>JANHFF010000190.1:0-167916 GCA_024542945.1 allo-octoploid hybrid of Carassius auratus x Cyprinus carpio | reverse complement strand
AGGCTACAAATGAAAATGTAACAAAGTAACCAGAGATTATGCTCCAGCTTGGATCCAGCCCCTTATGAAGACTTCAGACACATTTGAAGAGATGAAACCTATCCTGCAAGGACTCCAGAACATCAAACATGGATGATTATAAATAAATGATCATTTTATCATTGCTTTAAACTGCACATGAATTGTTGCTTAAAATGCCTGCATTTGTAAATACTAATTTGTTCTATCTAATAACTGTACTTTCTGATATCTCATAAAATCCTACTGTGGTTTTGTAAAAGAAATCTGCATTTTCTGTAAAGCTGCTTTGAAATATGTGTTGTGAAAAGTGTTATACAAATGAATGTATGAATTAAATTGAATTGACTTGAAAGAGCCATTGAATTGTTACTGTACATTTTAAAGTTACGGACCCAATCTGACAATGCAGAAGAGTTATCACATTGTTGGCCCATTTGGGGGTGTTTCACTGATGCTTTATCCTGCATCTGTGCTTGTAAATAATCATACACAATTTCAGATATTTATACTGAAGACTTTTGAAATTATGAACCCATGAAATTGGCCAAAATTACCCATTGGGGGATATCTCAGCTGCCTTTGAGGGTGCGTTAAAAGTTGCACTGGGGCCTTATACCCATTGTGCTTGACTGTCACCATAAACAAATTTGGACATTTTTACTGTAGCATTGTGAAGTTAGTAGAGCTACTACTCTAACGAAACAAAAATTTTAAGCAGTTTTTACTGTAGAATTATTTTTGTATAATTTTTTAAACTTTTAAACTATTGCATTTTCTGCACAATTCGCGGCACTGTTTCTCGGCGGGTGCAGATGGTGCGTTAGATTGGACATTATCCCGTTAGACTAGAGCTACTACCCTAACAAAATCCAAATTTTCAGCAGTTTTTACTGTAGAATTATTATTTTATGAATTTCTGAACTTGACACAATACACAATGTACAATAATCTGCCTATTGCATTTTCTGCACAATTCGCGGCGCTGTTTCTCGGTAACCTCAGAGGGTGCGTTAGATTGGACATTATCCTGTTAGACTACAGCTACTACCCTAACAAATTCCAAATTTTCAGCAGTTTTTACTGTAGAATTATTTTTTTATTAATTTTTGAACTTGGCACTTTACACAACGTACAATCCGCCTATTGCATTTTCTGCACAATTCGCGGCGCTGTTTCTCGGCAACCTCAGAGGGTGCGTTAGATTGGACATTATCCCATTAGACTAGAGCTACTACCCTAACAAAATCCAAATTTTCAGCAGTTTTTACTGTAGAATTATTTTTTTATGAATTTTTGAACTTGGCACTTTACACAATGTACAATAATCTGCCTATTGCATTTTCTGCACAATTCGCGGCGCTGTTTCTCGGCAACCTCAGAGGGTGCGTTAGATTGGACATTATCCCGTTAGACTAGAGCTACTACCCTAACAAAATCCACATTTTCAGCAGTTTTTACTGTAGAATTATTTTTTTATGAATTTTTGAACTTGGCACTTGACACAATGTACAATAATCTGCCTATTGCATTTTCTGCACAATTCGCGGCGCTGTTTCTCGGCAACCTCAGAGGGTGCGTTAGATTGGACATTATCCCGTTAGACTAGAGCTACTACCCTAACAAAATCCAAATTTTCAGCAGTTTTTACTGTAGAATTTTTTTTTATGAATTTTTGAACTTGACACAATACACAATGTACAATAATCTGCCTATTGCATTTTCTGCACAATTCGCGGCGCTGTTTCTCGGTAACCTCAGAGGGTGCGTTAGATTGGACATTATCCCGTTAGACTACAGCTACTACCCTAACAAATTCCAAATTTTCAGCAGTTTTTACTGTAGAATTATTTTTTTATGAATTTTTGAACTTGGCAATTTACAATGTACAATCCGCCTATTGCATTTTCTGCACAATGCGCGGCGCTGTTTCTCGGCAACCTCAGAGGGTGCGTTAGATTGGACAGTATCCCGTAAGAGTAGAGCTACTCCTATAAAGAATTCTAAATTTTCAGCAGTTTTTACTGTAGAATTATTTTATTATGAATTTTATTATGACCCATGTTGTCAGATACAATACACTTAGAATAACCATTTCATTGTTTGCCCTTTTGGAGGCTATTTATCACAGCTGCCTTTGAGTGTTTTTTAATGGTTGCACTGGAGCCTTATACCCAATGTGCTTGACTGTCACCATGCACAAATTCAGACATTTGTACTGTAGCATTTTTAACTTAAGGACCCATGAATTTAACAAAATGTGATAATACAGTTCAAGGAAGAATTGCATTGTTGGCCCATTTGTGGGCGCTATATTTCAGCTGCCTTTCACGGTGCGTTAAAAGTTGGGTTAAATGCTTGACTGTGACCATGCACAATATTAGACATTTCTACTCTAGCATTTTGAAATTATGGACCCAAGGCTTTGACAGATATAACATTTAGAAAAGCCATTGCATTGTTAGCCCAATTGGAGGCATTTTATCTCAGCTGCCTTTGATGGTTCGTTAAAAGTTGCATTGTTGCCTTATACCCAGTATGCTTGACTGTATAGCCATGCACAATTTCAGACATTTTACTACAGAATTTTGAAGTTATGCACCCATGAATTTGAAGTATAAATGAGTTTATGTCACTGTCCATGGTGCTAAAAACTATAACAATTGTATTTGAAGATCTGAAAATACATTTTGTCTAGCATTAAACAAAGTTATTCATTTATCTTCATCATTTACTAAATTATCATTTACATTTAGTTTTTGTGGTTATCTTATCCTATATGAAAACGATAGGAAATTTTGTCATTAAATGTTATCACTATATGTAAATTTAATGGGTTGTATATAAATATGTATACAAATATGGCCAGTCATATTTTTTATTAAATGTAATAATCAGCTCAGATCATCATGAAACACTACAACACATGCACACATAATGAAACACTGGAAGCACCTCAAAATATCACAATAAAATGTATTGATTGATTAATTTATTGATTGATTGAGTTATAATATTAATTTGAATTTTTCTGTCTAATACTTATGTCTCATTTGAGACCAGTTTCTGTAAACTGTTTAAAACCATTTTATCAGTGGATATTCAACATTCATTATGTAGTAAATGTTACACTTCAAAGGTACATCAACAGTATATTATCTACTCATTATGGATGATTGCTGTATATTTCTTTCATCTTTGTAATTCCTGTGTTATAGGAACAGAAGACAATTCCAGTCTCTCCTGTATGTCTTTAATCTTCACCTATTGAAGACATGAATAAAAGTATTGTTTTTATTATGCTAATATAATATATTTGTTATCCACATTTTTTTATACTCAGATGTACTGTACATTGGCTATGCTGAGTAAAAACACTGTAAAAAGTGAACACTTACATAAAAAAAGTTAGTAAATCCTTTGCCTTAAAATTAAGTACACAATTCCACTTGACTCAATTTTACTTTTAATTTTTAATCAAGCATTATTCCTATTGACTTAATATTTTTAAGGCAATGGGTTTCCTCAATATTTTGTATTTTAAATACTGATTGCTTTTCACAGTGAAGCTTTAGTGACGTGCTAGTAATGAATCACTGTGAAAGACGGCAAATACATGACAAGTGAGTAAAAATGGCAAAAGCTATAGCTCTAAAAAAACAACAACTTTTGGTAGTTATAAAAAAATGAAATGCTGTACTTGTGTCTAAATTAATGTAATACATAACTAAATATTTTCATGACTGTTAGGGGATGTTTATACTAGTTTAATAAAAGTCTTACCTTCAAAAAATACATGACTTAAAAAGCCTTTTCCGCTTGATAGCGGTTCAATCCCTCCAGTTTTCTCAGGATGCACAGGGTTACCTTTACAATATAAATGAAGTGTTACATAACATGAACTGCTATTCATATAAAAGTCAAGAAGATATCAAAAATAGACTTAACAATTACCTCGGGTGTCATCACATCCAAATTAAATGAAAGTTCCTCCAAGTCTGTCTTTTTACGACCCAACAGTGTCCACTCTATCTATTATGGTTGTCGTCTGGATATAAATAACCAAAATTATGTTTTAATTTCACAAAACTATTTCTCTCAGTTCACCCCAGTTCTAAGGTCATCTGCAAGTTTCTGTGAATCCAGAGAGCACAAATTTAAAATTACATCACATTAATGACAACTGTGTAGTTAATGAATCTATAAAAAAAAAATTCTGTTCTAATACTATTATTATTATTATTATTATTATTATTATTATTATTATTATTATTATTGCTTAATTTTGATATTTTAAACTTTTACTTGAATATCCTCATCCGTCACGATAGATTCCAACATGTGCTTTTTCGCAGCAGCCCTCGTTCTATAATAAAACTGCAGTTATGGCATCATAATTTGTGGTTTTATATCACATGACAGAAACATTATGGTGTGAGGCCAACCTTCTTAAACGATAGGGCAGTTTCATTTTGCATCCACAGTTCAATGACGTTCCAGTGCCTACTTCACTTGGATCTATTCCTGCGCATTCTGTGTGAAGCCAACCATGACAGGAATTGCACTGTATCCATTGCACATTCTTTTCTTCTAAATGCATGGTTCTGTAAAAAACAAATCTCTCTTGGTCTTTCTCTACATATTTACACACATACACACACACACACACACACACACACAATACAGTATAATGGTCAAACGTTTGGAAGTGTCTTATGCTCATCAAGGCTGCATTTATTTATTAAAAAACAGTAATATTTGAATGAATTTTCAGCATCAGTCTTCAGTGTCACATGATCCTTCACAAATCATTATAATATGCCAATTGGATGCTCCAGAAACATTTCTGATTATTATCAATTTTGAAAACAGCTATGCCAACCTGATTTCACGGCAAATCATACATATTTTACGAGTTATGCTGCTTATTTTTGGGGGGGAATCTGTGATAATTTTCCCAGGATTAATTGATAAAAAGTTAAAAAAAAGAACAGCATTTATTAAAAAAAGAAACCTTATTTTCTAACAATAAACAGATCCTTGCAGAATAAAATGATCAATTTCTTAAAAAAAAAAAAGAACTTTTCTATTTTGAATAAATGCTGTTCTCTATAACCTTTTATTCATCAAAGTATCCAGCAAAAATATCACGGTTTATTAAAAATAATATATGAAGCAGCACAACTGTTTCCAACATTGATAACTTTTTGATATATTTTTTTCTGTATTCCGCAGGCTTGATGAGCATTACACTTCTTTCAAAAACATTAAAAATAGTAATGCGTCCAAACTTTCGAGACACTCGTCGCTGCAGACTTTAGCGCAGTGACGTCACGTATATACGTCACGTATGTGTTTACTGCGCAAAGTGATGTAAGGTATGTCTATAACACGCATGCGTATTAAAATGTGGTGACAGCGCGCGCATGCGTGTTTAATTTGCACTGCGTGGTGACGTAACACGTCATTAAAACACATACTTAACAGAATACTGTTATAAAATATATAAGAAATATATTATTTAAAAAAACGAGTAAAATGTAGTACAGCACATATCTAGAATTCTAATCATATAATCTGAGGTTAAATTATAAAGAATTATAGTTTATTCTGTAATATCGTTATAGTATTTTATTTACATTTTATTAACATTCTGTTGCACTATACTTCACTGTGCATATTATAACAATACAATTTATTGGTCACCTTATATATTTCTTATTTTAATCTTTCCTCTGTCATGGTTCTTGTTTTTTTATTTAGTATAATTATAGACATGTTTCTGTTACTTTGGCAATTCTGCATGTGAAATATTTAATCCAATAAAGTATTTTTAAGTTACATTGACTACATGCTGTTTATTTTCAGTGTCTGCATTCCATTTTATGCATGGTGCCTCCAAAAACCAAACTGATACCAGTGATCTTTTTTTTTATTGCATAGAACAAAACAGAAAATATAAATGTATTATTATAGATCGACTAAAACTATAAACATGACACATGAGAAAGACAAAAAAATTGCATCTACACAATATGAAATTCACCTCCATCATTTAAAAAACAATCAACTGAGCAGTAGCCCTCAAAGTCTTTGGAAGAATAAAACCCACGCAGGACTCCCCTCCTGCCATTCCCAACATAGCCAGGTGGACAGTCCTTGAATTTTTCACAGCACCGTAGGCACTGGGTCAGTGAATATGGCACCCGGAACTGCTCTCTGTATCGTGCAGAAAATGCATTCCAGTTCACGACACCTAATTTACATAAAAAAACAAACAATATTAAAACAACATTAAATCGTGTTGAAGAAAGGCAAAAGAGGCTCACGAGGAAAATGCTTTAAATGTATTTTAAATATATTACAGGATGTTGTTAGGAAAAGTGTTTTATTTGCTTTGTCTGTAATTTACCTAAGATATTTAATTTATAATCAACATAGCCATCAACTATACTGTGTGCAAAATCATTAGGAAAGTTGATTTTCTAGTCTTTTTTTTTTAATGAAAAGTCAAAAATTGAAAACAGTTAAATTAAAAAAGTTGGTCAAGTCAACATTTTGGTTGGTTTGGCTTGAGAAAGCATAGGCTGAAAGAGTGAAGTGTTTTTTGTTTTTTTTTTGTGAAAGTTTTACAGTTCAGGGCAATACAGAAAAACAAAAAACAACAACAGACAGACACTAATACTTTTTACAGTACTCACTACACGTTAAAGAACTTACTGTCTAACCATGTTAAGTGGGCCTCATCTTTGAATTTTTTCTCACTGACAATGTCCCTAAAAAGCTTGCACGTGAGAGAAAGTCTCATAAAGGCCATATCTCCGTCGTCTGAGACAACTCTCAACAGGATCTGCCTGAGAATCTCCTGAGGCATCTGTCCAAAATAACCAACAGTCAATCTAAAATGTGACTGCAGATAAGACTGATAAAATAAAAAAAAACTGATAGATTGACAGGATTTTATACTGTGCTTACCTTGGTCAAATAATCAACAGGTGGGGGGGCTTCCATTGGCTCTAAATTGGAGAGTAATAAGAGAAGCATCAATGTCAAAACCCTGTTAATTGTGCTGAACAAGAATTAAAGTATAATCCATACCTGCTCTTTCCAGTCTCATCTTTTTTCTGAGTTGTTTTCGTTCCGCATCTGACCTTCAAATTTTTAAAATATAAAGAGATTATCAAGGGAGTTTGATCTTAATGACATCCCCAGAAGAGGATTTGAAATTCACAGGTTTAGACTGATATATGTAATGAAATTATTTGCACTTTATAGTTGAAACGTACGGTAGCACATTACTTCCACAAACATTTACAACTTTCAGCGGTACTACAGACAGACAGACAGATTTTTTTTATTTGCCTTACTGATTTCCAACCCTTTGATAGCAACAAGCACGTTCCTGTAATTCTTTGTGAGGTGTAAATTTCTGTTGAACAATATAAAACAAGTGTTAATATAAAACCGTTAATATAAAACTAATTTAAAACCATAAAATCAGGGTTAGTCAACAGCAATACTGGACAAAACATTGCACCCATCAAACTATCCAAATAGGTCTTAAACTGGTCAACATGGTAATTTTTTTAAAGAGATTTAGTAATTAAATATATATATTTATATGTTTTTTATTTATTATTATGTCATCTTACATTTTTTTTAAGATACATACCTCAACAGGTGTTTCATCATTGATGTTCATTGTAGGTGAAATTCCTTCCACCTCGGGCTTGTCAGCAGTCTGCTCTTCTTTAAGAGTCTGCACCAGATTAATAAAATTGAATGCTTGTTTTAATTGTTTAAGGATGACAAAGCATCTGGGAACAAGTTGCCCTTGGCTCACATGTGAGAATGAATGCAATAAAAAAAACATAAACATATGTAACATTACAAAACACATTTAAAATATTAGTTAATAATTCAATATTACATTGAACAGACTTTGGAGTGTATTCTAGTAATCCTACTGATTATGGTTGGATCCTACCATTCTGTCAAATTGTTCTTCCTCCATACTCTCTCCACCACTGATAGAGATTGTAGTTAACCCTTCAATCACAGGCTTATCTTCTTTTGCAGTCTGCAAACAAGTTTAAAAGAAATGGGATGCAGGAACTAATTGTGTTAAGTTAAATAACTATGGTATGTACAGTTGCTAACAAGTTTTGTATCAGGTGTAGCCTATTCTGTGCCTATAATACTCTCTCTCTCTCTCTCTCTCTCTCGCTCTCTCTCTCTCTCACACACACACACACATTTGTATAACCTACTACACACTACACATCTAAAACGACAAAATATTGTTAAAAAAAGCTTCCTAAACCGTATAGATTTATGTTAATCCCTTTTGTAATTCAAATAGATAGCTAAGGTGAAATAGTACATTTGTTGTACTAAAGTGGTTACTTACCCTTACAAGTACAACATGACCCACTGTACATATTTTTGAAAATACACTTCTAAAAACTTGGCCGGTTGCCTGTCGGTCTCCAGAGCCTGGCTGTTTTAGTTCCTCGATCCCATCATAAAAATTCCAGTGACTACCAGTGATTCGATGAAAGGAAACAAAATGATTTTCTGACGCAAGGTGAAACGTCACTGCAACAGGTTGGTATCTGATTGTGAACAAAGACGTGTTATGACATAAAGCAACTGAATAATTCCAATTAAACAGTTAATTACATAAACATATAAATAATATAAATAAAGTAGATGTGGTAACACTTTATAATAACTGCATGCTATTAATCATTAGTTAAGCATTAGGAAACAGTTAATTCATCATTTATAAAGCATTAATAGACATTAATAAGCAGTTTATAAATACAGATATAAATGCTTTATACTTGATTTAAAAGCATATCTATAATGTATTTAATAATTGTTTTTTCATACTTTATTAATGGTCAATTTATCATTTCTAAATTAAGTATAGCATTATTTACACACCAGTTATAAAGGAGTTGTCAGTGGTTCATAAGATCACTTAGAAATTGTAAGTAAATGATTAATAAACTATTTAAATGTGCATTCATACATATTATTCAGACATATAGTTATAGAGTGTTAATAAATGGTTTATTAACATGTATTTCTACTGTAATTCAGGGTTAATTCAGGTAGTTATAAAACATATGTAGTTGTTAGTTAACTATTTTTGTGAGCTCATCTAAAGTGAGAACTATTTATGCCTTGTAAAGCATTTACAAATGAGATTTAAAGGCCGTTAATATTTCTATGTTCTGTATCACTGTGTTGTGTTTGTTTCCTTTTCCTGTTTAGAAGATAACTGAGCCTTTAAATATCCTTTATAAATGCTTTACAAGGCATAACTAGTCCTCACTTTAGATGAGCTCACATAAATAGTTAACTGACCACTACTAAATGCTTTATAACTACCTGAATTTACTACATTTACTTACAATTTCTTGTGATCTTATGAATCACTGGCAACTCCTAAATAACTGGTTTGTAAATAATGCTATACTTCATTGAGAAATGATAAATTGATCATGAATAAAGTATGACAATAAAGTTATTAAACACATTATAGATATGCTTTTAAATCAAGAATACAGCATTTATATCTGTATTTATAAACTACTTATTAATGTCTATTAATGCTTTATAAATTATGAATTATCTGTTTACTAATGCTTAATTAATGATTAATAGTGTGCAGTTATTATAAAGTGTTACCGTAGATGTAATTATTTGTTTCTAATATATAACCTTTTAACCTATGACAAATGTGGACTCTTTATTATGTTTATAATATTTCCTAATTTTCAAAAAGTAGATTCTTGCCTTTCGTCACACAGTAGCACTGATGAAGGAAGCATTGGTGGTTGCATTTCTGGATGAGCATTACAGAAGACTGTAGCATCTATTGCCATTATCACAACAGGAGGTATTCCGTGAATGAACCTCCGGGCTGTGTATGTTGTTCTTCCCTGACACACCTTTCCATTCCTGTACACAACACAATACATAAGAAAAGAATAAAATGAACACACACACACACACACACACACACACATATACAGTGTGTGTGTGTGTTTTCATTTTATTCTTTTCATAATTTTTATAATTTCAAAAAAGTTATGTCATGTTTTACATAACTTTTGATAGACATATCTTTGCTTGCAGTTACTGTATTTGTTTTTAAATTGTTATGTAGGCCTACCTCTGCTTTTTTCTGCATGGATATGAATGACTGTCAACAACCCAGTTGTCAATTGACTGTTGTAGTTCTGAGAATTCATTACACCTATTTTGTTGTTTTAAAGGCAATTAGCATATGGTACTGACATCACATTTTTATTGACATTATGAAACCAAAATATTTGAAAAAATAAATGTTGGTTACTTACACTACATCAACATTCCAGCAAGGCTTTGGGATCTGAGGGGAAGGACATTTGTCAGCATTACATACAGACATTCTTTCAGTGTAATGGATGTAGTCTAGACGGCAAACCACAAAGTCATCTTCAGTCCCAAATGTATCCCACTGATCTTTTCCTTTAAAATGATCCATGTTTTGCAACCAGGAGATCTTTCCTTGAGACCACTGTCCAACTGAGAAGTGCTGGTAGACCTCCAACAATGCATTCATCCATTTATCCTTCATTTTCATTTGCTCAATTTCCAAAAGAATGAATGGTCTTGTGTTCATGGCTAAGTACATAATGTACAGTAGATTGTCAATTGTGCATGTGTTATTCATTGTTATAGACTGCTGTCCCAGCTTTCCATAACCAGACCATGGAGGACATGTGAAAGAGACTTCCTTGGCTTTCTTAGCCTTGGGGGGATTGTAGTATTTAGATTTTTTTCTCTTCTGTTTTTTTTTCCTCCATTGCTCCTCCTGACTTAATGGTTGGTCAATGTCTTCCAATTCCTTCTCCTTCTTGACTTTTTGCCGAATTTCTGTTATCCTGACACCACGCATTCGACCAGATATGAATTTGTGCATTGTTTGAATGAAATCTCCAGGCCGTCTGTGGAGTTTGTTTTTAAGGACTATGGTTTTGGTGGTGCGGAACCAATTCTCTGCTTTGGAGTTTGTGTCTCTTGTTTGGTTTAGGTGCTTTAACATAATCCCAGTCCAAAGTGGCAGAGTTGGGATGTAGGTACTGACTATGTCAATCAAACACGGGCAGTGGTAAGGATTTGAGGGAGCACTCAACCCCTTCTTTTTGAGAATCTTTTTCTTGTTATCTGTGAATATACCTGCAAAGAGTTTCACAAATGGAGAGTCATGTCTGACCGTCTTTGGTGTTTTATCTATGAATAATTCTGCTTCTTCCATTGGTGTTCTTGCAGTTTCCACATCTGCAATAACTGCTTGATTTTGAATGGCAGTCTGCAGATTGTTCAGACTCTTCTGGCAGTCTCGAATTGTTTCCTCTGTAAAAACTGCACACATGTCTGTTAGCAGAGCTTGAATCTCATCTAGTGTTGTGGCATTCTGCAGCAGTGCCATTGAATAGAGAAAGAGGTCTTTTGTTGCCTTCGCACACTTCACTTTTGATGTCTTGCAGCACAGGATTTTAATCATGTGTGCAGCACAAATGTGCACAACAGTGAACGAGCATTTTTGTTTTCCTTCACTGACCTGAAGACACCGCTGCAGGTACATGTGCACATCATTCTGGCAGAAAGCAAGAACACATCCATGAATAATTGCCCAGCTGAAATCTGTTTCTACTTTTTGTGGCTGGAGATGCTGATTAAACATCTTAAAGAAATCATGCGAAAAACAGGTTAGCCAGTGCTGGATGTAAGGTGTGCTTTGATCAGATGAGAGCATCTCTGACACTGCAACAACTGTTATTCCTGTAGTTGCTGTAACAGGACAGCAAAGTGCATAATATAGTACACGTTTGCAGTCATTAGGTTTGGCCACGACAGTACCTGTTGCATCAAGGTAGAGGAGAAGTGTATTTTTCTTCTGCAAGTCTCTTAGTAGTTGGAGTTGATCAGTTGAGTACATGTGAGTAATAAAAGGGGAAATTGCCACAAACTGTATGTACTGATGCTGAAGAGGACTGAAATTTTGATTCAAGTCTGTTTCTCTCTGAATTTTGACACAATCCAGAAACGGATTGGTGTCCATTCTATTCTCAAGATTGTTCTCACTTGATATCTTTTGCAGTACTGTGAGCAGAGGCACCTCATTTGTGTTCCCTTCAATTAATTTTTGCTCATCTGCAGAAGCAATTTTTTTGGTGTGAAGGTGCATAGGTGTGAATTCTCTCAGCTTCACCTTCAATTCTTCCTTTTCACTGCTGCTAGTGCGTCTTCGAAATTGAAGGCCTTTGGAATGATCTATTTGGCCAGACACTTCCACATTAACCAAAACACAGTCTGCATTTTTGGCAGGTTCTTCCAATATGTATAAATCAAATTTTGCACATCCTGGAAATTTAAAACTGGCCTTTCCATGCCAGTATGGAGACAGCCTCTTTCTTGATTGAGACTGAATGGCTTTATTATATGAGAATGACAGAACACAGTTGATCATCTGACCGATTTTTTCTGACATGATGTCTGTCCAGCCATGTTGCAGTATTCTGTAGCCTGGTCTTATGCTTGGTTTTATTTTGTTCCACTCATCTTCTGATAGGTTTAACTGAAATTCAGTTGGGCACTGTTTAGCCTGTGCCTTTCTTTCACTATCATGTTTTCCTTCATCTTGTTTTTCCAATGCTTCTTCAGTGTCATAAGACTGAGGTGAATCAGGATTCCCCAAAAAAAGCTTAGTCCTCTGTAATGGTCTCCTTATCCTTTTTATGGAACAGTCAGGACACAGCCATGGTGAAATCAGTGCTATGTCTTCAATGTTACTGAATCCAACACACCTTGGGTGAAATCAGTCTTTACATTTATCACACTGAGCATATGGTTCTAAGGTATTTGGCAGCTTGCAGACACAATATAGCTGTTCATCAGACACAGATTCCACTGGAATTGAATGCTCAGCCTAATTTGGAAATATATATATATAATTGACTGATGAATATATTGATTATAGTTAAACACATCATTTATGAAAATGATCAGTATGACAGTACTTTGTAATGTAGACATTTGCATATGTAAGTCGAAATTAAATATGAGGCATTGTTATTTACAACAAATAAATTGTAATACAAGTTAAAAACAAAAACAAAATATTAGCAAACTCAAAACATCTGAAGGAAGTTTGTTGCTCCTGGAAATGTGCATGTGTACAGATGTGTCAACACAAGCAATATACCTAAAAGTAAAGCAAATGATTACAAAGACAGACATAGAAAGAGAGAATTACTAACCTTAATGTGCAGTGTGATCTTGTGAAGTCTCTTTCTGTTATTAAAACTGTTTGGTATAGATAGATAATGACACAGTTGTCCCCAGAACGCATTTTCTTGGTAAGGGGTATCAGTGAAACACTGTCCATTAGACTGCAGTTTCAATACTTCTGTTCGAATTTTTTCCTCACTCAACGATACATATCGATACTGATAAAATGTCATTGTGGTTACGATACATTACAGTTTGATGACAGCAAACAATAATTACCAAGCCAAATAACTTATAAAATTATAAATAACAAATAGCTATTACATCATGTTACCACATACCTTTCCAAACACTTTGAACCTGGAATGACAATAGGTAATAAATAGATATTTGAATTAAAGAACATATGAATAAATGTTCTTCTTTAAACAACAGTAGTCCTTCTAGAAATGAAATGACAACAATTTTTGAATAGTTGTCTATACTCAGTTAACATTAACCCTTGTGTGTCTTTATGGGCATTTTTTTCTTTTGCCTGTGTTACCAATAACATACATTTTGGCACAAGTGTGTATTATTATTTAAATTTTACTATTTCACCCTCCATTTCCTTTAATACATATATTTTACAGTAGGTACACCAAATAGTTAGACTAAGGACCTTTTGGACAAAAATGTCCCCATTGAAAACCATTAAAAAAAGTTTTTATCCCATGGCCATTTAACTATAAAATGACGTTGTGTTTGTTAATAGGCTTTCATTATGTTGGCAAGCCTTAAAATTTACATTTTACTATTTTTGACCAGATGGGGCCATTTTCTCAGCTTTGGCCTATAAAACAAAAAACTAAATTGTCACTTTAATCCTCTTTTATCCTTCTGCTTATTATAGAACCAATTGGATAAACTAGCTATAATTGTGTGGGTGTGTTGATATGGATGTCAGAGTGTGGTTGTGTGTGTAATAAAAAAATGTGTGTGTGTGTGCGTTCAATGCTTGAGAGAGAAAAACTCTACTGTACTGCACATCACAAATCCAACTACTGTGTACCAGTGGAGTTTTGATGACATCTAATGGGGGACATTTGGTACTGCACAAAAGAAAAATCTGACTAAAAGCAACATTTTTAAGATATCAACCTTTTGAACACTTGTTCACATTTTCTAGCAGTTACAGATTTAAATTTTTCTTATTAAATCTATATAGTATGTATAAAATAATGTTCATAAATAATTTTCATAAATGTAAACCTCTACAATTTTTTTGTTTCAGTTTTTTTATATTTTCTTTTCTGTTTTTGTTTTTCTTTCTTTCTTTCTTGTAATTTTTACTTATTTATTTTGGATGACTGAGTGGATTGGACACAATGGATTGGATCGATTTAAAAAAAAAAAAAACTTTAGATTAGATATAGCCTAAAGCAATAAACGTTGTGTAGAAAAGTACAAAAGCTACAGTAGTCGAAGCTATAACCAAGCATAATTAATTAAATAAATAAATAGGCAATCTTTATTTCTTATTTCTCAATTAATTTTTCACGGAAGTTCGCAACACTGAAATGTGGCGCATGTTTTTTGCTTACCTGTAAACTTGTTCAGACATGTTTTGAGTCGTCCAGCATGGCTAGATGCTACACTGTACTTAATAATTTTCAGCGTAGGTGTATTTATTTTTGTATTTTGCACAAACCTTTAAAACAAAAAGCTATTCAATGTTTTCATCCTTACACGAAAAAAAGGAAATATATTTGATATATAGCGCCTCCGAATGGGCAAACACTGCAATGGTACTTTCAATTGTCATGTAACAAGATAAGATATTAAAAAACATTGTGATCGATGAAGATAAATGAATTAATTTGTTTAACACTGGACAAAATGTATTATCAGTTCTTCAAATCCAATTGTTATAGGTTTTTTAGCACCACGGACAGCGACAGAAACGCATTTATAGGCCTACTTCAAATTCACGGGTCTATAACTTCAAAAAGCTACAGTAACAATGTCTAAAATTGTGCATGGCTACATTCAAACACAGTTTGTATAAGGCCCCAGTGAGACTTTTTAACGAACCCTCAAAGGCAACTGGGCCACCAATGCAATGACTGTTCTACTGTATTGTCATATCTGTCAAATTCATGGGTCCATAACTTCAAAATTCTACAGTAGAAATGTATGATATTGTGCAGAAAATGCAATAGGCAGATTTTACATTGTGTAATGTGTCAAGTTAAAAAAAAAAAAATTCTACAGTAAAAACTGCTTAAAATTTGGATTTCGTAAGAGTAGTAGCTCTTCTGTAGAGGGAAAATAGCTTTTGTTAACTCTGGTACAAAACATCTTTTCGTAAGATTAATGTATTTTGTACATTGTCCCTGACAATAAACTAACTAACTAAATAAATAAATTCTACAATCGGATCATGTCCAATCTAACGCACCCTCTGGGGCGACTGAGAAACAGCGCCGCGAAATGGGGAGAAAATACGCGGCTCATTGTGCACTGTAAAGTGCCAAGTTTAAAGCTTCATAAAACAATAATTCCACAGTAAAAAATGCTTAAACTTTGGATTTTGTTAGGGAAGTAGCTCTAGTCTTACGTGATAATGTCCAATCTAACGCACCCTCTGAGGTTACCGAGAAACAGCGCCGCGAATTGTGCAGAAAATGCAATAGGCAGATTATTGTACATTGTGTAATGTGTCAAGTTCAAAAATTTATAAAATAATAATTCTACAGTAAAAACTGCTGAAAATTTGGATTTTGTTAGGGTAGTAGCTCTAGTCTAACGGGATAATGTCCAATCTAACGCACCCTCTGAGGTTGCCGAGAAACAGCGCCTCGAATTGTGCAGAAAATGCAATAGGCGGATTGTACATTGTGTAATGTGTCAAGTTCAAAAATTCATAAAAAAATAATTCTACAGTAAAAACTGCTGAAAATTTGGATTTTGTTAGGGTAGTAGCTCTGGTCTAAGGGGATAATGTCCAATCTAACGCACCCTCTGAGGTTGCCGAAAAACAGCGCCTCGAATTGTGCAGAAAATGCAATAGGCGGATTGTACATTGTGTAATGTGTCAAGTTCAAAAATTCATAAAAAAATAATTCTACAGTAAAAACTGCTGAAAATTTGGATTTTGTTAGGGTAGTAGCTCTGGTCTAACGGGATAATGTCCAATCTAACGCACCCTCTGAGGTTACCGAGAAACAGCGCCGCGAATTGTGCAGAAAATGCAATAGGCAGATTGTACATTGTGTAATGTGTCAAGTTCAAAAATTCCTACCAAAATAATGCTACAGTAAAAACTGCTGAAAATTTGTATTTCGTTAGAGTCGTAGCTTTACTATAATGGGATCATGTCCAATTTAACGCACCCTCTGAGGTTGCCGAAAAACAGCGCCTCGAATTGTGCAGAAAATGCAATAGGCGGATTGTACATTGTGTAATGTGTCAAGTTCAAAAATTCATAAAAAAAATAATTCTACAGTAAAAACTGCTGAAAATTTGGATTTAGTTAGGGTAGTAGCTCTGGTCTAACGGGATAATGTCCAATCTAACGCACCCTCTGAGGTTGACGAGAAACAGCGCCGCGAATTGTGCAGAAAATGCAATAGGCGGATTGTACATTGTGTAATGTGTCAAGTTCAAAAATTCATAAAATAAAAATTCTACAGTAAAAACTGCTGAAAATTTGGATTTTGTTAGGGTAGTAGCTCTAGTCTAACGGGATAATGTCCAATCTAACGCACCCTCTGAGGTTGCCGAAAAACAGCGCCTCGAATTGTGCAGAAAATGCAATAGGCGGATTGTACATTGTGTAATGTGTCAAGTTCAAAAATTCATAAAAAAATAATTATACAGTAAAAACTGCTGAAAATTTGGATTTCGTTAGAGTCGTAGCTTTACTATAATGGGATCATGTCCAATTTAACGCACCCTCTGAGGCGACTGAGAAACAGCGCCGCGAAATGGGCAGAAAATACATTAGGCGGTTCATTGTGCACTGTGTAAAGTGCCAAGTTTAAAGCTTCATAAAAAAATAATTCTACAGTAAAAACTGCTTAAACTTTGGATTTTGTTAGGGTAGTAGCTCTAGTCTAACGCACCCTCTGAGGTTACCGAGAAACAGCGCCTCGAATTGTGCAGAAAATGCAAAAGGCGGATTGTACATTGTGTAATGTGTCAAGTTCAAAAATTCCTACCAAAATAATGCTACAGTAAAAACTGCTGAAAATTTGTATTTCGTTAGAGTCGTAGCTTTACTATAATGGGATCATGTCCAATTTAACGTACCCTCTGAGGTTGCCGAGAAACAGCGCCGCGAATTGTGCAGAAAATGCAATAGGCAGATTATTGTACATTGTGTAATGTGTCAAGTTCAAAAATTTATAAAATAATAATTCTACAGTAAAAACTGCTGAAAATTTGGATTTTGTTAGGGTAGTAGCTCTAGTCTAACGGGATAATGTCCAATCTAACGCACCCTCTGAGGTTGCCGAGAAACAGCGCCTCGAATTGTGCAGAAAATGCAATAGGCGGATTGTACATTGTGTAATGTGTCAAGTTCAAAAATTCATAAAAAAATAATTCTACAGTAAAAACTGCTGAAAATTTGGATTTTGTTAGGGTAGTAGCTCTGGTCTAAGGGGATAATGTCCAATCTAACGCACCCTCTGAGGTTGCCGAAAAACAGCGCCTCGAATTGTGCAGAAAATGCAATAGGCGGATTGTACATTGTGTAATGTGTCAAGTTCAAAAATTTATAAAATAATAATTCTACAGTAAAAACTGCTGAAAATTTGGATTTTGTTAGGGTAGTAGCTCTAGTCTAACGGGATAATGTCCAATCTAACGCACCCTCTGAGGTTGCCGAGAAACAGCGCCTCGAATTGTGCAGAAAATGCAATAGGCGGATTGTACATTGTGTAATGTGTCAAGTTCAAAAATTCATAAAAAAATAATTCTACAGTAAAAACTGCTGAAAATTTGGATTTTGTTAGGGTAGTAGCTCTGGTCTAAGGGGATAATGTCCAATCTAACGCACCCTCTGAGGTTGCCGAAAAACAGCGCCTCGAATTGTGCAGAAAATGCAATAGGCGGATTGTACATTGTGTAATGTGTCAAGTTCAAAAATTCATAAAAAAATAATTCTACAGTAAAAACTGCTGAAAATTTGGATTTTGTTAGGGTAGTAGCTCTGGTCTAACGGGATAATGTCCAATCTAACGCACCCTCTGAGGTTACCGAGAAACGGCGCCGCGAATTGTGCAGAAAATGCAATAGGCAGATTGTACATTGTGTAATGTGTCAAGTTCAAAAATTCCTACCAAAATAATGCTACAGTAAAAACTGCTGAAAATTTGTATTTCGTTAGAGTCGTAGCTTTACTATAATGGGATCATGTCCAATTTAACGCACCCTCTGAGGTTGCCAAAAAACAGCGCCTCGAATTGTGCAGAAAATGCAATAGGCGGATTGTACATTGTGTAATGTGTCAAGTTCAAAAATTCATAAAAAAATAATTCTACAGTAAAAACTGCTGAAAATTTGGATTTAGTTAGGGTAGTAGCTCTGGTCTAACGGGATAATGTCCAATCTAACGCACCCTCTGAGGTTGACGAGAAACAGCGCCGCGAATTGTGCAGAAAATGCAATAGGCAGATTGTACATTGTGTAAAGTGGCAAGTTCAAAAATTCATAAAATAAAAATTCTACAGTAAAAACTGCTGAAAATTTGGATTTTGTTAGGGTAGTAGCTCTAGTCTAACGGGATAATGTCCAATCTAACGCACCCTCTGAGGTTGCCGAAAAACAGCGCCGCGAATTGTGCAGAAAATGCAATAGGCAGATTGTACATTGTGTAAAGTGGCAAGTTCAAAAATTCATAAAATAAAAATTCTACAGTAAAAACTGCTGAAAATTTGGATTTTGTTAGGGTAGTAGCTCTAGTCTAACGGGATAATGTCCAATCTAACGCACCCTCTGAGGTTGCCGAAAAACAGCGCCTCGAATTGTGCAGAAAATGCAATAGGCGGATTGTACATTGTGTAATGTGTCAAGTTTAAAAATTCATAAAAAAATAATTATACAGTAAAAACTGCTGAAAATTTGGATTTTGTTAGGGTAGTAGCTCTAGTCTAACGAGATAATGTCCAATCTAACGCACCCTCTGAGGTTGCCGAAAAACAGCGCCTCGAATTGTGCAGAAAATGCAATAGGCGGATTGTACATTGTATAATGTGTCAAGTTCAAAAATTCCTACCAAAATAATGCTACAGTAAAAACTGCTGAAAATTAGTATTTCGTTAGAGTCGTAGCTTTACTATAATGGGATCATGTCCAATTTAACGCACCCTCTGAGGCGACTGAGAAACAGCGCCGCGAAATGGGCAGAAAATACATTAGGCGGTTCATTGTGCACTGTGTAAAGTGCCAAGTTTAAAGCTTCATAAAAAAATAATTCTACAGTAAAAACTGCTTAAACTTTGGATTTTGTTAGGGTAGTAGCTCTAGTCTAACGCACCCTCTGAGGTTACCGAGAAACAGCGCCTCGAATTGTGCAGAAAATGCAAAAGGCGGATTGTACATTGTGTAATGTGTCAAGTTCAAAAATTCCTACCAAAATAATGCTACAGTAAAAACTGCTGAAAATTTGTATTTCGTTAGAGTCGTAGCTTTACTATAATGGGATCATGTCCAATTTAACGCACCCTCTGAGGTTGCCGAAAATCAGCGCCTCGAATTGTGCAGAAAATGCAATAGGCGGATTGTACATTGTGTAAAGTGCCAAGTT
Source organism: allo-octoploid hybrid of Carassius auratus x Cyprinus carpio (assembly GCA_024542945.1). Lineage (NCBI taxonomy): Eukaryota > Metazoa > Chordata > Actinopteri > Cypriniformes > allo-octoploid hybrid of Carassius auratus x Cyprinus carpio. The sequence continues at coordinate 147,815 of JANHFF010000190.1, read as the reverse complement.
CAAAAATTCATAAAATAAAAATTCTACAGTGAAAACTGCTGAAAATTTGGATTTTGTTAGGGTAGTAGCTCTAGTCTAACGGGATAATGTCCAATCTAACGCACCCTCTGAGGTTGCCGAAAAACAGCGCCTCGAATTGTGCAGAAAATGCAATAGGCGGATTGTACATTGTGTAATGTGTCAAGTTCAAAAATTCCTACCAAAATAATGCTACAGTAAAAACTGCTGAAAATTTGTATTTCGTTAAGAGTCGTAGCTTTACTATAATGGGATCATGTCCAATTTAACGCACCCTCTGAGGCGACTGAGAAACAGCGCCGCGAAATGGGCAGAAAATACATTAGGCGGTTCATTGTGCACTGTGTAAAGTGGCAAGTTTAAAGCTTCATACAAAAATAATTCCACAGTAAAAACTGCTTAAACTTTGGATTTTGTTAGGGTAGTAGCTCTAGTCTAACGGGATAATGTCCAATCTAACGCACCCTCTGAGGTTGCCGAGAAACAGCGCCGCGAATTGTGCAGAAAATGCAATAGGCAGATTATTGTACATTGTGTAATGTGTCAAGTTCAAAAATTCATAAAAAAATAATTCTACAGTAAAAACTGCTGAAAATTTGGATTTAGTTAGGGTAGTAGCTCTAGTCTAACGGGATAATGTCCAATCTAACGCACCCTCTGAGGTTACCGAGAAACAGCGCCGCGAATTGTGCAGAAAATGCAATAGGCAGATTATTGTACATTGTGTATTGTGTCAAGTTCAAAAATTCATAAAAAAATAATTCTACAGTAAAAACTGCTGAAAATTTGTATTTCGTTAGAGTAGTAGCTCTACTACTTCACAATGCTACAGTAAAAATGTCTAAATTTGTTTATGGTGACAGTCAAGCACAATGGGTATAAGGCCCCAGTGCAACTTTTAATGCACCCTCAAAGGCAGCTGAGATATCCCCCAATGGGTAATGGGTAATTTTGGTCCATTTCATGGGTTCATAATTTCAAAATTCTTCAGTATAAATATCAGAAATTGTGTATGATTATATTCAAGCACAGATGCAGGATAAAGCATCAGTGAAACACCCCCAAATGGGCCAACAATGTGATAACTCTTCTGTATTGTCAGATTGGGTCCGTAACTTTAAAATGTACAGTAACAATTCAATGGCTCTTTCAAGTCAATTCAATTTAATTCATACATTCATTTGTATAACACTTTTCACAACACATATTTCAAAGCAGCTTTACAGAAAATGCAGATTTCTTTTACAAAACCACAGTAGGATTTTATGAGATATCAGAAAGTACAGTTATTAGATAGAACAAATTAGTATTTACAAACGCATGCATTTTAAGCAACAATTCATGTGCAGTTTAAAGCAATGATAAAATGATCATTTATTTATAATTATCCATGTTTGATGTTCTGGAGTCCTTGCAGGATAGGTTTCATCTCTTCAAATGTGTCTGAAGTCTTCATAAGGGGCTGGATCCAAGCTGGAGCATAATCTCTGGTTACTTTGTTACATTTTCATTTGTAGCCTAATTAAAAAAAAAAAAAAAAAGTATTCAATATATTTATTTTTAAATACATTCAAATTATGTTATTTGCAATAATTAAAGGTTGATGTATAGGCCTCATCATATTTTTTTACAGTCAATTTATGTTATTTTTATTTGTTATTTACCTTTCAAAATAGTGTATTATTCTTTTCTGAAAATAGATAGGCCTACAATATAATCAGGGTCCCTAAAAAGTGTAAATAAGAGAAAAATGGTCCCTAAGTTGAGCTGATGACATGTACAATTATTAAAGAATACTGTAGCCTAATTATGTGCCTTTATATTTTTACAGTCCATGTTCGCTGATATATATCAGTGTTATTTGCATAAAAAATATATATATATTCTTTTATTCTGAAAATAGACACAAAAGTAACACAATTCCGTTAAAAAACGCGAAAAAGAGAAAAAACGCACGGTCCCTAAGTTGAGCGTCAATAAGAAGCCAGCAAACGCGGAAGTTCGCGTCATTTAAGGTGGAACGGATAGCATCAATAAGAAGCTGCGAATAAGAAGCTGGATTCAGCCTCGTGCCAGGTGTTTTGAGTTTCAGTCAATTTGTATATGAATAGAGAACAATTCTGAAACATGGCTAAAACGGCTGGTTACTGGATAAATTTAGTAAAAAGGTTTAATGTCAATCTACTCAAAATAAGATAAAAACAACTTTTAACCAGGCAGGTTCCTGGTGCTGCTAAAAAGAGTTAAAGTTAATTAGTCAATTGGCTTAATGTTAATTAGGGAAGAGAAAACATGCAGTATGCTAGGTTAACTCTGTTGCTTTTTAACATTTTTAAAACAGAACTACTGATGTTATTTGTAAGAAATGTGACGTTTATTTTGATGAGCACTACGGTAACGTTACCTAAACTTTAGCACTGACTCAAGTTCAAATGTGAGCTTTTACCTGGTAAAAAAAAAAGTTTCATGCTTTTAACCGTTTTCATGTTGCACTTAAATCATATCAAATTGGCTCCGTACACTGGAATAAATCATTAAGTCACATAGGCATATCTTACCTTTTTAATTAAAACCAGTCTTGCCTGCTGACACCGAAAAGGCCTTCGAGTTCGAGTGCTGATAATCCTTTCTCTCCTCGTGTGGTGTGGAGCAGGGATGGGGGATGGGCGTATCGATACTGACGTCAAGTATCGACAGTATCGATACTCAAATAAAACTAGGCCTATCGATACTACAGTGATTTTTAACCTGTGATTTTGTTTATTTTACAAGAAATTTAATGCGTACAATATACAATCCTGCTCATCTGACACTGATCTGAACACACGCAAATGCTGCAAGTCAGAACCAATCAATTACAGAGAGCGTTCAAACACTGCCGACAATGCGTTCAAACAGGGCTGTGTTTCCCAAAAGTCTCGTAAGAAACGCAGCCCAGAACAATGCTTAACATAAGACTAAATGATTATTTATTACTAAATAGCAATATAAATTATAATTATAATATTATTAATAACTAAATAATAATTATTATTATATGATTATTATGGAAAATCAACATTTTAAAATACATCTTTCAATGAAAAATGAAAATATATATAATGTTATCATTATTCAGCACTTAATAAAAAAATAGCCTGTGTTATCAATGCATTGGTTAAGTTTCCTTAAAATGAGCTTAGCTTTAGCAATTAATTAAGTCATAATTAGCCTACGTGAAAGGTGGCTGATTGCACATGCGCATTTAGTCCAGTGTGTTTGAAATTGAAAAGTGTGTGTTGAGGCTATACCATCCTGTGGCACTAGGGGCCAGTACTGCGTTACCCTGTCCTAAGCACACCTAAGCACAAACCGTTGGTTTTTGTGTATTGTGAGGTTACCCCTGAAAACTGTACAGGGCATGTCATTGACCTTCTTTTCACTGAAAATGAGGTTATTTTTGTGGGGACCAGGTTTTTGGTCCCCAGTCTGGGACTGGGCTTACAGGGGGCTGTTCCATAAAAGCCGCTTAGAAAAGCGGGGATTAAAGTCCAAATCCTGACTTGAATGAGCCGAGCTAAACATCCGTGCTTAAATTGGTTCCATAACAGTAAGTTGAGGATCATGTGATCCTACTAATTTGAGTCAGGTTTAAATAGTCTAGATAATTGCGCGTGCACGCCATTGTTTAAAAGTCCTGAAAAGTCGAGCATGGGTCAATCGATTTACTGTGGGCTACCATGGCAACAAAAGGAAAAGATAGAGCAGCGATGTTCATGGCAACGGAACAGCGTTTGCTATTGGAAACATATGAAGAATTTAAAGATGTCATCACCAAAAAAGGCAATACAACGGCAATAAATAAAGCAAGAGAGAAAGGTTGGCAGGAAATTGCTGATCGTCTCAATCCGTAAGTAGCGGTGTAAGCTATTTAAAATACTTTATCAACATTGAATGTGTGTCACAATACATTGCAAAGTTTGTGTGTGAATAACAGTAACGTTAATTGCTTTCACGCAGCAGCAACTTAAGTGAAGGAAAAAGAACCTGGCAGCAGGTGAAAATAAAATATAAAAATATAGTTCAGAATGGTAAGTAAATCTAATGGTATGTATATATGTAATCAATGCCAGCTTGAAGTTACAACTATTCAGGTTTTTTTTTTTATGTATTTTTTTTAATTGCAGCGACCAGAAAGAAGACTGAGGTTGCTGGCACTGGGGGAGGGCCACCACCAGCCAGCTTCACTCCTGCAGAGGAGCTGGCTTTGGAAATTAATAAAGGGAGGCCCGTCCTTGAGGGAATAGAGGGGGGGACATCATCTAAAATGATATCACGTAGTATAAGGAGTGAGTATATAAAAGGTGTGTGTGTGTGTTTTATTATCATTATTCCTTCCTGACTAACTGATTTCCTCCTTCCTTAGGCATTGTAAGCCTAAGTACATCATAGCAGTAATGTCATGTAGAGGTGCTTGTGCTACTGTAATGGTGCATTTTGGTAAAAAAAAAAATATATATTTTTTCTATCAAGATTCTGTATGCTTTATGGATCCACCAGACATCATGTTGCCTGTGAGTATGAGACCTTTTAAATCAGTCATGTAAGCTAATGAGTTTAACTGAGTTTAATCAGTGGTCACAGGGAGAAGGCCCATCAGTTGAGGAGGATGAGGAGACTGTGTCTGTATGTTCAAGGAGGCCTGAGGTAGTCACAGGTTCCATGTGATACTGTATTGAATATGAAAAAGTGTACTTGTGTGATAAAATGATCATAATGTGTTTTCAGGATGCTGACACTGTTCTAGAGCCCTCTCAGTCTGGGACCACATGTGACAAAGTGAGTATTAAGAAATGAAAACAATGTGATGAGTATTCAATGAAATAACTTAAATCTATGTTGCTACAGAACCCAGAAAACATAAAAGGAGTGTATAAACGCTACCTCCTTAAACAAATGGAAGCGATTGATATCGACATCCAGTATAAAAAACTGAAGATGAGGAAGTTGGAGCTGGAAATTCAACAGCTACAGAAAAATGCAAGTAGAACTACCATTTTTAAAAAAGGAAAAGGAAAAAAAAGATCACTTTCCACAACATTTATTTGTGTGTTTTCACCCCGAACAGGCAGATTCACTCTGAATAAAGACAAATCACATTAAATACTTTGACTTCTGTGTGTTTGTTCAACTAAGGAGAAAGTTGAGGGGCCAGTGGAAAATGTTAAAGGCTACACATGGTTTAGACCATATTAAGCAAAATAATTATTTGCATATGTGTCTCGTATAAGTCTGCCTGTTTCGTTTTCTTCCAATACTGCTTCATTGCCCCAGTCTTCCTCTTCAACAATCCTTGGTTGCCTCTCTCTCCTCAGATAAGCAATGTTATGGAGCACTACACAAGCAACTACAATGTCACATGCCCTAGGTGGAGTCACTCTGAGGTGCTTCAGGCACTGAAACCTTGACTTTATCAGCCCAAATGCCATCTCTATATGACCTCTTGTGCGTGCATGGGCAATGTTGTAGCGGTGCTGTGCCTCTGTCTGGGGCTCCTGATAGGGAGTCAAGAGGTAAGGCAGGCATGGGTATCCCTTGTCTCCCAGCAAAACTCCTGAGAATTCTCCTGCATAGACAGAATGAATATATAGATATATAATGTAGTTTTTTTTGTTTGTTTTTTTTCCTTTTTTTTTTTGTTAAGACTTTGCGATTTAAGTGATTACTAGCATACCTCTTGCTAGTTGCTGGTAGAGAGATGAGGCTCTAAAGATTCTGGAGCCATGCACAGAGCCTGGCCATTTGGCCTCTACATTTGTGATGATGCAATCTGCATCACTAATCATCGAAAATAAATTAAACCTGTAGGTCACTACATTTTAATTGCAATGAACTAAACGCTGGTGCCCAGCTTAGTACAGAACACTCAGTGCTAGAGCATAGCCTTCAATATCATCTCAGTGGGACCGTACCTGTACATGGATGCTGTGTACTGATTTCCTATTCACAAAGTCCGCTTCATGTGGACCAGACGGACAGTTAATACGCACATGGGTGCAGTCCAATGCACCGATAACATTTGGGAAACCTAGGAAAATTATTTGTTTGTTTTAAATATGTCCCATGTAAAATCAACAGTCAAGAAATATTTCCATGTTTTATAGTTATTTGAACTTACCAGTTATTCCATAAAAGGCATGTTTAATGGTATGAATAGCTTTGGCCAGGGAATGTGATGAACACATTGAGTAGTCTTTTTAAAGAAAGGTACACAGTTCGTACAGAGCGGCAAACTGATGCTTTGCTGATATTCTCTGCATCTCCAACTGTGTACAAAAATGTTCCACTGGCAAAAAAGCGAAGTGCAATGCACACCGTCTGTGGGACTGTGAGTGCTCTGTTGCGGCGTGTATTATTTGCAATGTATGGTCTTAGTAATCTACAAATATATGCAATCCCATCTCTTGAGAACCTATATCGCTCATACAGGTAGCTGTCATTAAAAGCCAATTGGTCTGACCTGTCTCTGAAAGTTCTCTCTCTTTGAAATGCCCTCCGCAAGACTATAGCTCCCTCATCCACCACCTCATCTATGAAAGGACACGCCATGGTTAAGTTTGGAGACGAGTTCAGCTCCCTATTTATATACTTTTAATTAATTACTAAACTCATTTAACCAAACTCACCAATTAAACACACAAGTTTTGAACATTTCTTAGTGTATTTATACCTTATAGTTTCTTACATTTATTAGTAAAGTACATTTCCTTATTTATTTATTTATTTATTTATTTTTTTAAAAAAATTATTAATAGTGGTTAAGTAAAATAAAATGACATCGAAATACCAGCAGGTGAGTATAAATGGTATGCTCGTTAAGCCTGAACTCAGACTTAGCCTGACAGTTAGCCTGCCCCGGACCAGGTTAATTTGCCAGCATAAGTTGCCTGGGTAACTGAGTTTGAACTTTTTTAAGTTTGATTTATGAAACCGAATCTACTAAAAATAAGACAGACTAACCGAAATAAGCCTGGCTTATACTCTAATCTTGGTTTATGGAACAGCCCCCAGGTTGAGGACCCCACCATGTGATAAAGACAAACACACACACACACACACACACACACACACCCGAAGCAGTGGGCAGCCATTTATGCTGCAGCGGCCGGGGAGCAGTTGGGGGTTCAGTGCCTTGCTCAAGGGCACCTCAGTCATGGTATTGCTGGCCCAAGACTCAAACCCACAACCTTAGGGTTAGGAGTCAAACTCTCTAACCACTAAGCCACGACTTACCCACATGTAAAGAGAGTTAATAATGTCCTTAGTATTACCATCAGTTCAAGCTCGAATTTGGAACAGAGTCGCGTGACAGACACAGTGATGAAGCTCATATGAGTTTGCAGTACACAAGCCATGGACAGTTAAGACCGCTGGTTCCACTGTGTGACCCTGTCTCTCTCTCTCTGCGTGCACACACACACAAGGTGCAAAACTCCGCATTTGAACATTACGCAAATATTTCCACATAGTGACGTAGACATTTAGGGGCCGTGTTTGAATGAGCCATTTTAGGGGGGAGTGGCAGAGTCTTAACTTTGATAAAGAATATCTGGATTTGGATTTGAGTCTTTAGTCTTTGCAACTTTACAGATCTTCTTTATGCAACAAGAGCTTGTAACACAGACTAGACAGACTAACCGAACCGATCTCCGATCAGAAGGTTATAATGACGGCAATAGTCGAGCAGGATGTTACAGGCTAGTTCTCACGGAGTTTGTCTGTTCCTTTTACTGATTATTTTCGGGTTAAAGCATGATTTAAACAGATACAGCACATTCACACGCAATCGCTGTCGCAATAACGCATTCAAACAAACATTATTTTACAGTGCTGCTTCATCTGTAACAGATTTTTATTTTTATTAATCTGTAAGAAATGCATCGATCTGTAGATAAAATAACTGACGAAAATGTACTGTTATTTTCATCACAAACAAAATTTGCACAGCAGAAAGCAGCAATCATACCTTTTAATGCTGACAATGTTATTAGTTTGGCGTTTTGTAGGAAAAAAAGTTGGCACACAATAGCCTAATCCCCTTTGAAACTCTCCTGTAATTTTATTTATTTATTTATTTATTTTATTTAATTTTTATAGGCTACGTTATGAACATAACATTTCAACTGTATCCACGGAGTGAGTGCGGAGCAGTGTTTCTGGTATCAGTGAGCGCAGAGTGGAGTGATTATTAAATGCTCGGAGCGCGGAGGGAAATTGTTGCTGCTCCACTCTCACATACTCTGCTGCCGAGTGAGAGAGATTTTTCGCCCTATATGAACAAGGCCGTCCGGTGTAGACACGGTTAGACAGTGTCTGCTATATTTACAAATAATTGATATAAGAAATAAAAATAAATACATAACCTAAACCAGCGGCATAACGAGATGAAAATATAGACTAGAAAATATATTTACACTTGCTCTGTCCTGCGTCCATGACACTGACTCACTGCGGGGGTGCCAGTTTTAATCTGAACAGCTCTTAACGCCGAGTGGATGGTTAGATGCATGATGGGCTAGTATTAAAAAAAAAATTAATAAATGAAATAAAGGTCTTTCCAGCATTAAGGTAATAACATTAGCTACTGACTACAACTATCATCTTGTTTTAGTTATAAATTTGACTGGTAAATGATAAAGAATTATATTAAAACTTGCTTTGAACAATTTATTTGTCCTTTGAATATTGATTTTAAGTAGGGAGGCAAAAAAAAAAAATCGATGTAAATCGTAAATCTGATTTTTTTGTGAAAAAAAAAATTGGGGATTTTTTTTAGGCCATCGCTAAGGCAACTTCCTCTGAAATTAAGTTATAATAACTAATAAACTTTATTGCGCTATACAGTAGTGAACATTTGAAGTGGATCAAACCTTTCTTTAAAGTTGTTTTAAAACCAATATGTCCTAAAAACCTGTTCTGCAAGTTTGAAACCCTCATAAGACACTGTCCATATGAAAGAGCAAGAGATTCACACCTTTATCTCGACCCCTACAAGCTATACATAACTACCCCAAAACCCCCAGCCCCCTCCAACTGAACTGAACTCGGTCTGTTTTTTGGCTGTGAGGAATGGTGTGTTGTCATTTTACTGGGTTGAAACCTGTTTTTATACAGTCTATGGTTGAAACATGCCTGCACTCACAGCAGCCGTTATCTTTTTATTCATTATTTTCTCGCAGCCCATATTATTATTATCACTAGACCAAAATAATAACAAATTCTCAATTGATAATTAATCATTATTTTTGAGAAAATTGTAGACGTTTGTGAACGTAGACATTTGAGACAGGCTTTAAGACCAAGCGGAAACCTCCGTCAGCTGCTCCCACTTCACAGCGTGCGCGAGCTCTAACTGACCCAGCTTCACCGTTCCACGTTTGGATTTTATAAAATCAGTTTGAGGCAAATACAACTCATTGATCATGAGCCCAACATTAAGCAAGGTGGAAAAACATTCAGTCTAGCTGAAGGAAGACGTATTTAATTGAGCTAATGCTGTTAAATAGAGAGTAAAAAAACCAAACAAACAAACAAAAAAAAAAAAAACCACTGCAGCCTATTCATTATACTGAAGTACAAATCCAAACACCAGAAGCAACCTACACTCTCTAAGTGTTCTTTCATTGAAAAGTATGCATTTTATTTATTCACAGGCTATATGGTTGAAATAATATTTTAACTTTAAGTGCCATTGTTTAAAAAAAATGCATCATAGAAATGTTTAATTGACCTTCAGTTGTTATGCTTAAAAATCCAATGGACAGACATAGGCCTATATTATTGTACATTACAAATATTTGGATCGTTCCTTATTTTCTTAAAGAGTAAATACTTCTTTTCTTCAAGAATAAACATTATAAATAAAGAATAAAAGAAAGAACCTCTGTTAGCCCTTATTTTCCATTTCTGAAGTTAATTTGCAACTCTAATGATGATGTGACTCCCCTGACAGTGGCACATTCCTCAAAAAAATAAAAATAAAACCTTGTTAGAACTATGTGAGCAATTAATAGATTTAAAAAAGAAAAAAAGTGTGTGCTTGGTTTCCGAAATGGAAAACGAATACAGCTCGTAAAAAATTATATGATGAAAAAGTCATGATAACATATTATTAATTCATAGAAATAATTTAAGAAATCAAAACCTTTTTTTTAAATACCATATTCAACTTGAATTTCAATTCTATTAAACTGACTTTAAAATCTCAAGGAGTATATAAGTTGAAACGGTAAAATGTCACAGTGCATGTTAAATAGTCTAAATGAACTTGTATCTTATATCTGAAGACCTTGATTGCATGTTAGCATAAAACTAACAATATAATTTGCCCCCTTTTTTTTTTTTAAATGAACAATTCCTGTACATAATATGTGACAGCAACCTTTATATCAAACATTTTGAAATCGTCCACAGCTGAGCATCGCGGGAGGTGAATGTGCATGCACAAGTCATTTTCGGATGCAATGGAGAAATAAAGCTGGATAAAATTATAGCTACACGAAACTTGTAAATAGTTAACAATATAGCCTAGATTAGGACCATACTCCTTTCCTAAGTATATAATGTAAATTTGTTAACCCACAATAACACATTTTAACCAATTAATCGCCTATTTTCGTTTGCTGCAAAAATAAATTACATTTGTGAGAGTTGCATTTTATTACATTCAGAAATAATAACGGTAGGCCTAATAATGCTATAGGCTAATGTACCAACAGGATATTTTAGTTCCCTTCACTTTACAACAAATCCTTTAAATTCAACAAATTTATCAGAACAGAACAAGAATTACAAATATATAATTCTAATGGATAAATGTAATTGCAGTATATAATAATACAGGCTTATAAACAAAACAAAAATAATAATTAAAAATAATTTAAAGCGATACATAGGCCTTAGGTAAGGTTGGGCTTATCTCTCTCATTCGGGACAAATCCAAACATGTTGCCCATTTGAAGCTAAACTCTTATTCAATAGGTAAAATAGGCTTTGGATTTCACACGTGTTTCAGTATCGACGAAAAAAAAAAATCATCATGAGCAAAAATATGCCAAAGTGGACCGCTGCTCACGCCGCATGGCTCGGTGAACGACTGCTGTTTCCAATGATTATGTTTCACGAGTTCACCCTTACATCTAATCTGTTAGCAAATAGTAAGCATATTTTGGCGTGCTGTCCTGGGGGAGGGCTCCGAGCCCGGAATATAGCCCGAACCCGAAGAACTCCCCCTGTCCCTAATGTGGGATAAAAACAGATTAGGAGTGAGGAGTTGGGGTGGAGGAGGGATGCCGGAAAACTGTCGCAGGATAGAGGTAAGTTGGCTGCATTTATATACACACGTATTGTGCTAGTTAAGATGGTTAGCTAAACGAGTTGCACCTGTGCCAAATTGGTTGATTATTTGATCGTGCTCCTCCCGAACCTTGTTAATAAAACATCATTTCACGAGTTCACCCTTACATCTAATCTGTTAGCAAATAGTAAGCATATTTTGGCGTGCTGTCCTGGGGGAGGGCTCCGAGCCCGGAATATAGCCTGAACCCGAAGAACTCCCCAAAAGAAGCTTAAAGGCATGGGACAGCAGCCAGAGAGCAAAATCTTTAGTTGCCCCCCAAAATATGCATGCTGAAAAGAGAAAAGGTGCAGAGCGACCGGTAGAGCCCGTGCAGTGCTCGACGGGAGCTGCGGCTCGCAGCGTCGGACTGGCGAGCCCTACATGCCGCTATAAAAGGAGCACGATGGCAGATATCAAATGAGGGACTCTCGCTGCGTCCGAAGGGAGCTGCGGCTCTGCTGCACCGGAAGGGAGAGTCCCTCTTGCGGCTGAGTACGAGGCGCAGTTTGACGCATCTGATGGGGGGCTCTCACTGCAACCGAAGGGAGCCTGCAGCTCTGCTGCACCGGGAGGGAAAGCCCTGTCTGCCGCTGAGCACGCAGCGTACTCAGACAAAAGACAGAGGGCTCAGCCTGCGACCGAAGGGAGCCGAGGATCTGCTGCACCGGAAGGGAGAACCCCGTCAGATGCTGAATAGGCAAGGAGAATTGAGGCGTAGATTGACGTGTCGGATGGAGGGCTCCCATTGCAACCGAAGGGAGCCAGCAGCTCTGCTGCACCGGGAGGGAAAGCCCCGTCTGCCGCTGAGCACGCAGCGTAACTCAGACGACAGACAGAGGGCTCACGCCGCATCCGAAGGGAGCTGCGGCTCTGCTGCACCGGAAGGGAGAGTCCCCCGTTGCGGCTGGATATGAAGCACAGTTTGATGCTTTGGAGGGCTCTCACAGCGTCCGAAGGGAGCCTGCGACTCTGCTGCACCAGGAGTGTGAGCCCTGTCTGCTGCAGAGCACGCAACGTAACTCGAAACAACAGACGGAGGGGTCACACTGCAACCGAAGGGAGCCGCGGCCCTGCTGCACCGGAAGGGAGAGCCCTGTTTGATGCTGAATAAGTAAGGTAACGTGACTGATGGAGGGACTCCCGCTGCGACCGAAGGGAGCCGACGGCTCTGCTGCACCGGAAGGGAGATCCCCCGTCCACCGCCGAGTACGCATCGTAACTCGAAACGACAGACTGAAGATTAACCCTGTGACCGAAGGGAGCCGACGGGTCTGGTGCACCGGAAGGGGAGCCCCGTCCAACGCTGATTAAGCAAGGAGACGCGACTGATGGAGGGACTCTCGCTGCATCCGAAGGGAGCTGCGGCTCTGCTGCACCGGAAGGGAGAGTCCCCCTTGCGGCTGGATACGAGGGGTGGTTTGATGCATCAGATGGAGGGCTCCTGCTGCGACCGAAGGGAGCCGACGGCTCTGCTGCACCGGGAGGGAGATCCTCGTCCACCCCTGAGTACGCAGCGTAACTCAGAATGACAGACTGAGGATTAACCCTGCGACCGAAGGGAGCCGACGGGTCTGCTGCACCGGACGGGGAGCCCCGTCCAACACTGATTAAGCAAGGAGACGCGACTGATGGAAGGACTCTCACTGCGACCAAAGGGAGCTGCGGCTCTGCTGCACCAGAAGGGAGAGTCCCCCTTGCGGCTGGATATGAAGCATGATTCGATGCGTCGGATGGAGGGCTCTCAGAGCGCCCGAAGGGGGCCTGCGGCTCTGCTGCACCGGGAGGGAGAGCCCCATCCGCTGTTGAGCACGCAGCGCAACTCAAACCAACAGATAGAAGGCTCACACTGCGACCGAAGGGAGCCGCGGCCCTGCTGCACCGGAAGGGAGAGCCCTGTCCGACGCTGAATAGGCAAGGAGATTTGAAACGACGGCTGGAAGGCCCTTACTGAGACCAAAGGAGCGGTGACTACTGCATTGGGAAGGAGAGCTTCTAATTAATCGAGTAAACCACATGACTTAAAAACGCTGAAAATTTTTTTTTTTTTTTTTTTTTTTTTTTTAACTGATCAGGGCTACATGGGCTGCCTTTATGTGGTGTTGATTATACCTGATGTAACTTTTAAAAGCGTCTGATGACCAACGACCGAGGGCCTGTATCTGATTCTGAGAGAGGCTCTTTTGAGCTGCTGTAGTTGCTGCCCCGATGCGAAATGAGCGGCTCGAAAATTTTTCTGCGGATAAGCCTGATTGAGCCAGGATAAGTTTTAGGTGTTTTTGGAACCAAAAACGTGTAACGGGATGGTTAGAATCATCGATGAAGAGAGGGTCCAGTGCGGATTTAGATTGAGCGTTCCTGAGTTGGACATAAGAAAAGAGAGCCTGATAAGGTTGAATTGGAGAAGGGAGATTAAAAATGTAAATGTAGTGGCCTTTCCTTTCTTGGTCCGTCTTACTTTGTTTAATGAAGTAAGCGATAGTTTCGCTATCAAGTATGGACAAATCCGATATTGTTGGGTGGAGTTTGGGGTTGAATTTAGAGGTTATTGCGATTTCTGAGCATCTCAGAAAACCGAAAAAAGCCAATAAAAACATGGCATCTAGGGTACGAGCGGTGTGGATCGAATGGTACCCTGTGCGGAGATTTTGGATGCAATTTGTAAGGATGTCCAGAGTTATAGGTTGTCTGGAATCCGGGTTTGATGGTCGAGAGCACTGAATTCCTTTGATTAGAAGAGAAGTTTGAGAATTATTTATTTCGGGGGAGGGGAAGCCGTAGATTAGTTTATGGAAAAATTGAACGCCACTTAAGTAACCTCTAATAGATCCTACTTGGAGGTTCTTCACTGAATTAAGGTAGGAAATAAATGAGGTAATTGTGAGGAGAGAAAAATCGGGAAATGGCAGGTTATAGGAGAGGTGAAAAGCTTTGAAACATCTCCACGCTGTTAGATAAGAATGGATAGTTCTGGGTGAAACTGCTTGGAGGATCGAGTCAATTGACGCGTCAAGGAGAGGTTTTAGGGGATGAGTTATGGGAATATGAGTTGCGAATAAAGAGGTACTGGGGTTGGTGATGGGTCTGCCTCCGGAGCCAGCGCTCTGAATTTCTGAAACATAAAACGAGAGAGAGAATCAGCAATTAGATTTTTGGATCCGGGAATGTGTTTAGCAGTTATGATAAATTGATCGCATGCTGAAATCCAGATTAAACGTCTTAGTAACGGCATGAGAGCGAGGGAATGAGAACGGCCTTTATTTATGCAATGCACGGTTGCTTCGTTGTCGCAGTATACTAAGATGCTGCTTGACGTCCAATTTTTTCCCCATAAAAAGCCAGCGACGGCTAAAGGGTAGAGTTCGAACAGCGCTGAGGACTGGGGCGAGTCGAACATCTGGGGGGGCCATGGAGATGCGAACCAACGCCCTTGGTAAAATCCCCCGAAACCGACGGATGGGGCTGCATCGGTAAACAGTTGAATGTCATCAGGGAGAGAAACCAGATCGCTGTAGAAAAAGGTTAAACCATTCCATTGTTTAAGGAAGGTAATCCATAAACTGAGTTCCTTACGACTTGCCTGATTTATAATAATTTGATCATCTAAGGCATGCACGGAAGATGCGAGTGCGAGGAGATGAGAGATGAATGGGCGGCCTTGTGGGATTATGCGCATTGCGAAGTTAAGATGACCGAGCAAGGAAAGGAGATGGCGTTTGGAACAACTTTGGCACTCTGCCAAGGAAGACGCCACTAAGATTATTCTATAAATTTTTTCCTTTGGCAGAGAAGCCTGGAATTTGACTGAATCCAGGTTAATGCCCAAGAATTCGATGAATTGGGTTGGACCCAAAGACTTCTCCTGCGCGATGGGGATTCCCAGCTCTGCGAAAATCCTTTGAACCGTTGTGATATTTTCTGCTGGGATGGCATCGGGAGGAGAGACGATAAGAAAGTCATCGAGCAGGTGGATTAGGTGAGGAACTGAATAGTTATTAGATAGAATCCAGCAGATTGCTTCTGATAACATATCGAAAATTTTTGGGCTACTTTTGCATCCGAAGGTTAGGCGTACGGAGAAATAAAACCTCCCACGCCAGCGTATCCCAAATAAATGCCATGAATCTGGGTGGATAGGCATCACTTTGAAGGCAGAAGTGATGTCTACTTTGGCCACCCACCGCGACCTACGTTTTTTTATCATGGTGATCGCTTGATCTATATCATGGTAGCGCAGAGAATATTCCTCCAGGGGTATGAGGCTATTTATGCTGGAAAATGGGGAATTACGTGGGGCTGATAAATCGATTATCGATCGCTTTTTCCCCGAAAATTTCCTGGTAGCCACTCCGATAGGGCTGATTCAAAAAATTTTAAAGGGGGGGTATCGAAAGGCCCGATCATAAAACCTGACTTGACTTCTTTTTTGATTAAATCATCTACTGTATCTGGCTCTGCAAGAGCGGATCGAAGATTGTCGCACATAATTTTCTGTGAGAGCGGGCATGTAGTGCCTGGATTAAATCCCTCTTTAAGGCCAGACAATAGATAATTAGTAAAATTAGTGTCTGGGTGATGTGAAAGTTCGGAGGAGAGACGAAAAATATTGACTGGAGTCGATAAGTAGTTTCTAGATTTTTTATTGGTAGCTTTCATGACTGGGCATACTGTACGGGCATGAGCCCCGCCACAATAATTACAGACATGGAGAAACTTGCATTGGTGTCTCACGCATCTTCCTCTGTTGAAGTTTCCGCAGACCTGTTGGTTGCCGACGACTGAGAAAGATTCTCTCCTGAAATCCGATATTGGATTGGTAGTTGCAGGACGTGGGACATAGCTAGTAGATTTGACTTGTGACGGTTCTGGGCCGGGTATTATAGCGGGATTAATTTGCGGGCATAAGATGGTTGAGTGAGCTACTGACCTGCAGACTGCGCATGATATATTGCGACAACTAAAAAATACTCAGTTGTGGAGATCAGAGTCCAGTGCACCCCAATAGGGGCACTGATTCCACTGAGCCACACGAACCACGCATTTGGCAGAAAACAACTTGTGGTACGTATAGAAATGGGTTCCCCCATAAGACAGGGCGAGTTCCGCGACTATTGCTAGATAATCATTAAGTTCGCGCCGTCTATAGGGAAAAACTGAGCAAACTATCTCCGTGTAACGGCCAAATGCAATAGTGAATTCAGAAAATGAAAGGGGGCGGGATGAATTGGGAGTTGAATTTTTTAATGTTACGGAGAAATCACCGCAATCTATTTGTCGGTAAGAATTAGCGGGAGGTAGCAGAGAGAGGAGAGAGGAGAGATCAACATCCGCACCTGCAAGAATCTGAGACTTGATAGTACTAGGCACAGGAGGTGGTTCCAGAGCGGCAGCATTCGGTGGAGTAGGTAGAGGGGTCGCTGTGAATAGAGTATACTGAGGTTTTGTTAGGGTAGAAGAATTGGAAGGAAGATAAGGAGGGTCTGTAACCGTTTGCGGAGGCAGCCTCACGCACGGATTAACCCCTGGTGCTTGGGGAGCCCCGTAGGAAACGGAAGATTGAAATGAGGGAGGGGCTGTAACCGTTTGCGGAGGCATCCTCACGCACGGATTAACCCCTGGCGCTTGGGGAAGCCCGTAGGAAGAAGGAGAGAAAGATGGAACTGAGGAAGGATGCCAGTATGCTTGAGTTGCTGGCTGAAGAAGCCCTACTTGGGCATCTGCAGGGGGGCTGCTGGCCACTGATGGGGAAAAAAGTAAAAGGGTAAAAGTAAGGTGGCTGAGCTTGAGCGGCTAACGGAGGCAGCCTCATGCTAGCATCTACAGCCGGAGGTAGAGAGGAAAGGATAGGAGATTGGGAAGTCGCGCCAGTGGGCGCTGATGCATGCGGCGCGACAGCTGAAGGCGCTGCAGTGATTGGCTGAGAAAAGGTAGGCAGTGCATTGGGAGGAGCAGCCGAATCTGGGGCACGGCCCAGGCTTGCTGATGGCCTGCTACGTCCTGATGCTCGAGGGGAGCCAGAACTTGATCTGGAAGAAGATGACGTTAATGAGACATGATGATATTTAGTCTTGCGGGCTTTGGTTACCTTTTTGGCGGTAGGTGAATTAGCATTTTCTAGAGTGCAGTAAAGATCATAGAGTTGAGCCTTGCTCATTTTTCGAGAAAACTTAACTTCGGAATTTGACAGCGCTTGTCTCAATCCCGCGACGGTCCATTTCCCAATGGGAGGGATGGATGGTGAAGCCGAGGCATAAGATGATGTTGGGGATTGTAATGGCTGTCTCGATGGTGGAGGTGAACGGAGACTTTGCGGCTTAGGTGTGCCCGTAGTGGGCCTTGTGAGTTTCCGCCCACGTGCTGAGGCCTGGGGCTCGGCGGTGGATCCAGGCCGAGGAGGAAGCACCTTAGAGCCGGCAGAGGGAGGTGCCTTTGAA
The DNA here is from genome assembly GCA_024542945.1 of allo-octoploid hybrid of Carassius auratus x Cyprinus carpio. Classification (NCBI taxonomy): domain Eukaryota; kingdom Metazoa; phylum Chordata; class Actinopteri; order Cypriniformes; species allo-octoploid hybrid of Carassius auratus x Cyprinus carpio. The sequence continues at coordinate 129,989 of JANHFF010000190.1, read as the reverse complement.
CCAGCGGCTTGCGGTGGAGCGTCCAGCTCATGATCCGACGGGAAGAGCTCAAGTTCAGACATTTGGCTGAAGAATGGATGCCGGAAAACTGTCGCAGGATAGAGGTAAGTAGGCTGCATTTATATACACACGTATTGTGCTAGTTAAGATGGTTAGCTAAACGAGTTGCACCTGTGCCAAATTGGTTGATTATCTGATCGTGCTCCTCCCAAACCTTGTTAATAAAACATCATGTGCGTGAGGCACCAGCGCGATCAAAGTCACAATTCACAATTTTTGGTCACACAGTAAAGGCATAATTCAAAAATACAAAGTGTTTGAAAAATCAAGAATAATAACAGAGTGAATAAGAATTATTTGTAAATGCTGCACCGCTCTCATTTCGCTCTGCAAATAGAACCTGAAGATTATTATTATTTTTTTTAACCAAGAATGAACCAAAATTAAAACATTAAGCTTTTAATCTGTGTGTATATATATATATATATATATATATATATATATATATATATATTTATATATATGCCTATATATGTAATGACTGTTAAAAGCCATTAAAAAATAGGATAGTCTTAGGCTACAGTCTACTCGTCAAAAATTTAAAGAAAGACCTTTACACAAAGGCTCTTAAGGATGTTATAATGTATATTATAATGTTATTGTTGTTTTACGTCTTCCTTTCATTTTACAATTACATTAATTTCGCAATCCGTCCCTTTGCGTCACCTGGCGGTAGTTTCGCGAATGATTTTAACATGTGACTGACATGCAGTTAACGCCGCGGCGGCGGTAATAGCCATTTTGGTTGTCAACCTACTGTATGTCCCCTTTAATATATGTTATGAACAGAACTGTACATTTCGAAAAAAGCGAAATACTTTAGATTTGGAGCGAAGGCGGAGCAGTTTTTCTGATATGAGTGGAGCAGGAGCAGAGTGATTATTGAATGCTCGGAGCGTGGAGGAGAAATTGTTGTTGCCGTAAGGGGCGTAACATTTCCATCACATGCTTGAGGTATTCAGCCTATGCGAAAGGAGTGAGATGAGTAGAAGTGAGCTGGGAGACCAGAGTGGGTGAGGATGTATTTAAGTTTTTTATGAAACCAATGTCTGGTAACTGGAAGGTTGTTTTCGTCAATGAAAAGGGGGTGAATAAGTGAAGAGATTTGAACTTTCCTGTGTGCAAGGAAAGAGGAAAGTGATTGATATGGTTGGATGGAGTTCGATAAGTTGAAAATATGGATTAAAATGGCCATTTCTTAATTGATCTGTTTTGCTACGTTTGACGAGGAAATGAATGGTGTCATTATCTAATACTTGGATATTGAAGAAGGTTGGGTGGATGGCTGTGTGATGCTGTTTCGTTAGGAAAGCGAAACTACTATGTTTGGCCTTCCAAAACAGGGCACGACTAGAAATCACGTTTATATCACGTTTATAATGGGTTTTATATTTATGTCTCGTCGCTCCGGCTGGACAGGGCATCACAATATGTTAAGGGGCATAATATTTCTGTCACACACTTATTTGGTTGGTATTCAGCCAATCACAATGCACTGGATAGCTGGGCAATCACAGCACACCTCACTTTTCAGACTGATGAGCTTTGTAAAAATCAACGCGTTTCAGAACGCAGGGCATAGAGGAGCAACAATAAAGTACAGTATGTGGAAAATAATGTGTTTTTTAACCTTAAACCGCATAAATATTTCATTACACCAAATACACAAAATGATGTTATTTTTAGCAGCATAATATGACCCCTTTAAAGAAAAATTGATTGTCGCTAAGACAGACTTTGATGGTACTGGATTGGATGGACTTTGGCTGTATGAGGTATGGAATTTACCTCGCCCCATGCAGTACAGTAGGACTGTAGAGTTCTGGGGGAGACTTTGTGTAAAATCATTTCAGGGGAATTTGAATGGCATTTGTTTATGCAGTGAATGGTGGTCAGATTATTACAGTGGAATTCTATAATTTTAGAAGACCATTTGTGACCCCACAAAAACTCAGCTGTTACGATCAGAAATAACTCGAAAAAAGCTGAGGCTCCTGAGCTGCATAATGATTTAACATAGAGATCTCAGGAGGCCAGGTTGAAGCAAACAATTATTCTTGTAGTAACCTCTGGAGCCTACAGAGGGAGCGTAAACAATGGGAGATCACTGGAATAAGATTGAATGTCATCATAAAAGAAGGTCAGGCTGTTCCACTGTTTAAGAAACATCCATAATTTTAGATGTGCAAGACAGGAAGGGTATATGATAAGATATTTTATCTAGTTCCTGAACGGAAGATGCAAGAGACAGCAAATGGGAGATGAAAGGGCATCCTTGAGGTATTTTATGCAGAGCAGGGATAGCAAATCACGTTTGCTGCATTAGGGCACTTCGAGCAGATTAGAGGAGATAGCAATTATTCTATCTATTTTGTCTTTGGGAAGGAAAGCGTGGAATTTAACAGAGACATGGATAATTCCAAGGAAATCTAGGGATGTAGTAGGACCCAATTTGTTTTCTGGAGAACTCCTAATTTAGAGAAAACTTCCTGAACATTAGAAAGATGAACGGCTGGAGGGAAATGGTTTGGGGTAATACTGAGAAAGTCATCTAGAAGATGAACCAGGTAAGGGACTGCATAGTTGTTTAGCAAGATCCAGCAAAGTGCTTCTGACAGCGTGTCAAAAAATTTTGGACTACTTTTGCAGCTGAAAGTTATATGTACTGTGAAGTAGAATTTCCCCTGCCAGTGAATACCAAAAAGGTGCCAAAAATCTGGATGTATGGGTATTAGTAATAGTTAGTAATAATTAGTAATAGTAATGTCAACTTTACCCATAGGAAAGAAAAGTTGACCGAGATCTCTTTAGTTTTTGTCTCAGGAGACAAGTTTGAGAAGCAGGAGACTCAAGCTAAAGTTTCCATTCAATCTTAAGGTAACCTACGAAGCCCTGTACGTGGCAGGCAGGAGAAAAAATATAAGGCTAAATCGTGCGCACGACTTATTAAATCGTTCCCTCGATTTATAAATTGTGCGCACGATTTACTAATTCGTTCCCTCGATTTGCTAAGTTGTGCACGATTTATAAATCAAGAGAACAAATTAGTAAATTGTGCGCACGATTTAGCAAATTGAAGGAACTAAATAGTAATCATGTGCACGTTTTAGTACATCGAGGGAACGAATTAGTAAATCATGCACACAATGTATTTATTTTTTCTTGCATGTCATGTGCAGGGCTCCGTAGTAACCTCATTTCTGTCTAGGAGAAATGTTTGAAATGGTAAAGAGATCTCTTTTTTATTTTCTTTTTCTTCCCTCTGGTTAGCTTCAATGTCATTTATCTACACCATTTCAATCAAAGACAATACATGCATTGTCATATTTGAAGTTGTTTTATGTAGACAGTGTTTTATTGCACAGTGATTTAACAGAGGAAACCATAACCTATATTTACATACATGCAAAAATGGGCTATACAAGACAACATTTTTATACTAAACAAAGCAAAAAATTGTTAAAAAAAGGTATTGCTCTTATACTAAACATTTTGCTCTTCTAAGTTCTTTCTTTAAATTCTTTTTTTGTTATTATTATTATCTTGTGTATAGTTCAGCACTTTGGTCAGCCCTGCTTGCTGTTTTTAAATGTGATATATAAATAAATACAAACTTGAAACTTCTAGTGTGTTTGGAAAATGTGGTGTATACAATGCTGGACATTAAAGATAAATTTAAACTAGTAACCCTTGATATTCTAAAATGTTTAATGCTATTTAAATTATAGTTTTTTACAATATTAGTAAAAGTAAAAGACATATAAGAGAATCACCCTTAGTATCCTGAGCATAGTGTGACCTCTGTCAGAGCCATAGCCTTGTGGGCAGCACATCGACGTGAAGCACACCTGCACCTCAGACAAAATGGGTATCCCAGCTAAAGGTACTTTCCTGCTCCTGTTCAGTTCTCACCTGTCCAGTTGTTTCCTGTCTCTACTCCACCTGTCCTGACCATTAATGGTGGAAAAACCCCATTGCAATAAAAAAAGCCACAGCAACCTCTGAGCAGGATTTTTTTTTTATAATGGAGTCTTGCAAGATATTACAGCGAGACAATAAAGAGGTCTCCCTTGTTTCTCATACGTTTCTCTCCCATTGTCATTTTGGATTCCTGTCTTTCAGAACTTTCTCATGGTTTAGTTGTGTCTACTTTTATTTCTCCTAAGGATTTTTAGGAAAAACATCTGAGACACTGTTGAGACTAAAATGAGAAATACATGAGAATCACAACTAAGTCTCCTGAAGTTAGAAAGAGCAATAAAATATTCCTATCATGGAGTCTTGATAGAGAATGCAGCAAGACAATAAAAAGATATTCTGTTTCTTCCACCACATTCTCTGTTTTGACTCTTTTTTTTTCTCAAATATTTATCATGTCTCATGTGTCTACTTCCATTTCTCCTAAGGAATTTTAGGAGAAACATCTGAAGAAACAACCTGAAATTAGATATTGAGTAAAATTTTGGTCGGGGTGATTTGCCAATTCTTGCGCCAAGGAGGAGATCTATCTAATATCTAATATTAATTTATATTATTATGTAGTGAGTTCGTGTGAGGAAAAGAAGAGGACAAGGGTCGGCTGGACTGCTGACGAGTTTTATTCTGATTTACAGATAAATTCCTGCAAACACCAATGATGACTTTTACTTTGACAAACAATAAACTCTAACGCATAGCACTTCCGGGTTACTTCTTCCGGTTTCTCAGTTCCCGTCAGCAGTCCGGTTCTCTCTCAACTGCTCCCGTTTCTCCTGGCGTTTTATACTCTCTCCACGCCAATTACTGCAACAAGAAACAGGTGTTGATCGTTTCCGTCCAACCCACTCACTCACCGCTCGTCTCCTGACTCTCTCTCCCGCTGCAGACTTCGCTAAACCACGCCCCCCTGCCACATACCCCCACCGCCCGACTCAGGCCGGGGAGCCATCCAGCCTGCAGCCCCCCCCCCCCATTTCTGGAGAGGAAGTCGGCCACAGCCATCTGAACACCCGGCCTGTGGATCACCTTGAATTTAAAAGGCTGTAGAGCCAGATACCAACGGGTGATCCGCGCGTTGGTATCCTTCATGCGGTGGAGCCACTGCAGCGGGAGAGAGAGAGATTGATGGAAGGGGTTCGTCGACCCCTGGGCACGCCACCATGTGGTCCTCCGCGAGATGGATAGCCGAGTCCAGTGACGTGGGACGGTGGCACTGGACCCACTCGGCTGTTTTCCTGGGAAGCCGAGCGATGAACTGCTCCAGTACCACAAGGTCGATGATGTGTTCCACGTCACTTCCCTCGGCCAGTAGCCACTTGCGGCAGGAGTCCCGGAGCTGCTGGGCCATCGCGAAGGGCCGACCGGATTCCCCCAGGTCCAGGGAGCGGAACCGCTGACGATGTTGCTCTGGTGACCGGCCGACCCGCTGAATGATGGCCCTCTTCAGGTCGTCGAAGACCAGGAGGTTCGCTACCGGTAGCTGTTGTGCGGCCACCTGGGACTCGCCCGAGAGCAGAGGAATCAGCCTAACTGGCCATTGGTCGTGGGGCCAGCCGCACGCTTCAGCTGATTTTTCGAAGAGTTCCAAGAAAACTTCAGGGTCATCCTGTGGTCCCATTTTGTGAAGGGGCAGGTGAGCGGGAACCGCGGGCTGTCCCGAGGCCTCGGTACGAACCAGCTCCGGAACCTCTCGCGGTCCTCCTGCTGGGCTTGAAGGATGGCGTGGAACCGCCGTTCCTGATCCGTTCGCAAGTCCAGCAGGGCCTGATGTTGTTCCTGATGTAGGGCCGCGAGGGATGAGATGATGTCCGCAAGTGGCGTGGAGGACGGGCTCTGCATGGCGGCGGCACTCCTTCTTCCTTTCCCAGGTTTCGGCACCAGTGTAGTGAGTTTGTGTGAGGAAAGATAGAGGACAAGGGTCGGCTGGACTGCTGACGAGTTTTATTCTGATTTACAGATAAATTCCTGCAAACACCAATGATGACTTTTACTTTGACAAACAATAAACTCTAACGCATAGCACTTCCGGGTTACTTCTTCCGGTTTCTCAGTTCCCGTCAGCAGTCCGGTTCTCTCTCAACTGCTCCCGTTTCTCCTGGCATTTTATACTCTCTCCACGCCAATTACTGCAACAAGAAACAGGTGTTGATCGTTTCCGTCCAACCCACTCACTCACCGCTCGTCTCCTGACTCTCTCTCCCGCTGCAGACTTCGCTAAACCACGCCCCCCCTGCCACATATTATTTATATAATTTTTTATATGTAATATCTCTTAACACTTTTTTGATGGCTTCCCGACAGATGTTCTACTGACTGTAATGTTGCAAGATCAAATTATTTTAATAACCATAACCTCTTATTCTACTAACAGTCTACTAATACTCTAATGAGAGTTAGGTTTTATATATTTTAAGCAATGTCTATGTCAACACTGTCTACCCACTCTCATAAATCATGTCAATAGTTGTGGGACACACACACACACACACACACACTTTTCTTACTGTCTATATGAGGATTTATTTTTATTCTGACATATTTCATTGACAGAAGCTCAGCTTCAGTATAAATGTAATGAAGAGAAAATAATAGTGTTACTGATAAATCATGCAGCTCAGAGTTATTTAGAATTACTCTACAATCTATTCCGATACATCAGCACAGTTTCACCGATGATCCTGAATAAACATAAAACCCAGGATAGAGCGGCTGAGTGAATGTGGTCTGAACAGTGTGGATGAGGCTCATTGTGTCAGAGACGCTGTAGAAGGACAGAGTTCCTGCACTGTGATCCACAAACACTCCTATTCTCCTACTGGATACTACAGGGAGTTTAATTACCATGTCATTGTGTATTAATGAGTAACTAGAAGGAGAGCAGAACAAACTCCAGGACTGATCATTACGTCCAAAAACCCGCTCATAACTCCGTCCTTTCCTACTGATGCTCTTATATGACACAGATATATGTACACTCCCACACCACTCAATCTCCCAGTAACAGCGTCCACACACACTCTCTCTACACAGCACCTGAAACACATCAAATCTGTCTGGATGATCAGGATACGCCTGCTTTGTTCCAGTGTATTTAATAACTCTGTTCCTCTCAGAGAGACAGAGACATTTATTCACTGTGTTCAGATCCAGGGTGAGCTGATGGAAATCTAATGGAAATAAAATACATCAGAATCAGGAATTATAAATATGTTTGGTCTTTTCAGAACTCTTAATTTTTAATGTATCAGCAGTATCTCAGTACAGCTGACCAGATATCCTGTGCAAATCATCATTTATATGACCAGCTATACATTTCTTCTACCCCGTTTTCTTTAACCTTCTACAAAAATAACATGAGCACACTTTTTTCTGCTTGTTTTTTTTTATTTTTTAAATGACTTACATTGTAGGAAGTCATTCCTGGTCCTGGGAACAATGTTGGTCGTTGTGACTGTGGAAAACAACAAACATGAGCAGTTAAATTATAATGTCAAGAGAAAATGATTCCTGCATCCATTCCTAAGGCATTTAAAATATTATGTTGTACATGATATTAGACAATGGCGGACTCATTTCTGAGATCAGATGAATCTCCAGGGGCCTCATTTATAAAAATGTGCATAGAATAATCCTAAATGTGAATATACAACAGTTTCTGAAAATTTCCTAAGAATGACTTCTACTGTATGCACAAACAATTGTACCTGCAAACACAATATCAAGAAGTGCATTAACTACTTTGAACATGCACTTATCATAATTTAAAACGTATTTATCATAAATATCTATCTATCTATCTATCTATCTATATATATATATATATATATATATATATATATATATATATATATATATATGTATATGTGTGTGTGCGCGCACAAGTGAGCTGTTTTCTTTTGCATGTAACAACAGTAATATATTGTGCCTATTTATCTTCACATTTTCATAGTCAAAGTTGGAATATTATAATTATTGGTATATGAGTGCAAAAGCTTAATTCACATGCTCTTCAGTTGGGGTATAAAGTACATAAGAACATTTTCACATTAGTTTTTACATTTATAAATCCCAATTTGTTCCTCATTTTTGACATTGACCTGAAACCCTAAATTCCATGGGTTTTATCCTGAGGTCACTTCACCTCTGTCAGAGATCTTTTTGAGCTCTTCTTTGCAGAAATCCTCCAGTTTGTCTCTTAGCCGATGGACAGATTCTCTTATGCCATCAAAAGAGAAGAGAGAACAGAAGGGAATGTTGGGTACATCTGTAGATTCGGGCGGTGCAGAGAGTGACTGGAAACTCTGCAGAGTAAATTTAAACAGAAAATGGGACAAATCATTATTGATAACTTTTGAGCAGTTAGTTATACTGTCCTGAAACTTCACAAGAACCCTTAGGGCACAGTCCCAAGGTTAGGACGTGGTTTCAGTATACTTAGGGTTTTTACAGTCAAATTCATCAACATGGTAAAGGCAACCATTTCTGAAAATAAAAAAACAATTTTATCAAGTTTGTTACGATGAGGCAAAAATAAATGAGGCAAAAATATTAGCAAACTTTTTACTGTTGGTTAGCACCTAGTAATATTTAGCAGCTAAATACAGTAGGTAGTAAACCAAAATGTATGCACCTGAAAATGGTTTCAATTTCACAGCAGTCACTTACAGATGGTACTCAACCAGACTGAGCTTTTTACTGCTGCGGGTATTGCCGCCGCCATGTCTGCAAAATGCATTTGCAGCTTTTGACCACTGAGTGGCGCTTCAAGGAACCGTCTTTTTGAAGTGTGTGTGTGAGATACCCAGGCAGGTGAGCGTTGTAGAAAGTTTGTGCCCCCGTTATGTGTCTTGGTCAGGGTCTTGTGCATTCTATGCTCGAGGGTTCTGGATGTGCTCATTGTGAGTATTTACAATGAGAAAGCTCAGTTCCTCTTTGTCCCTCTTCTCGAGAGATGATTGACAAGAGTCTGCATCTCACGGTTCAGGTCCCAGTGCTACCGAGGCACACGGCGAAGACTGAGATCACAGGGTTTGTGGGCTTAAGATGCTCTTTTTAGGAGTTTTTGATCCCACGGATAGCGCAGCTCTTTAGGGAGTCTAGCACTTGAGGGCATATTCCACTTTTGCATTTGTCTAGGCGAAGAGCAAGCATGTTCTGTGTTATGCGCTTATTGTGATGAGTCATGATGTCTAGACTATGCTCACGTTTGTTCCTATTCCCCAGGGATGTGGGGCAAAGTGTTTGTCTCACAGTTTATCTCAGCTCGCGGTTATTGCTTTGATCTGCAGGATCCGCACACCCTCTCCTAATGGGTTGTCGGATGCCGCAAACAGTATTTGGGTTGTTATGACAATGAAGTGTGAGCACAGAGTCGTTTCAGCCCTGATCTTTTAAGATCATGGCCGAAGCTATATTCAGCTCAGCCGTGCTTCTCTAATATGCATGCAATTGTGTGTGGAGTCTCGCTGGGCATGGATATATTTAAATACTCTGTGGAGAGATGCTTGCGAGCTTTCTCTCCCAGGGTGTTTCAACACTGTGTTGTGCCAGTTGGGTTTAGGACTGCGCTGCCTTTCCAGGCTTCTGGGTATTTTTAAGTGGGTGGTCCCTCTGAATCCCACTTAGTAAGTTTGGGCTGAGTAGAATGCTCCCCCCTCTCCAGAGCTTTAAGTGAACTAAGCTTCTGCTCAGAGTGTAGCTGTCTGTGGATGGTTATGCTCCAGCTCGAGCTTGCTTAGAAGCCAGGCTAGAACATTGCTCTGGAATATAGCAGTCTGAGGGCAGCTATGACTAGGTTGAGTTCCCCCTTGGTATAAAGCTCTCTCAAGTAAGCACTGAAGTCTAGTCTAGTAATCTGCTATTCAAGGATAGCTGTGTTCCAGCTCAGAGACTGCTCCCCTTTTAGGGTTTTTAAGTAGGGGTCTCCTTGAGCCCCTTGCCTAGACTGTGCTGTCTCCTCTTCTGGGTCTTAAGTAGATGGCCCACTTTGTGGTATGGGCAAACTTAAGCCTTATCTGAGGGAACTGCTATTCGAGGATAGCTGTGTCCAGCCCTCTAGTGTTATGGCCACTGCTTACATCAGGCTTTGATCTTGGATTAATGATGTTTATGTGTTTGCTCTTTAGCCAATCATTTACTGGTGGTCTGGATCTCCCTCTTGTGAGCTCCTGTTTGATAACACAGTGCTTCACTAGCCTACTGTCTGACTGACACTGATTGGGGACCTCCTTAGTATAGGCATGTGAAGGTGGTTATATTTCAGCCATTGTTATGGCAGAATGGGCTTACTTAATACAGCTATCTGAAGCTAGCTGTGTTTTAACTGGCAGGTTGAGGTGAGCCCTCTCCTGGAGACATAGGTATCTGAGGATAGCTATGTATAAGCTGTTCTCCTTTCCTTGAGCCTAACTATCTGATAATAGTTATGTGCTAGCTCAGTGATTGCTCCCCTGCTAAAGGTCTTTAAGTAGCGGTCTCCTTGAGCCCTTACCTAGACAGTGCTTTTTCCCCTCCTTGGGTTGTAAGTAGGGTTGGGTACCTATGTATCCGGTATGTACTAGAGACGAATCAGAATGCAGATTTTGGTGCCACTTAAATGCCTGAGTGATCGATTTAAATATTTGTCCTGGTTCTCCTAAATGGACGTAAGAAGCATTTTTAGTGAGGCTACAGTGATTAGCTCCATAAACTGTACACAAATCAACCCTCTACGGACACCTTGCCAATTGACCGTTTTTTTAAATATCTGAAAGTACCCTCTTAAAATCAGTCAGTCAAGCATTATAATAATCAAGTATTATTTAATAATAGAACTTCAGTAATTAGAAATAAATCTGATAACCATGTTTGAATGCATATTAGTCATTTTAATAGAACATTTTAACTGGACTGGTGGTGGTGCTTTTTTTGGTCATTCAGTGTTTATGTAAAAAAAATTTTTTGGGAAAAAACCCGAACAAAAGTACTGATAGGATAACAATTATACAAATTCTGCTAATAAGAACTATAAAAGGCACTAAGGATTACTAAGGATTAATGAGCTACTGGATTCATGAATATTAATCAGGTTGTGTGCATTCGGTCAAACTGATTTGCTGAAATCAAAACAAGGATGATAATAAGTGGGCACCAGCCAATGAGATTGCCATTTGCGCATTAGCTCTGCCCACTTCCGGAAAACCCGGCAGTTCTTAAAAGCTGAAGAATTCCAAAGGACACCATTATTTTGACAGGAAAATACAACAAAGAATATCGTTTACATGTAACTTGTCAATTCTCTCTCTCTCTCTCTCTGCGTGTGTGTAAGACTAAGAGACAGCGAGTCGTGTGCCTTTACACTAGAGTTTACTGTGCGTTAAAAACAGGTGCGTTGTACATCCATTCAGATGAACTGAAAAACAGTACAGATTGCTTGATGGAGAGTGATCCTCTGAAGCACTCAGTCAGATTGTTCAGCGAGTGAAAATATATGTGTTAAACTTATACTTAGCCCTCAGCTCACACACTGGCGAGTAAAATCTAAGAATTTATTAGCCATTGGCTAATATTAGACATCATTTAGTCCCCCAGAGTGAAGATTTAGTCGTAATGTAGAGGGTTGCAAATTCGTTATCTAAGGGTTGTTCAGTTAATTTCCAACTGATGGAAATTAAGCTAATAGAGGTGGAGACACAGGTGGATCAGTGAGCTGGGGTGACAATGGCCTAGTGGTCCAAAGTGGAGCCGGAGGGATGGAGGAGCCTGACAGAGCCACATGGAAGAAGGGATGAGGCATAGCCAAAGGAGGAGAAAACCATAGTGGAGGTAGGTCAGTGAATCACCAAGCCAAACTCAGAGGGACGAGGGAGCCCAGTGGAGTCCCAGGACTGACAAACACTGGTGAAGCTGAGGGAGCATAGAGCCAATGGGGAGCAGAATGGTCGGAAGGTGAAATACAGGGCTCGTAGGCCTTAGGTCTTCTGGTCCCCAACTCCATCCAGGCAGGAGGATCACCTTGCTCCACCTGAGGCGGATTCATGGAGCAGTGTGGAGTAAACCAGGGAGTAGCTGATGGGAACCAATGGAGGTGGGGCAGATGGACTGGTTGGTTTTGGAAGAGGAGGTGACAAAGAGAGGCTGGGTGGGAACTCTGGAGACTTACAGCTAGACTGAACCAGCAGAGACTGATTCTGAGCTGGATGGAACCAGAGGAGGCATGAGAGAATCAGGGTTGGAACCAGTGGAAAAGCAAACTTACAAATGAGGACAATAGAAGCAATCGAAACTAACAAAAGAACAATAATCTGTAAATGCAAATGACAAGTCTCAGTTAGCCTAACGCAATACACATAGCAAGGTATTTATTATATATATATATATATGAAATAAAATGTAAAAAAGCTCTTTGCTGTTGCACTGTACACATACTAGAAAATTATTTTTTTTCTTTCATATGTGCTTATATGGGCTCCTTTGGTGTCCTTTTGGAGTTTCTAAGTGTCCTTTTTTGGAAAGACATCTAAATTTATGTACTTTTAGAAAATACAGATTTTTGAGAATCCCCTTTAATCTTTTGGTTTACTTTGCTGGATATAGCAAATGATGACAAAATAAACATTTGAAACAAGATAAATGGTCTAAGTTTAATTTCATGAAGTGTGCGATTAATCACGATTAATCACAGAAAAAGGGTGAGATTAAATTTTAAATCGTTCGACAACCCTAAAATATGTATGTGTGTGTGTGTGTGTATACACACACACACACACACACACAAAGAAAAACAAGCAGATTTTTTGCAGATTGATTAACAGAGGTGTGACATGCGTTCTTTTCAGCTCATTAAAGATTAATCTTGCAGCGGCATTTTGGATTAATTGTAGATGTTTGATAGAGCTGGCTGGAAGACCTGCCAAGAGAGCATTGCAACAGTCCAGCACGGCTAGAACAAGAGCTTGAACAAGGAGTTGTGTTGCATGTTCTGAAAGAAAGGGCCTGATCTTCCTAATATTGTATAAAGCAAATCTACAGGGCTGGGCAGTTTTAGCAATGTGGTCTAGAAAGTCAGCTGATCATCAATCATAACTCTAAGGTTTCTAGCTGTTTTTGAAGGAATTATGGTTGATGAGCCTAACTGGATGGTGAAATTTTGATAAAGTGATGGGTTTGTTGAAACCACAAGCAGTTCTGTCTTAGCCTGGTTGAGTTGAAGGTGATGGTCTGTCATCCAACAAGAAATGTCTATTAGACAAGCTGAGATGTGAGCAGCTATCGTTGGATCATCAGGATGAAATGAGAGGTAGAGTTAGGTGTCATCAGCATAGCAGTGATATGAAAATCCATGTTTCTGAATGACAGAACCTAGTGATGCCATGTAGACAGAGAAGAGAAGTGGTCCAAGAACTGAGCCCTGAGGCACCCCGGTAACCAGATGTTGCAACTTGGACACCTCAACTCTCTGGGATACCTTGAAAGGCCTATCTGAGAGGTAAGACTCAAACCACTGGCGTGCGGTTCCTGAGATGCCATTTCCCAATAGGATTGACAGGAGAATCTGGTGGTTCACCATATCAAAAGCAGCAAACAGATCCAGCAAGATAAGTATAGAAGATTTGGAAGTTGCTCTTGCCAGTCTCGGTCGAATGTCTGCTTCTGAAGCCAGACTGGTTGCTGTCCAGGAGATTGTTCTATGTGAGAAAGGCCTACTTAATAAGTTATGTTCGTTTTTTAGAACAAATAACACAGAATAAAACACACACATACGTTGTTATTCATTACCTGTCCATTATTTTGACAGATAACTACTTGGGAAAAGATATCTGTCTGTACACTGATTAAAAAATTGTTGCGTGTTTTATAAATTATTTCTATTATTTTAGTAAAATGTGAGGCACTGAATAATTTTGCTCCCATTATTTAGGCCAAACTAAAACAAGAAACAAATAAATTAAACCTGGCCACGATTTAGCAAAATCATTGAAACTGAAAAGACTGGACGGATTAATAAAATGTCCTCACATTTAAACTTTGAAAGTTCTCCCATTATAATCAACAAAGTGCACACAATTAATTGACAACTTCAGTGATTTTAAAGGGAGCCTTCTTTACTTGCTTTCATACAATTTAAATAAAACTAAAAAAAAAAAAAAATTGCAGCAGGAGTGTATTTTATTCCTTAAAATATCAGAGTGCAAGATTGCGCGGCGCGCATGATGCTGAGTGCGACGCACAACATTTATTCTTATTTGTGTACATATTTTTTCTTCATTACAAATCTTTTTGGTTTTATTTTGTATCATTGCATGTAAAAACAATTAACTTTGTAATGCATATGCAAAATGTGAAACTGCAATCTTATTCACCGTCTATAGCATTTTATAATTATTTGTACAATAATATCTAACTTAACCTGCTTTGTATCTTTATTATTTAATGTAAAAGAGATTTATTAAAACAATCAAAATCAACGAATTGGAGGGGCATCAGCCATTAGATAATTTTAAAACATCTAATAGCCTTCAATGTATAGGTTATAACTGCATCGGTCTCAGTCGTAGACTTGTGAAGATTTATTTTTAATGCAGATCCCATACTGTAACCTAGGGATATGGCGGTATCAAATTTTCCTGTTGCGATTAATTGCTAATGCTTTTACCACAGTATACGGTATTAGTACGGTATTGAAATTTTAGTTTTAAAAAAGTTGTCATAATACAGTATAACAGGTTAAATAACTTTTTTCTTATAACAAAAATAACTGAACATTCAAGTACAATAAAGCAATACAGAAAAATATATAAAGTTAAAAGTTTTACTCAAATTAAAGTGAAAAGGAACTATAAAGACCCATAGGTATCACTTTACAATAAGACCTGCATTAACCTTAGTTAATGCATTAACATTCACAGTGAGCAATAGCTACATTTGCTACAGAAGTTATTAATCTTTCTTAAAAATACAAGTCTTCGTTTATGTTAGCTCATTAAATAACAGTTGCAACTTTTTAACGTGTTATTAAATATTGGAATACCTAAGATTTATGAATGTTCAGAAGAATTTTTCACTGGGCAGTTTATGTTAACTAATGAAGCCCCAATGTAAAGTGTGAATGAAAAATAAAGAATCAAAACACTTTCAAACAATATCAAGGGCATGTTGTAGTCCAGATTTTAAAAATAAATAAATAAATAAATAAATATTTAGACTTAATAGACTTTATGTTTAAGTATTTGGTACTGTGAACAACACAATAGCAAATACACAAATCTGAATGGTTATTTAAAATGATTTAAATATGTTTTAGACAGTAGCAGCTGCTGTATTTATGGGGTTTCCAAGGTAAGGGCTGCATTTTCTGCAGTTTAGCACCATCTGCTGTCAGAGAGTGAATGTACTTTCATTCAGTGCACATCTCACATGTTGCCCCATGTGCTTCTCATGTGTGCTTGTATACATCAGAGCGCACATGGTCTTTCAAGCAGTATACAGTGGTGTTGTGCATTTTGACCATTTGGTGGGAAAAGTATTCTTAAAATGTATTCCAAATTCTGAATAATTTGTAATATATAATTATTCACGGTATTTAGAAGTGCCCACAATAACAATATACTGCATTTTCATTACCGTGATATATTGCATTACCGAATACTGACACATCTACTGTAACCTAAAAGAACCATATTCAAGTGTTTGTGCAGAAAATTATGCATGACAGGAAGGCGCCCTCGCAATCATTTTTTTTTTATTTTTTCCTGATATTTTCTTTAAGCTCCGAGTTTCCAAGTTGGGAGCGTTTCAATGAGAAACATGACAGAATCGATGGATCAATGGATGCAACGTCTGTTGTTGACGGTAATTTTTTAGTTGAAATTGCTAGACAGGATTGCATTATAACAATTAATAAGTTTTTATGTGATACAGATTAAAGTGGCTTCATATATTATTTTTAAAAATTTCAAATGCAAAACACACCTAATGCAAATTCTTTGCTCTTCATTTTCTATAAGCAGAGTTAACAAACCCTGTTGTATTTTCTTGTAATTTATTAAAAGAAGGTACACCGCCATCTTGTGCTGACTAAACTGACTTGAACGCACCCGAGATCGTAATTACAACTTGTCAACTCGTAAGTACGCACTTCCCAGGAGGACTTGAACGCAGCATAAGGCTACAGACAAGTGAGGCTTTTTATCAGGGTTGGAGCTAAACTCTGCAGGACATCTGCACTCCAGGACTGACGTTGCATACCCCTGGCCTATATTTTGATCAATTTAGCCTCCTCAAATCATCATGACTTGCCTAAAATAAAATCTATAGATATAAAACAGTTCAAGCATATCACAATGTTAGTTTAAATCTTTAACCTGGAGAGTTGAAGCGAGCTCTGCAGGACATGGAGGCGCCGGCGCGATCACTTGTATTTTTTTCTAACAGTGTAGTAAGCCTGCTTTAAAAAGAAATGATTCAAATCGGAAATAGAAACTCTTTCATTATGTAATCCGTTCATTTCTCTTTAAAGGCACACCCAGTGAGGATATGGTGAGTCATTTTTTTCATTACCATAATTGATGGATATATAAAAATAAGGAAAAGTCTAAAACAGGCTTGATTATAACTTGCGTTTTATTTTAGAATTCCGTACAATTAAAAAATAAAACACAAATTATAATGGCATTTATAGGCTATGTAAAACTTATAAATCCTATAATTGCATAGCTGCTTTTTCAGATTTTTTTATGATGCTCTTTTCTGAATACTTTAACATGTAAAGGATTTTCTGCAATGCAATTTTGTATGATATGTGAATTATTTATTAGCCTCTTTTTTTTTTTTTTTACCCATGTCATGAATTCGTTGTATTCCCATTTGTAATATAGCCAACAAATCAATTGTTCTAGACTAACCCAATCTCATGAAAGTGCTTATAGCACAATTTTCTGCTACTATTTGGTGTAATATTTCTATGCAGAAATTGACTTTGGCATACAAAAGACTAATAAATTCATAAATAAATGCATGGCTGGTTCAGTCGACAGAAATACAGGACACACACAGTCCTATGATAACTGCTTAAATGTTTGCGGGGCAAATCAGAGGTCAGTCTGAGCACTTGTGGTACTCACAGTGCGTAAAGCTGTACACCTGCCGGCGCCACGGAATCGGACTGTTGTCGTGGTTATAAACACCGTAAACGGCAACCGTTCATGTGTCAGCGCTTAATGCGCAACTCCTATATGAAAAGCATTTTAGGGGGCCCAAGGCGGTCGCCTACCTTTGCCTAATGGGTAAGTCTGCCCCTGATGTTGAGGGAACGACATCCATTTCTCATGGCCACGACTTCTTATGTTGAGGGAACAACATATTTTTTCTCGTGGCCATGGGTTTAATGCATAAACAAACCTGCGTAACCATAGCAACCCGGGATTATCAGAGATTTATTTATTAATATTTTATTTTGAACTAAGAAATTATTATATTATTTATTACAGAAATTATTACATTATTAAATTATTATAGTTACCATATAGGCCTTGGCTACCGGGCTGTATTATGTGCGATAGTCAGCATTCAAATTAATTTTATCATGAATAAATTTTACATAAAGTGCATAATATAAAATAGGCCTACAAGAAAACATTTTTATCCAACCTACAGTCTTGTAAGTCCATTAACTGATGTTAATTTAACTGGAATAACTGCAATTTTTGCTGTAATGCAGTTTAAATTTAACATATATTTCAATTTATTTTGGCTAATTAATAGACCATGATCAAATACTATAGTGTTTTGTTGAGGAATTATAATTCATGTAGTTTCGTTTGTAAATGAAAACACAATACATGGTTATTTATCATTTATCTGACAATTATGCCAATAAAGTTTTGACTTTATGATTGTATTTATGTCCATGTGTGATGATAAATTTTCAAATGAAACTGCATGAATGATTAATTCCTCATTAATTCCTCAAAACGAAACACTATAGTATTTATAATTATGGTCTAATAATTAGCCAAAATAAAATCAAATATATGTTAAATTTAAACTGCATTACAGCAAAAATTCCAGTCAGCATAATCAAAGCTTTATTGGCATGTTGAGCATTTACAGTAGGCTATTATTTACAAATATATTTAGAACGTTCAGTAAAGAGATCGAAATTAAGGGGAAAAAATTTATATAAATGAATATAAAAATAAAACCAATAATAATAGCCTAGACGAATAATAATAATAATAATAATAATAATAATATACAAATATTACGGGGAAAAGACAATCAGTTAATGGACTTACAAGACTGTAGGATGGATAAAAATGTTTTCTTGTAGGCCTATTTTATATTATGCATTTTAAGTAACATTTATTCATGATAAACTTCATTTGAATGGTGACTATTGCACGTAATACAGCCCAGTAGCCAAGGCCTATATGATTAATATAATTTAATAATGACATAATTTCTATAATAAATAATATAATAATTTCTTAAATCTCTGACAATCCCGGGTTGCTATGGTCATGCAGGTTTGTTTATGCATTAAACTCGTGGCCACGAGAAATGGATGTCATTCCCTCAACATAACATCTTGAGGCCACGACATAAGCATGTCGTTACCTCGACAAAATGATCTTGTGGCCACGACATAATATGACGTTCCCACGAGTTAATATGACGTTCCCACGAGTTAATATGACGTTCCCACGAGTTAATATGTCGTGGCCACGACAAAACTAAGTGAACCGACCATGACTCCTTACGGGCAACATAGATGCATGTCTCTTTCACCAGTTTCTTTGTCTCTCTCTAAGAAGCGCCTCATCTCTCCTCAGATAAAACAAAAACATTTTATAATGTATGTAATACTCTTTAGGCCTATGCAGTTGCAAAAATTGCAAAAGCCAAACCCAACGAAGCATTAAAACACTTTGCCTAAACCTGCCCTGCAAGTTTGAAACCCTCATCAGACACTGTTCATATGAAAGAGCAAGAGATTCACACCTTTATTTTTCAACCCCCACAAGCTATACAGAACTACCCCGAACCCCAACCTGCCTCCAGGTTGCATAGTGTAAAATGGACACGCTCTATCTAAAATAAAAATGGTGTAACATAAACCAGCGAACTTCTGAAAACATTTGTATTAATCAATTTATATATTATTTTATTATATATAAATAAATAATAAAAAAACACCACAAACCGGGATTTGAACCTGTGTTGCTAAAATCACTAACTGGATAAATGAAACTTCTTCTCCACACACACTTTTCATTCATTTCATTGTGCAATAATAAAAATAACTGTGTCATCAGGCAGATAGTTCTTGTGTATTTATTATAGTGTTTAAATGCTGATCTTATATACACATATCAGGCCCAGATTGGCTAATCGGGGGCACCAGGAGGATTCCCGGTGGGCCGGCCTGTTTTTTGGCCGTGAGGGTGTGTTGTCATGCTACTGGGTTGAAATATGCTGCCTGCACTCACAGCAGCCCTACTCTTTTTATTTATTATTTTCTCTCAGCCCATATTATTCTTTTCACCAGACCATAATAATAACAAATTCTCAATTGATAATTAATCATTATTTTTATGAAAATCATTGTTATTTGTGAACGTAGGCATTTGAGGAAGGCTTTAAGACCAAGTGGAATCCTCTGCCAGCTGCTCCCGCTTCACAGCGAACGCGACTCACGCTAACTGACCCAGGTTCACAGTCCGCAAATTTTGATTTGCAACTTATTGATCATGAGCCCAACATTTAGTAAGGCAGGAAAACATTCAGTCTACCTGAAGGAAGACGTATTTCATTGTAAGTTAATGCTGTTAAATAGAGAGAGAAAAAAAATACACTGAAAAAAATAAGAAAAAAACACCTAGTGTTGGCTATTCTTAAACTTGGACCTCATTATATTGAAGTATCAATCCAAACACCAGAAGCAACCTACACTGTCTTTTAAGTGTTCTTTCATTGAAAAGTATGCATTTTTATTCATTCACAGGCTATATGGTTGAAATAACTTTTTAGTTCATAACTTTAAGTGCCATTGTTTAAAAAAAAATGCTTTATTGACTGACGTTTCATAGACCTTCAGGTTTTTTTTATATACTAGATTTAACTTGAATCTCAATACTATTAAACTGACTTTAAAATCTCAAGGAGTTTATAAGTTGAAACGGGTGAAAATGTCATGAACAATTCCTGTATAAAATGGGACAGCAACCTTTATATCAGACTTCTTTAAGTTGTCCACAGATGAGCAACGCGGGAGGCAGGTTCTGCGCCAGAGCGCACAAAGTGAATGTGCATGCACAATTTTTAGGGGGGAGGAGGCTTTTTTGTTTCTTAAAGTAATTTTCAGATGCACTGAAAAAAAAAAACCCCGGGATAAACACAAACACGAAACTTGTAAATAGTTAACAACATAGTCTAGATTAACCCACAGTAACAAAATTTAACCGATGAATTGGTTAACTGTAATATTTTAACCAATTAATCGCCTATTTTCATTTGCTGCATGTTTTTTAAAAAAAAAAATGTTTTTTGAGAGCAAAAAAATATGTCATGTTTAAGTCGCATTTTATTACATTCAGAAATAATAATGGCAGGCCTAATAATGTTATAATGTACCAACAGGATATTTTTAATTCCCCTCACTTTACAACAAATGTAATGATTGTTTAATAACAATAGCATACAGTAAGAGTCTTACTCTTGAAAGGTCTTTATTTTAATTATTGATGCATAGACTGTAGCCTACTGTAAATTTTCTAATGGTTTTTAAGTATATTACAATGTTACATTATAATGTTATTGTTGTTTTACTTCATCGTTTCATCTCCGTTTACAAACCAAAATTTTACAATTACAATCAGTTTGCAACCCGTGCCTTTGCGCCACCTTGCGGTAGTTTCGTGAATGATTTTAACATGCAACTAACTTGCAGTTGCCGCGGCCCTGCAGCGGCTGTACACATGGCGGTATTACCCATTCTGGTTGTCCACCTACTGTATAAACCCTTTACAAAGGGAAACTTAATGTAAAATTTTGCCAAAAAATGCTCTAATCCATGTATGAAACAGGCTGCCTCTTTTAATGCTCACATGCAAAGTCAACCACCTTTTCTTTATTGCAAGAACAATATAACATATGATTCAGTGATATAAATAATACTATAAAAATTTAAAATACTGTGTACTACTGTGTAGCATACAATAAAGCTTAAGCACAGGCTCACAGTTTTGACATTCATTATGCTGCCGACTGCAACTGTTAGATCTAGCCCATTGGCAAAGTTGACTGCTACATGCAAAAATGTGGTTTAATACGTTTGCCTGATAACTTGTACAAGTGTATGGTTAAAGCGCCACTTAGCCATAAAAAGCTACAAATGCATTTTGTTGCAGAAGTAGTAACGGTGGTACCAGTGGCAGCAAAATAATTGTATAATGTGAATCTTCCAAGAGAAAGAGCTCAGATAAATGTTTCCTAAGTCTATTTGTCAGTGCAGTATCTTTTAAAGAAGATGATTAGATTAGAGTCTGGCACAACACAACACACAGACCCGTTACCTGCAGGAACTGGATGTGATCCTGTGTGTTTAATAGCTGCTCCAGCTCAGCTTCTCGCCTCCTCAGATCATTGATCTCCTTCTTCAGTCGCTCCAGTTGTCCTTCAGCTCGACTCACTGCAGTCTTTTCCTGATCTCTGATCCGCTGTGTCACCTCAGAGCGGCTTCTCTCAATGGAGCGAATGAGCTCAGTAAAGGTCCTCTCACTGTCCTGCACTGCTGTCTGTGCAGAGCGCTGTTAGACACACATCACAATCACACAGTGGGCTTCAGTGGAACTAAAAGAGGAGAGTCTGAACTAAGACTGAGACAAACTTTTCTTCCTCTCCAGGCTCACCTTATGAGACTCCACCGCCTCTCCCAGCTGCTGAAGATCTTTTTCTCTCTGCTGGATGCTCTGCTGGAACCTTCTCTGGGTCTCCTTCAACTTTTTCTTAAAAGGGGGAAAGGGGTGGGGGTCAAAAGAAATGCACAAAAATGTAATTATCAGAAAAGCCTTTAGGAATATCAAAACAATGTCGTACCTTATTGCACTGCATCAAAGCAGTCAATACAGCACAGTCAACGTTTACTAAACTGTGGACTAGATTTGACTCATGCTGCTGATTTAAGTGGTGATGCTTCCTGTTTTATGTGTCTGTTGATGACATTTATTTTTTAACCATAAATGAGCACACTACTTTTCTGATATTCATTAAATGTCTTTTTTCTGTGTCACTTCAAATATGTCTGTTTTAGACTCGTTGCCATCAAAAGGCAAAAATTCTAAGAAAACGCACAGCTCCCAAACTGCCATTCCAGCTTTTGTACAGCAAAATAAAAGATGACATTCTGATGAATATTTAAATTAAAAAAAAAATCTTATTTTACTCCACTACAGATATGTGGTAAAGCTCAAATATGATCCAATGCATGAGCCTGACCAGTCGACGTGTTTAGAGTACAGATACCCAGAACCACACTGCTGGAGTGCTTGCTGAACTGCCATGAAAAGGCAAAAGGCCTTAACTTTTGTTTTGGTTGAAAATGAGTTACTGTTATTTTGTGACATCTAAGACCTCCTTTATCATGTGGATAAGTATCTTGAGTCAATTTTGTTGTTGTTTTTTCTTAGAGAAAATAATGCGTTATCGTAACAGTAAATTCGAAAAGCCCAGGAGAAACCAAGGCAGAACACCGTATAACACCAGTTACCACTCTTTGACTTTGTTTTGGAATGCTCAAATTGAGTTATGGTGCTCTGCCTTTGTTTAGCTGTGCATCATTATGAAGCTACTGTGCCAGTTATACGTGTTCTGTCCTTGTTTTAATGTCCATTAAAGTCTGCCGCATTTAAATTACAGTGTAACGTGTTCTTTCATTCAGGTGTCTGCACTTCATTAGACAGACGAATTAGATAGATTGCGATCTACCAAATTGTTCCATTTAACAAAGCACTGTAAACAAGCAAAGACAATTTGAGATTTGGCATTTTAGATCATTTGGCAGCGATAATCATAAATAATCTTTAGTTTGTTTTCTTTCTCAATGCCAACCTGTCAATCTGGGGCTGCCCACTTTTAGTTTCATGAATGCCATGACAGCATAACATGTATCCCACAAAATCAGTAGTAACAGTTTGCAAATAAATCCATATTCTATATTTTCATGTAACCCCATAACATCCATGGCAATAAACGTATAATCCATAATCATTCTGAGCATTATTACTACTTGCTGGCAGAGCCGGCCCGGCCTAATAAGCAATATAAGAGGTTGCATAGGGCCCCATGAAGACCTGCTGCGCCAACATAAAAAAGTAATGAAAATGAACAGTATTGTTATATTGGGCCTTTCCAAATACGTGGATAATTCTAGAGATCTTATTATACGAATGGTTTTGTTTTTTTCCCTCGACCAGTTAAGTTTCACATCACTGCGCATTTGCGGCTTAAAAGTTTGGTCAGATTTTCTCATTGATCTGATCAAAAGCAGCAGACGTGCTGAATAAAAATGCAAGTTCACTCACTGACAGCAGGTGGCGCTTTAATACGGCTGTTACCATGGTTACCCCTGTATACAAAGCAGCGCTGCGCAAGTGCAACATCTGACACTTGCTTGTTTGTAACAGAGGTCAAACAGTATTTACATGTTTTCAAACAGCCATTCAGATGTTTTATTTACTTTGGGGTCATCAAATAACACCAAATATTTAAAAATGCCATCTTTATTCAAACATTTGTTTACACCTAAAAATTTTTGCATTTTAATCAGGAATAAAACATGCCAGCCCAGGAAATAGATTAGTCATTAATAATAATAATAATAATAATAATAAATTATTATTTTTAATTTTTATAACCCAGCAGTTCTTGCTTTATTAAAGCATTAATGTCACAAAATTTTCATTCATATTTTGAAGGCAGTAGTTTAACTGTTAAATAGCTAAAAATGGTTAAAAGAACTTAAGTAAATATATCTTCATATTTATTTAAATATAAATGCAGAGTAGACATTCTTCTTATTGAAAGTATAAATCATTTAGTTTAAACATGCTCATATGAAAAGACTTTGTATAGTGATTGTTTTGTTTGTTCTGATAATAAACATTACTTTCTTTTCCCTACCCAATTTCCTCCACAAATTGTAACATTCTAAATCAACATTCATAGGCAATAAATACTACATTAAGACTATGTCCACACTGTCAGTTTTTGGAATTGACAACCGCATTTAATAACAGGTGTCTCAAAATGTCACGTTCACACAACAACTAAGAGTAGCTTCTCGGATTCCTTCTGTTTGAACACCAACGGGAGTCAATCCCCTATTCCTTACCAGTTACCATAGTAACAGTGACCAGAATAATATCAAAGATGGCAACGTCTTATCACTGAAACTGAAAGTCTTATCACTTTCCGACACGACACAAGTCCAGTCGAGCCACAGGTTCATCCGTCAAATCTTCATTAACTGACAGCAGCTTTTGTATTTGGGTGGAGAGTGGATCATACGAGTCTCACACAGAACACATACTGACGGGAGCAGCTCCAGTGGAGACTGGATCTAAATCTTTCAGATGACACAGTTAATTTCTCCGTCACTGTAAGTTACTGAAACCACACATGAAAACACACAACACACGGTAGACACGCGTTGGTGCAGCAGAGCGGCTCTCTTTTGCACAGTTTGACGTGACAGATAACCAGTTGTCAAGTCCTGTTCTGTTCACACAGCACCTGTTTCTGAGAATGCGGTTGTGAGTCCTGAAAATTTACAGGTGTGAGTTCAGTTACAGGATGCGGTTTTCACACCTGAAAATACCTGTACTCTGTGTAACTGTATTAAGGACTCAAATACAGGACAGACAACCATATTCTGCTGCTGTGTGAACGTGGCCTAAGGCAATTCTAAGATAACGTTCTATGTGTGTGCACTTAGAGCCTGTCAATCAACTTTACAGCACCAGGCTGAATTACACCTGGACCGAGAATCTGCCCCATCTAAACTTACAGTCAGGAGTCGTTACTGCATGGAATTATAAAATATTTTGTTTGTTTTGAGTCTGAATAATGACTTAAATTTCACATGGATTAAACCCTTGAGTTGTGTGGATTACTTTTTGCTACCTTTAGAATCTGAAAGTTTTGAACCCTACTGACTTCCATTTTATGTACAGATGAGACATTCTTCAAAATAATTTTTTTGTGTTCCTTGGGGGAAAAAAAGTCATACATAGATACAGTTTGGCCAAAAAAAAAAAAAAATCATTATTGGGTGAACTTAAGTGCATACCTGTTTTTCTGTTCTCTGTTCTGCAGCCGTTTTGGTCTCGTGGTTCTTATGTTCGTCCATCATACACAGCAGACAAATACATTTCTGATCAGTGAGACAAAAAACCTCAAGGAGTTTCTCGTGTTTCTGGCAGATAATCTCTTGTAGTCGTCCAGTGGCTTCAGTCAAATTGTGTCTCTTTCCTTTGAAGAAACTCTCATGTTGTTCAAGGTGATTCTGACAGTAAGAGTTCAGACACACCAGACAGGACTTGACGGCTCTGTATTTTCTTCCAGTACAGACGTCACACTGCACATCTCCAGCTCCAGCGTAACAGTCAGCAGGAAGTTTAGTCTTCTTCAGTTTCTCCACCACTTCAGCCAGCATGGTGTTTTTAGCTAAAGCAGGTCTTGGAATGAAGGTCTGTCTGCACTGAGGGCAGCTGTAGACTCTCTTCTGATCCTCTTGATTCCAGAAGTCTGTAATACAGTTCATACAGTAACTGTGTCCACAGGAAGTGGTCACTGGATTCTTCAGGAGATCCAGACACACTACACACATGAACTCATCCTGAGAAAATCTGGCTTCTGCCATTTTACTTAATGAATACAGAGAGACACAAAAGCACTACAATTCATCTACACGTTAGTTTCTTTTTCTCTATTTCCTGGTTCAGTTTTTGAGTGACGTGTGTGAAACAGGTTTGTCTGCAAGTCTAAAGGTACAGATAATAAAACGGCTACTAGGTGTTAGTCTCACACAGGCTTCCCTGTGAATATTTTCACTTTTTGAATCATTAAATATTTAGCCATTCCAATGATAATCAGGGATTACATTTTATTACTAAAATGGATGCACTTACATGTTATCACATACTACAAAGTTTTGGAGACTGAATACTCCTAACATGTTCAAGCAAATGTTTCTCATTTAGTTAGGGCATTGATATGTAGATACTTATTAACTTACCAATTTTGAAAACAGGAAATATCCAAGAGAAGCGTTGATAACTGACATAAGATTATATGAATGATAATTTACTGTTTTGGCTATAGCAGGAACAGATAATATCTGTAACAACTGAATAGCTGTGAAAATTGTGTGGTGAACAGCACATTCCAGGGCCCAGTTTATGGCAGGGCCCTCTCTGACCACAATAGTGGACAAAGGTTTTGTTACATTTTGATTGGATCTTGGTGGATTAACACAAGCAAACTGCATTTGTGATCGGAGAAAAGACAAAACAACAAGCACTACTCTACACTGCTCAAAACTCACGTTTGAATCATCAGTGGCAAATTATTTTAATATGCAAACGTACTTACAGGCTGTGAGTCAGAACCGCCAGACTGTCCTTGCAAAGTTGGAACTGCCCCACTTTATAGAAACAGCCTTTGTGTGTAGACGGCATTGTAGACTACTTTACCAGGTTCAGGATACAGTCCTCCATAAAAGCGCTGCACACATCTGAATATTTGGGTTGGACTGTTCTGGAACAGTGTTGTAAATACAATTTAACCACTGATTTCTAGTTGTGTCCTCTTTTGGAAGGCCAAACAGAGTAGTTTTGCTTTCACAACGAAACACACAGCATCACACACGGCGGGCTTGAGAAAGCCATGGCTGACGGATTCGACGAAGGAGCTCGCGGCAACCACATGTGACGACCCCAGATTGGACTTGATGCATTTCCTCAGCAACCAGCACGGATCAGCTCTAGGCATGCCGAAGCGGATATTGTCCTTTTGGAAGGCCAAAGAAAGTATTTTCACTTTCACAACGAAACACACAGTGTCTCCACGACATGGAGGCGGCAACAATACTATGGCAAGAAAAAAAGTTACACCTTCTTTCTTTGCAAGGAACATTTGGGCGGTGTTATACAAATCTTCCAACACAGTGACATGGGCATGTTTAAACGAGGCATTTAGGAGGGCGTGGACAAGTCTTAACATTTATAAAGAATATCTCTTTGGGTTTGAGACTTTAGTCTTTGCAACTTTCTATCTATTCACTAACAGCTTGTAACACTCCAAAGAGGAAAGAAAATTTGAAATCGCATTATATGACCCCTTTAAGATACATAGTAACAGTTTTTTGTGTCAAACACAACTATGCAAAAAAAAAAAAAATTGCATTTATTTTTGGCCATATGACAGAGATCTGATATTCTATTTGTTGTATTTCTGTTTTGCATAAAACTGAAGAATATTCAGTACATCCTATAATGCAAGGATAGGCAACTCCGGTCCTGGAGGGCCACTGTCCTGCAGAGTTTAGCTCCAACCCTAATTAAACACACCTGAACAAGGCAATCAGTGTTTTCGGGATTACTAGATAGATACAGGCAGGTGAGTTTTTATGAGGGCTGAAGCTAAACTCTGCAGGATAGTGGCCCTCCAGGACCGGAGTTGCCTATCCCTGCTATAATGTATTCTAAAATGGTCTGATATTAACTTTTGCATTAGGGTTGCCAACTTCAGAAAATGAAAATAAGGGACAACTGTGATTCTTTATAGGAAAATAAGGGGCGCTCAAAATATTTGTTCTGTACCACATAGTGTGTCATTTCTGTGTTTACAGGTAAGTATGTGTATAAAAGGTGTATAAAAGGTTCTCAGAAATAATCACATTTGTTTTGCTTAACCTATGTAAAATAATTCTAAAAATAAAGTTTTATGTCATACAATAAATGAGACGCATGTTATACACAAAGCATCGGCCTGAGAAAATTTTACCTCTATAGAATTCTGACTGCACAAGTGGTGTAGTAATTTAGGAGGTGAATATACTGTGAAATTACATAGGCTACAGTATGGCATAAGATTTTGAAAGGATAACAATAGAATATCTATGAAACTTCAATCAATTAAGCATTTAAAAAAAAAACAAAAAAAAACAATGACATTTAAAATGTTGAACTAAAATGTTATTGCAACCATATAGACAATGATTTCATGAAAATCAATATTTTTCAATTAAATAGAACTTGGAGTGTGTGGGCTGCTTTTGGTGCTTGAATTTGTTCTTCAGTATTAATGAGATCCAGGTTTAGGAATATGCTAGAAGTTACAATTTTAAAAATGTGTAATTTTGTTTCTCTATTTAACAACATTAAGTTAAAATACTGAAAGACGTCTTTCCTCAGGTAGATTGCATTTTTCTTGCCTAGCTGGATGTTGTGCTTATGATCAATAATCACGTTCTTTGCATTCATCCAAATTGATTTGGCAAAACCAAAACAGGGGTGGTGAAAGGGATTGCCGTTGCGAGCCCCACTCGCTGTGAAGTGGGAGCGACCAGGCATCAGAGGATTGTGCAAGGTCTTAAAGCCTTCCTTGAGAGGCTACATTCACAATTCAAACAATTTTTTTGTGCAAAAAAAAAAGATTAATTTGTTATTTGTATGGTCTAGATGGCCATACAGCGTATGCCTGGGAATACAGGACAAACTGCATTCCATGTAGCTTTCATACAGAACACTTCTCTGAAGCCTTAAGTATGGGACAATACCGTATTAGGCTATACGGAATGGTTGGCAACCCTATTTTGCATAGATTTTATTGAAAAGTGGACCTGTATCTATGTATGTTTATTTTCAAAAACTTTCCAGGACCTTGAAATTTTTTTATTTTTCAGATTCACAAACTTTCAAAGATTTCAAGGTCGCGTGGGAACCCTGCCTTAGGACCTCTGGATGCTGCAGCAGTGGGTGAAACAAAGATCCATCCAAATCCATTCATAACTGTTTTCAAACCTTGAAACTGATGTAAACAGACAACAAATGTACACACCCATTTTATACTTATTTTGAGAAATAAGTATTCTCAGTGACAGCTGTTAAGGACAAATGAATGTACGCATTTATTTACATTTACATTTATTCATTTGGCAGACTCTTTTATCCATAGTGACTTACAGTTGATGAATACAAGCGATTCAACACAAGATGGCAATAAACACGAGAAGAGCCAGTTATACTGGGAGTTAAAGGAACAGTTTTACTGTTTTCGAAACCATTCAAGCGGTCTCCGGGGCTGGCGGTAGCATTTTAACTTAGCTTAGCATAGATCATTGAATCTGATTAGACCGTTAGCATCTCGCTCAAAATGACCAAAGAGTTTCTATATTTTTTTATTTAAACTTGACTCTTCTGTAGTCACATCGTGTACTAAGACTGACGGAAAATGTGTAAAAAGTGTAAAAAGCTAGTGGTGTAAAAAGCTAGTGGAATGCGCATTTTGAATTATTTGGACGATTGCCTGGTTTTGCCCCATTCAGAAGATGTGCTCAACAGCCACAAACATGCTCTGTTACTTAATTTGGAGAGCTTGGGTCTCTGTGTGAACACACAGAAGAGCGTGTTATGCCCCTGCCGATCGATTACATATATGGGGATATGGGGGTACAGCTGGACTTGCTGCTGCTCTCGATGAGAGTGTGTCTGTGTCAAGACTGTACACCCTGTGGCACTGAAAGAATATCAATGGCTTTTGGGATGGATGGCTGCGGCCGTGAGGGTGTGTTACCTTGGTGTTCTTTATATGCGCCCCCTCTAGATTTGGCTGAAGACTTGGGTAGCGAGAAGGGCTTGGGTAATGGGGCATTCTCGCGTGGTGGTCTCTCACAGGTGCCTGAGCCTGCTGAAACCATGGCGAGACCCCGACCTGTAACAATGCGGCGTCCAGATGAGACTGGTCACGATGGATGCGCTGATGACAGGCTGGGGAGCACATTGCGATGACATACTGGCCTCGGGCTCCTGTATGGAGTCAGAGAGGACGTGGCACATAAATCGCCTGAAGCTGAGAGCAGCCTTTTTTACCCTCCAGAGTTTCCTCACACAGGTCCGGGGGCATCATACAATACATGGCTTGTATCGTACATAAACTGCCAAGGCAGGATATGCTCGAAAGCCCTTTGCGAACAGGCGGTACGCTACTGATCACCATCTGCTCTCCATTCGTGCAGCGCATATCCCGGGGTTGCCTGAACAGCAGCGAGGATATGCTATCGAGGAACGGAATTCCTAACGGGGAATGGAGGAAAAATTCCCTGGGTCAGTGAGACTAATCTGGGAGCAGTTCGGAAAGGAGGAAGAAGATTTGTTTGCGACAGAGAACACGCTTTGCCCACTATTCTTCTCTCTGTTGTGTTCTCGACAGGGCGGAGACGCACTCACAATGCCGTGGCCGAAAGAATAGAGCATGCTAGTGTTAGAGGCCTTTTTTTGCTTTTGTTAATTGTATAATAAAAAGAAAACATAGAATACAAAAAGATTATAGAAGCTAGTGTTTTTTTTTAAGAAAACAAGCAGTTAGTAAATGAATAGAGTGCAAGTCTGAAAGGGGAATTTTTTTATTTTTAAAAAGAATAGAATTTGAATAAAGAGCCTGAATGACTACTATAGCCACAGTGCTGTTCATGATGGTGAGTGGGGGTAGTGCAGAGGGGTTTCTCCTGAATTCCACGATCATCTCCACTGTTTTGAGTGTGATCAGCTCCACATTGTTGTAATTGCACCAGACAGCCAGCTCTTTAACCTCCTGTCAGCAAGCAGACTCGTCTCCATTGTGGATGAGGCCGATGATGGTAGTGTCATCTGCAAATTTCAGGAGCTTGACAGATGTGTCTTTTGCAGTGCATTTGTTTGTATACAGGGAGAAGAGCAGTGGGGAGAGCAGGATTTGATGAAAGTGTTTGCCAAACCAAAATCTTGTGGCCAGTTTTCCATTTTCTGCAAGAAAGAGCAGATCTTTGGGAGATGCTCGGCCTGCATACTCAAGCAGACATATTCAGAAATAGGTTGGAATGGACTGAGAAAGGAGTTTAGTTGGAAGATGTAAATAGTAAACAATGTTTCTAATTGGTCTGTTTTGCTTCTTCAAAGGGTGAAGATGAGAAAATCTGAGGAGTGATAATGTCCAGCATGCAGGGATGAATGGAAGGATTGAATGTAGATGAAATCAGAGCGAATTATGAGCATCATAGGAAGCCGAAGAATGCGAGTGAGAACATGGACTCTTAAGGTTCAATCCGTCACAAGATTTAGATAGCCTGATCGTATAGACCATTTCAAGGAAGTAAACAATAACAAACGTGATGCAATGATACTGCGCATGTCTGGTCCTGAAGCATTTCCGGTGTTGCCATTTTTAAATCACAGACCTTTCGTGTACTTTTTATGTCTAGCTAAACTAGAACAGTTAAGATACTAAAAAAAAACTAAGAATGTACGATAACGTGGAATTACCAAACCCTTTAAATCAGACATTGAGGTGACAACTTTTCACTCAGAATGCTAAACTTTTACCTGAAATAAAATTATTTATCATCAGTGTATCATTATCTGGTTGAGACCGAGTTTGTCTACACGAGAGAAGTGGTAAAGGCATATCGTAGTCTGGATGCCTACAATCACTTCCTTAGCGGAAAAGTTGGAAGCATTTGTTCATACAATGTGGACAACATTTATCTTGTGTTTGGCGAGGTTGGAGTAAGTCAAACGTATCAAAAACGTACTCTGCGGGGGGGCGCTGCTGAGCTCTAATGGAGTAAGACTTGAGTTTGGAAGCTCCTGCCGATTTTGATTAATATTGTAATTCTTTTGCGCTTTTTCGACACATATTTAGCATAGTCTTGCTCCGCTGATTTTTTTTTTGTTAGGAAGTTTAACTCTGGACTGCGTAAGATGGCTGGAAAGAACTCTAAACTCGCAAAACTATTCAGACACAACTGCGGCCTAGTCCTCAAATTGCGACCACACCCTCGAGTGGGTCATCTGTTGCTTCAGAGGTTGAGGGCGCCTCGGCGCATGCTAACCTTGACATCGATGCACTTACTATTAGGCTTGACCTGCAAGCGGTAAAGTCACAGCTGGCGAATGATAAAGCTGCTACCGAGGCTACCATGTCCAAGCTTAAAGGTACGGTTGGAGAAATGGAGCACGCACTCACTGAGTGCTCCGATGACATCGCCGAGATGAAAACTACTATCGAGTGCCTCACAGCTAGCGTAGCCAAGCTGGAAAATAAATGTGAAGACTTGGAGTCCAGATCACGGCGTAACAACGTTAGGATAGTGGGAGTACCGGAGGGCCCTGACACCTGTACCACTGCAGCTGTGGCCGCCTT
The DNA here is from genome assembly GCA_024542945.1 of allo-octoploid hybrid of Carassius auratus x Cyprinus carpio. Classification (NCBI taxonomy): domain Eukaryota; kingdom Metazoa; phylum Chordata; class Actinopteri; order Cypriniformes; species allo-octoploid hybrid of Carassius auratus x Cyprinus carpio. The sequence continues at coordinate 97,514 of JANHFF010000190.1, read as the reverse complement.
GCTGAAAGAAGCGTTCAATCTGGAAAAGGAGCCGCTTTTGGACCGGTCCCACCGGACCCTCCAACCCAAACCCAAGCCTGGTGACCGTCCGCGAGCCATTGTGTGCAGGTTTCATTATCACAGTGACTGTATGGACATTCTGCGCCGCGCTAGAGAGCTCCGACAGATTAAAGTCAGAGGCGTGACCGTCTCAGTCTTCCCTGACCACACCGCCAAGATAGCTTGGGCTCGGGCTGCATTCAATGAGGTCAGACGCCAACTTCGTGGCATTGATGGTGCGCGTTATGGTCTGTTTCATCCAGCGCGACTTCGCATCACGTACAACGGTGTTGAGAAGGATATCGTTTCTGCGGAGGAAGCCAGCAACTTTGTCAAAACTTTGGTTCCTGGGTGAGCTTCAATAGCTTTTCAGATCTGTTCTACTCCAGTCTTTTTGTTCAGTATTAGATGGTTTTCTGCCTTGCTACACTTACTAAATTAGTGTAATTATGGTCTGTTTGTAGCAGGTACATTTTTATTTTATTTATATTTATTTTCCTCAACCTTACTGGACATTGTTAACAAGACTATACCATATTTTGTATTTTCTCATTTTATGGCTTCTGTATCTATTTGCGCAAGACTGAGAACCTACTGTTATTTGTTTATTTGTATTTTCACGTGCGTTACTGTATTCATGCGCATTTGTTAATGTTGAGATCGGCGGGAGTTTTTTCTTTTCTCTCTCGCTTTTGTTTGTTCGGCATGGTCTCCGGGTTGTTCAACATTATTGTGGACAACTTGTGGTTATTGTGGGAAACACTGCTGTCTCCTTTGTTCTGTGGTTACATGGGGACTTTGGGTGTATTTGTATTTAAGGGATTGTTGGGGTGGGGGGGTGGGGAGGGTGTTTCACCTCGGCTCTGTATGACCATTTTAATTTTTTTTTATTCAGATGGTTAATGACAATATATATCCCAGCATTGCTGGGTCAGGCACACCTCTCAGATTCATCAGTTGGAATATACATGGTATGGGTAATCCTGTTAAGAGATCTAAGGTTTTTGCGCACTTGAAACGTTTAAACTCTGATTTAGTATTTTTGCAGGACACTCACCTTCGTGTTAAAGATCAGTGTAGGTTACATTGCCCCTGGGTAGGCCAAGTCTTCCACTCAAATTTTAATTCAAAAGCAAGGGGGGGTCGCCATTTTAATTAACAAAAAAGTTCAGTTCTCATCCACTGATGTTATTGCTGATAGGAATGGCAGATATCTTATAGTTGCTGGGACCCTGATGCAAAAAAAGGTTTTGTTGGTAAACGTATACGCCCCGAACTTCGATGATGTTGAATTCGCTAACAGATTTCTGAGTAACATCCCCTTCTTGAACACACACTTGCTGAGCCTTGGTGGGGATCTAAATTGTGTTTTTGACCCAATCTTGGATCGGTCTAATCCTCGAAATCTGACTCGATCTGCTATGTCTAAAGCATTCTCTGATTTTATGGAACAGAATAGTCTTATTGATCCATGGAGATCCCGTAACCCATCTATTAAAAAAAATCTCTTTCTTTTCCCAGGTGCACCATTCATACTCTAGAATTGATTACTTTTTTATTGATAGTACACTTAATTCATGTGTTAATTCTTCTGACTATTTAGGTATTGTAATATCTGACCATTCACCTTTATTATTAGATATTCAACTCTCTAATTATAAACCTAGCCCACCACTTTGGAGATTTAACTCTCTTCTTTTGGCAGACAAAGAATTCTGTGAACTCATTTCAAACTCTATTGATGAGTTCTTGTCTTTTAATCACAATGACTCCTCTTCATATTCATTGCTGTGGGAAACACTTAAATGTTACCTGAGAGGTCAAATTATTTCTTACTCTGCTCTTTCTAATAAAAAGATTAATGGTAAGCTTAATGCACTTACATCTGTGATTAGTAACCTTGATCAGAAATATGCATTGAACCCTTCTCCAGAATTACTTAAGCAGCATCTCGATTTGCAAGCAGAATTTGATCTTATTTCAACTAAAGAGGCAGAGCGCTTGCTACTATGTAGCCGTGGCTCATACTACGAACATGGTGATAAGGCAAGTCGTTTACTGGCACATCAGATACGACGACAGGCCACTTCCCGTTTGATACCTACTATTAAAAACACTTATGACACTATTACTGCAGACCCCTTAGAAATTAATGCTACCTTTAAATCATTTTACTCTTTATTATATAAATCTGAATTTCCTACTGATAACTAAAATGAATACATTTCTACAGAATCTTTCGAACCCTGTCATTGATTCTATTACTGCCATGCAAATGGACTCTCCACTCTCTCTTGAAGAAGTATTAAATGCAATTAATGTCATGCAATCTAATAAAGCCCCAGGCCCCGACGGGTTTCTGATTGAATTTTTTAAAAAATTTACTGGCAAATTGGCACCATTACTTTTATCCGTATTCACTGAATCCCTGGAAAGTGGTTCTTTACCACCAACCATGACACAAGCCACTATTGCTCTCCTTCTCAAAAAGGACAAAGATTCAACCTCCTGTGGGTCTTACAGACCATTGTCTTTGCTTAATGCTGATGTCAAGGTATTGGCTAAGGTAATTGCATCCCGCTTAGAGAATGTGCTTCCTCATATTATATCCGAAGAGCAAAATGGTTTTATAAAGGGACGTCAATTGTTTTTTAATACCCGTACACTTTTCAATATAATTTACTCTAAACACTCTGCTGAACTTCCTGAGCTTGTGATTTCTTTGGACGCCGAGAAGGCATTTGATAGGGTAGAGTGGGAGTACTTGTTTGCAGTTTTAAAAAAAATTGGATTTGGTGAAAATTTTATTTCTTGGATTCGCCTCCTCTATTCATCTCCTAAGGCCAGTGTTCATACTAATGATGTTTATTCTGATTATTTTACCCTTGAACGGGGAACTCGACAAGGGTGTCCCTTATCACCTTTGCTCTTTGCTATTGCCATCGAGCCTCTGTCAATTACATTAAGATCTTCCCCTTTATTCAAAGGAATCATCCGTAATAGAACTGAATATAAACTATCATTGTATGCGGATGATTTGCTATTGTATATATCTGATCCCTCACTCTCTATCCCTGCTGTTTTAAGTATTCTGGAGAACTTCAGCTCTTTTTCAGGTTATAAATTAAATTTGGAGAAAAGTGAGTGTTTTCCCATTAATACTGCAGCATGTCATATGCAACAGTCAGATGTGCCTTTTCGATTTAGTCCATCAGGGTTCAAATACCTCGGTGTCAACGTGACTCGTTCTTTGTCTAGCCTTGCTTCTGCGAATTTCACTCCCCTTATCTCTAAGATTACAACCAATATTCAAAGATGGGGTAACCTCCCCCTTTCTTTAATCGGCAAGATCAATGTTGTTAAAATGAATATTTTACCAAAATTTATATTCTTATTCCAGTCAATTCCTCTTTTTCTGCCAAAGGATTTTTTTGACGCACTTGATAAGTTAATTTGTTCTTTTATTTGGGGTGGAAAACCACCTAGGATTCGTAAAACTCTACTGCAGAGATGCAGACTTAGTGGGGGACTAGCATTACCCAATTTTTTTAATTACTATTGGGCGGCTCACATTCATAAACTTTGCTACTGGTTAAAATCCCCAGGATCCTCTTGGTGTAAATTGGAACTATCATCCTGTAAGGGATCTTCTCTACCTGCTTTACTTTATACCTCTTTACCCACAACTCCTTCTCTATATACCGATAATCAAGTGGTTCTTAACACGCTCAAAATCTGGTATCAATTCAGACAACACTTTAAATTTGTAAATGGTTCTTCCTTGGGTCCTATCAATGATAACCACTTATTTCCTCCATCACTTTCGGATTCGACATTTTCACTGTGGTATGACAAGGGTATTACACAATTTAGAGATTTATATGTAGACGGTGTCTTCGACAGTTTTACCAACTTGTCAACTCGCTATGAACTCCCTGTTAGTCATCTGTTTCGCTATTTTCAAACTTGTAATTTTGTCGCTAAGTGTTTCCCTAATTTCCCCTCTTTACCTCCAGAGCATTGTTGGGAAACCATGCTTTCATTTGTCCCTCATAACAGAGGAATCATTTCTAGGCTGTATGACATTATTTTAGCTTTTAGCGATGATTCAAATGACAAACTTAAGCGTACATGGGAAAGGGAACTGGGAATACAAATTCAGGAGGAGTCCTGGGAACAGGCCATAGAGAGGATACGTTCTACCACGACTTGTGCTCATCTTGGACTTATTCAGTTTAAGGTCTTACATAGGGTACATTTCTCTAAACTTAGACTATCTGAAATATATCCGGACGTGGAAGACAAATGCTATAAATGTCATGGCTCACCTTGTCATCTTAGCCACATGTTTTTTTTTGTCCTGATTTGAAAGATTTCTGGCTGGGTTATTTTAATATTATGTCCTCTGTTCTTGGGGTAAATCTCCAACCTTGTCCTCTGATTGCTATATTTGGAATTCCTGACCCCTCACTTGCACTTAACCCTACACAAAAGGACATCATAGCTTTTACATCTTTACTAGCAAGGCGCTCTTTATTGTTACACTGGAAGTCAGCTAAATATCCTTCTGTCTCCCGTTGGCTCAGAGACGTCATGTATTTTTTAAAACTTGAGAAAATTAAATACACGTTGAGAGGATGTACAGTCAAATTTTTCCATAAATGGCAACCTTTTATTTCCTATTTCACTGATTTAGTGGTACTACCCAACTGAATGTGTGCCTTTTTTTTTTTGCATTGCATAAATAACCAGTAATATGTGTGTTGGTCGTGGTGTGCCAAGAGGGTGGGGGGGTTGTTCATGGAGGGAGAAAAAAGGAAAAAAGGGGGGGGGGATAAATTGTATCTGTGAATGGTAATATTGTATTGTTTTGCTTTTCCCAATAAAAAGAAAGTAAAAAAAAACAAAAACAAAAAAAAGTACTCTGCTTGGTTCGTTGCCAAGGTGACCAGGGAGGTTATTAGTGGGCACTGCACTTGCATGGCCAGGTAAGTCTGTACACAGTGCTAATGATAAATCATATTGCTAACTGAATTCTATTAAATCAATTTATTGCATACATTATTATTTCATACGTTTTGATATGTTTGTGGTTAGATTAGGTGAAGTGTGTAGTCATGTTGCTGCGATGCTTGCTGCGGTGGAACAGTGCATTTGAATGCTTCATCTGTAACATCTGAGCCCTGTGTGTGGTCACAAATAAACAAGAAGGTGCATGTAATTCAGTGCTGGCTAACGTGTCTTTATTTATTTATTTAAAAAACAAAATCTAATTCATATTAAATTCTAATTAATCACACATGTTGTTGCTTGTAGATAAAAGTAAATACTTCCAGATTAGTCAGTGTATAATCCTACTTTGTTTTAGATTGATCCAAAACCTGTGGCAGACATTGAACTGCTCTTTGTCTGACAGGTTTGGAAAAGTCAAGAATAGGGATCCCATCCACTGTACTCACACCAGTCTCACCAAGCAAGCTTTTTAAGTCCTTGAAGGTAAGGAAAACATTTGCAGAAACCTGATAAATGACAATATATGCAAAAGACATGAAATATATTCCTATATGGTTTTCATGGATATAACCACAAACAATGATATGTGTAACCAGCAGAGTAACTGCCATAGCAAGTTTGTCCTCTTGTTCTCACCGTATCCCTCTTCCTCTCAGCCACGCCCCCTAGTTAGCTTGCAGGTGGCTAGTCATTCATTAGCGTTAATGGCACTTCGTATAAAACCGGCACATCGGGTGGAAGAAGTAATTCCTTGGCTTGTATGTCCTCCTGATATTGTGTTCGCTGTGTTGTCGCCTATGAAAGACACTTCCGGGTAGCATATTGTTGATCTACCGAAGGTCTTGGCCGGAATACGCTGTGTGCACATTCTGTCATCGTCTCTTGAAATATGAGTTGAGGTAACATTGGCTGTATGGCTCACAGCAATAGAGTAGTGTTCGCCATGTAACGTGTTTGTATATGTATGTTTATAGTAAGTTGATTTACTATATGATTGTTTCACTGTAAATCCTTGGGATGTGACTAACCAATGACCTTGATGTATAATTGTATGTGAACTATGCTTGTGTGTGATTTCATGTAGGTTCGTATGCGGGGGAAGTAACCAGGGAGTCCCATTTCCGTTTATGTTGAGTTGTATTCCTAGAGGTAAAAGGAAATCTTGGTTATTGTACCTGTATTACCTATCATTGATTGATAATGGTTAGGTTATATTTACTGTACATAATGGATTTTAATTGTTTGTTTCTCCTTTTAGAATGATTGTCACTGCTGCTTTGCCTCCTGTAGATTTAATGTAACTGTATCTTTTGCCTCATTTCGTTTTCTTTATTTTGTTATTTTGTTTGCCCGTCTGAGCTGGCCTAAACATAAGCATGGTTGGTTCTCCCTTTTTTTTTTTTTTTTTTTTGGTGTTTGTGGGCTGTAACTGGAGTAATATTGGCTGCCCCAGTAGGTTTAATAGTAACATCAATTTTCCTTCTCCTCTTTGGGGAAGTAGAGTGTTGAAGCTAGGTTGTGGAGCAGGTTGCCGGATTAGAGTCTTCTGTTTTATTTTTATTTATTTTTTTTTTGCGTGTTGCACACAGTATTTGCAGTGGTAACGTGCACCTCACTATTTGCAGTGATCGCTCTTGTAGTGTCTGTGCCTATGAGTGTGGGTGTGTGTGAGTATGCCACTATCTCCCTCTGGCTGGTCTAGGGTGTCTAATCTGTATTGTCTCATTATTCTGAGAAACAAGCCCCAGACTGTTTTTGTATTGAATTATTTGTTAATAAATATTGTTGTATTTTTATTGAAATCACGTCTCTGTCATTACTTTAGTATCTGTGTGTGAGAGCCCTCGTCTAAATCAAGGTGTTGGAGGTTTACCTAAGGTACATGTTGGTGTGAAAGGCCCCAGGTGGCGTAGTCGAGCACCCTACAGACAATACCTTTTGTCACTTTACTCCCGTAGGTCACATATGCACATGGATATAGTGGCACGTGTGTGACTATATCCATGTATATTTCAATGTATGTGACTATATCCTTGAAAACCATATAGGAACATATTTCATGTGTTATGCATACATTGTAACACACACACACACACACACATATATATATACAGTACTGGTCAAAGGTTTGGCAACATTTTAAAATTAGTCTCTTTTGCTCATCAAGCCTACATTTATTGTCTTAATGCAGAAAATAGTAATAATGTGCAATATAATTACAATTTGAAAAAATATATATTAACTTTATAAATATAAACATAATTTATTTCTGTGATCAAAGCTAAATTGCTTCCAATACTTAAATCACAGTGACATGTGGTTGGCTAACAGATTGCAGTTTCTGATCTATTGGTTTGGAACGGTTTAAGAACAAAATCTTTGTGTGCAGCTCAGTTAGGATTTGAGAATGAAATAATAATAAATACTAGATGTTGAGCCTAATGTACATTTTATAGAGGAATAATTTAGTCCAGTTTACACAAAAGGAGGATATGTGGGAGTTAAAAAAAAAAAATTAAGGCAATACAAATGGAAGTACACATACAAAGACAATAGCAGAAAGTTATTCATAATGCATTTATTTAGGAAAAAACTTGTGTACAGAATCTGTAATACTTGCAAAACTGAACACCATTTAACACTAGAAATGAATGAGGAAAGAAAAGAAAAATCAATTAAAGTTGTACAAGCTCAATATCAGAGTTTATAATTTCTTCAGAAGTTTGGGGGTTTTGTTTCATTTTGTTTGCATGACTGTTTTGTTTTTGTTCCAGGTCTTATTGGGGGGGCTGGAAACAACCGCAGTGACGTTCTTTTGGAAATTCAACTTCATCTTGAATTTGAAGAAGTTCCTCGTCACTTTTGTGGTTTGGTGATGTTCAATGAATTTGTATAATTTGATTGTTGTGCGTGTTATTGTTAAAGTATTCAGGCTTAGGAACATCTCTTCAATGTCCTGGACATCAGTGTGGTTCAAGTCGAACAGTGGTGCAATAAAGGTCTTCAACACTGAATTCGATGCTGTTTAAGAAAGGTCTGTCTTGTTTTGTTTAAATTCATATATGCCACCGAGTTTTGTGACATAAGTTGATCCACTTCTTAATATTTTGCATTTTGTACAACAATGATATGAACATTTGGGAGGAAATTCTTGCTGAATAGCAGAACACTTCGCGCACTGTTTTTGCATGGTTATATGGACGCCTTGCAAGGCAGAGGGGATGCTGTTGTGGTGAGTTGATAAATCTTGTAGTCAAGTTTGTGAAGTTGTATGAACTTCCTTTATAGATATTGGTTAAACAGCTGTCCCACAAGGCAATTTGAATTTCTCCGGTGCCATCGATGATCCAGCAGTTTATTACTTCTCCTATAGTGTTGTTATAAACAACATTTTAACAGATTGTACTCGTGACACTATGGCATTTAGTGTGTTTATCTGCACACAAAGAGAGAGAGAGTGTGAGAGATAAACCAACATTCATGAGTTCATTTTAACTTCATTTTTAGTCTTAAGTTTGACATTTGAATTCATAAAAAAAATCCTTGACATACTTTCTATGATTGACAAAATCAGTTAAACTTTAACTTAAATTCAACATTTATATGGAAAAAAAAACATATAGTGTAACTTACATGATGTTGTGGATCTACAATTTTAATTTCAGCAATGGCTAAGGAGTGTATTTGCTTTGGAGGTTTATGGGGAATGGTATTGAGTCACTTCTAGAGTTGTAAATTTGAAACACTCAGTGTTGTATTCTGTGTCAGTGGAGTATGGAAAATTCAAGAAAAGTCATTAAAAACAAAAAAAAAAAATACAAGTAGTATATTAAGTGAATAGGTTAAGAAATGCTAAAGAAAAAACAGAAATAGTTGACGAGGTTTAGTTGACCAAAATTCTTTTAGTTGGTATATGCAATAAAAAAGTCTTTTTTTATTTTATTATAATTATTTTAATATATTAAGAATAACGCAAAAATTTTTAAATAAATGGTTTGGTTTAATTTCTGTAAGCTGTATTTCTGTAATACTTCTGTAATACTTAATGAAACATGTTGTGTCTTTCAGACGCTCAGTTTTGATTGTAATGACGCTGATTGTAAACAATGATGCTGATCTAACTAGATCCTTATCCTTATCCTAGGTACCTTATCTCAAGTTACCCTCAAGTATAAGCACATACTGCTGCCGTCAACCAATGACACCTTTTTGACAAAGGGAGGAATAATGAAAATTAGTGCATATACAACAAAAATGTAAATGCCTTCCCTGATGACAAGATGCTAAAATAAAATGATTTCCATGGTACCTGACACATTCATGTATAAGTTTTATTAGACTCAAATAAGCTACCATTCTATTTCTAATCTATGATATTCTAGTTGGACATGACATGAAAGGGTAAATATATACTAAATACATAAACATAAGTAATTATATATAGGCTCGCTGAGTGAGTGAGATATATCTATGTGCAGAACCACATGGCAGCAGACTAAAAAGAGCTTTGAGTTGTGACTGGTCTTCATTCCAGTTTATTCAAATGATATTAATGAGTATTTTTGTGAATATTTTGCTTACCCTTCAGAATGGCATCAACAAGATCTCCATATCCCCCCCAACAGAACCCCCCCCCCCCCCCCCCCCCCCCATTAGATGGCTGATGACAATTAGTGCCCTAGCTGATGGACGAAAAGTGTACACGGCACCAGTGGAAGGAGAAATGGCAGCCTTGTCAGAAATGCCACCTCTTAGCCAGCATTTTTGATGATTTTCAACTAACTTTCATGGCCCCCAGAGTATTTTGTCATATGAACAATAGGTCCCCTATAATAAACACACCCAATGCTGAATTAAACACTTTCCCCACCATAAGATTTTCTGCTTTTTTATGACAACGCTTCACCATCAGAGGCTCTGTTCTTTATTTTGATATATTATAAGTTTGGATATTCTAGCAACCTGAGAGTTTTGTAAAACATTATTAAAAAAATGCTGGCACTGTCTGTTGACTAAAAAACAAAACACTGTAATTAATATAGCCTTTGCACTTATATTTAATTGTCTTCACATGTATTGCATTAGCAACAGTTTTATTTGACTGTACTTTTCTAGTTACAGAAGGTCCGAATGAATCCTGTAAAAGACTTAAATATCCTGATTCTTGACATGTGTTTAAAACGTGGACAGAGGTTCACTAACATCTCTGTCTGGCAGGACGAAGCCTCAAATGAAGCCATTTTGACTTTTAATGATTCCTAGGTAATACTTCTTTGATATGAAGAAGAATATTTTTTTTACTAGCTGAAATTAAATTCTTAATTCAATTTTCACTCTTTAAAATTAAGGTTGTTGAACAGCCATCGACGACTGAGGAGATCATCACTGAAGGATTCTCTTATGATGAAAATGCAGATGGAATGGTGCTCTGATCAGAGACCTTTGAGGGATATGTTCCCTGCTGCTGGTGAAGATTTCTTCAGCAATCTGCCACTGAGAGCGAGCGAGGGACATACCAGCCACAGAGTACATAGCATTCAGCATTTAGATGACATGGAATAATGGAGCTGATTACTGCCTTATGACTGTTTGATACTGAAAACTTATACATTGGTAGAATGTGATCTATAATATGTTCCTATACTTCATATTAATACCTATCATTTTTGCTATATTAAAAAAAAGAAAATGGCTGAAAAAGTGTTGGAGTGTAATATGATTGAGAATGTCATAAAAATATTGTTGTATAAGATAATTATATATATATATATATATATATATATATATATATATATATATATATATATAAAGATTTTTAAAAAATTTATTTTTCAAAATCAGATTCAGATCAGAATCAGAAAAAAGGTTGTTTCCAAATAACATACAAACAAAACATTTTGATGACTCCAAATAAATTGTAAAATAATGGCAACAAATTTACACACCTGTGATGCAGGGTGGATGGCTCATAAAAGAGCTGTTAAGAGATATAGACTAATCACCAGAAAACATATTTTACATAGATGTGTGTCAATCTGGAAAGTGTGAATAAAAAAATATGTCTATAGATAGCTTTGTTTAATAAGTTTTAATTATAATACTAACTCCCCATTTAGGCACTGATTTGGGCTATTGGTAAACTTGAAAGCCATCTAAACATCAACTGATAATGTTTCTCATGTTTGTAGACTGTTTATTTACATGACTTACTACTAACAAAGCATTATTTAAGGGAATTTGTGAACCTCATTGTAAAGTGTACACTAGTCCAACATTAACTGATGTGTTACTAACATCTGTAGATTGTTTATTAACATGATTTAGGCATACCACTAACAAATAATAATAATAAAAAAAAAAAAACAGAAATAACCGTTTTGTTTATATAGTGTGACAGCCTTTTTTTCCTACAGTCTATGGTGACATTACGCCACACACTAACAGATTCCGTTCACATCAAAATCACAAATCTACGGAGCCCAGGAGGTCACCTGTAGGAGAACAAAAACAAAACATTCCATGCCGACGGTTTTGCAATCCGTCCCCTCATGAATTCTTAAACTGTTCCCTCGGTTTAACAAATCGAGCCCACGAATTAATAAACCGTACCCACGAATTTCCAATCTGTGCGCTCAGATTTTGTAAACCGTACTTTCGGTTTTTGAATCCGTACCCACAAATTCATAATCCGTGCCCACGCTTTCACAATCCTTTCCCTCGGATTTGTAAACTGTACTCACGGATTCATGCAGCAAGCTCCTAGGTAGCCTACGTGTTAACCGAGCGGCAACCTCCCGCTCTCTTTCGTGAAGCCAACAAGGAAGTTACTCAAACTGCAATTCATCGACTGGCCGCAAAAGGGAATCAGTCCCATAGACTCCCCATGTTAAAATACCCAACTTTACAGCAGAAAAAAAACATGTTTACAGCCTGGTTCAAAAAAAGATTTTGGTCTATATTGCTAATTTTGCCCTTCATGACAACTGTGAGGGGGTGAATTTTTTTTATAACTCATCCGTTTAAATTATATTAAGCCTTAAAGTTCTGCATAATTAAGGGCGTGGCCACTTGAGTGACAGGTGGATTGCCGCTGCTGACAATGCCGTCGAGCTAGGTAGGCGTGGCTTTAGCAACCAGCTCCCGCCTTTTTGCCCATTTTTAATTATCCGGGAGAGTCGCATGGTGACGCGCTGCCAAGATAGCGACGGCCCGCTCTGCACACTTTGAGCTTCAAAAACGCTCTTCAGGAGTCTACGGGTGACGTCATGGACACTACGTCCATGTTTTTATACAGTCTATGGTGTTAACATATAGTTTTATTGAATATTATTTTGTGGAATAGGCCTACAGCAAAGTGTCTTAAGTGATTCTCTTTCAATTGTAGTACGAGGTGGAATATAACGATTTAATAAGATGTGCATCAAAATCTTGTATAATTTGTGATAATCTTAGCACTTAATTATTATTGTATAATAAACCTGGCATTGTGACTGATTCTGGAGTAATTTGTTCCTCTTTTGTAAGTTGTTTTGGATAAAAGCTTCTTATGCATAACCTGTATAATAATATAGTGCACGGATTTGAAATTCGTGGGTATGGTTTATTAATCCGTGGGCACGATTTGTTAAACCGAGGGAACAGTTTAAGGATTTGTGAGTACGGTTTATAAACTGAGGGGACAGATTGCAAAACCGTCGCCATGGATTGTATTTTTTTCTCCTACAGGTGACGTGCCCATAGACAGTAAAAGAAATGGACACAGCGACCCCATTGGATTCAACGGAGACAAGTGAAGTCAATTAGAAGCACGCACTTCCTGGGGGTCGAGCGTACTGCCAGACTCAAACTGAGCTTGATGATGTTGAAGTGACGTGAGCAACCTGTCTGACAATTGTAAGTCTTATAATAGCTCTGCCAAGAGAAATCTGAATCACCCACCGAATCTTGCAGAGACAGCGAGCGTGAACAGGAGCAAAGTATTCTGATTAATTATTTTGTCATTTTGCATAATCAAAATCCCCCAATAGCCTCATAGACAGTAAAAGATTGCCTGCAAGCTTCTCCTCCTGTCCATACGGTAATTTCTCTACTGTGCGACAGAGAGTCGCAGGTTATGATGCAATCGTTAGCCAATTTTTACAAAAACTGCTTCTACGGGGCCATAACGTAAGATACAAGGTAATGGAGCCTTTTATACATTTTCGTGTTTCTTTAGAAATAATTAATGGACAAATGGAGTCTTTAATCGGCTCCGATGTAAAGTTATTTGCTGTCAAAGTGACGCCAAAATGAATGGGAGTTAATGGAATGCTAACAGCAGGTGGGGGTCCGCTAGCCAATGACGATCTCTGAGCGTGCGCACGTTTGTTCTGGGTTCGGCGGTTAAATCGCCTGCGGGAACAGGACGGACTGGACCTACAAAAACAACGTCTGTTGGAGTGGATTTACTGACTTGGAATAGAAATGGTCCTCTTGGAAGACTTTTCAGTGACATTCATCGAAAATAGCAGCTTTAAAACGTAAAACTGTTTGTCCATCCTGGCCATGGTTGCTCACTTCCAGTTAACGTTAGGAAAAACACCTTCTTCTTCTCAAAGTTTGTTTCTTTATTTATTTAATGCATTGATTATATAATATAAATGTATATAATGTATACCACTATTATGTAATAATATAATATGTAATAAAGTTTCTGAAAATATAAGTGATGCATGAATGGCTTTCACTCATTTAAGGTCCAGTATCAATAATGACTGCTTTGTTAGTTAAACGTTTGTTGATGTTGATCTAGTGCACAATTTACAACAAAGTTCACAAATCCCCTTAGTGATGTTTATGCCTCGGTGCTCCAGTGAGCGATTGAGAAGGACTTTTGTTCCTGCAGCGGTCAGATATTTTAATGAACACTGTTGATTGTCAAACTGTTGAACTGTCTGTTCTTTGCCTTGCATTTTTGAATTGTGTAACTGTATCTTGTTATAACCATGTCTTATTGGTCTCTTAATCATGTTTTTCATAGTTTTTAAATGTTGAATTATTTATTTATGTGTGTTAGCTGTGTGGTGTGCTTGTTGGCTGTATGTATGCTTGTTGCCATTTCAGATGTTTTGCATATTTATTAGTCAAACTTTTTAACTTTGATTATAACATTAATTATAACATATAACATTAATTTCCACTTACATGCAGAGTTTTGCTCCAACCTAGTCCAACACACCTGAACAAGCTAATCAAGGTCTTCAGTTTTACTAACTATAAAGTCACAAGTAGGCGAGTTTGTTCAGGTGTGGACCTAAACTCTGGGTGTGTATCACTCAGTAGTCAGTGGTTAAGGGCTGTCTCAAACACAACATTTTTACAGTGCACTGAAACGCTCGCTCCCTAAAAAGCTGTGAAAAACAGATATCCTTTATTCACAAAATATGTGTGTCGAACACATTCACAAGAGCATAGGGGTTGCCAACCATTCTGTATAATACTCAATTGTCCCGTATATAAGGCATCAGAGAAGTGTTACTTATGAAAGCTATATGGAATGCAGTTTGTCCTGTATTCGCTGGCATACGCCGTATGACCATCTAGACCATGCAAATAACAAATGAATCATTCTTTTTGCACAAATCATTGTTTGAATTGCGAACGTAGCCACTCGAGGAAGGCTTTAATACCTTGCAGAATCCTCTGCCGCCTGGTCGCTCCCACTTCACAGCGAGTGGGGGCTCGCGCTAACGGCAATCCCCTTCACCACCCGCATTTTGATTTCGCCAAATCAGTTTTACCAGCTCCCAGCTAGGCATGAAAACATGCAATCTACCTGAGGGAAGACATTTTTCAGTTTTGTAAGTTAATGTTGTTAAATAGAGGAACAAAATTACAACTTTTTTAAAATTGTAACTTCTTGCATATTCCTAAACCCGGACCTTCTTAATACAAATTCAAGCACCAAAAGCAGCCCACACACTCCAAGTTCTCTTTAACTGAAAAATATAAATTTTCATGAATTCATAGGCTACATGGTTGCAATACATTTTTTGTTCAAAATGTTTAATGTCGTTGTTTAAAAATAAAAATGCTTTATTGATTGAAGTTTCATAGACGTTCAGCTGTTATATGTTCAAATTTTATGCCATATTGTAAGTAATTTCACAGTATATTCACCTCCTAAATTTCTACACCACTTGTGCAGTCACAATTCTATAGAGGTAAAATTTACTCAGGCCGACGCTTTGTGTATAACATGCGTGCATAGGCGCGGGAAGTGGGGGTGCTGCAGCACCCCGTTTTTTTTTGGTGGGCAACCGTTTAACTGTTGGGAAAAAAAGAAGAAAAAAAAAAAGGCCTCTATTTTACACCAAAAAAGTGCAAATAGCCGGTATTGTTGGCGGATTGTAATTGTGCTAGTCAACATTACAAAAGACGGCTACCAGTCATTAAATTCAGTGGTGTAGATAGTAAAGCATGTGTCATATTGTTCCTTTTGATGCGATCAACCTTTTTTTTTCTCCCTTTTCAAATTTCAAATCACATCAGAAAAGCATTTATTTTTAAGAAAATCATCAAAAAGTTGAAAGTAAAGTATCGGGTAGGGTTGGGGTAGGTGTAAGGAGGGCTTTTTTTCCCAATAAGGTGGCATCGATTTAATAATTTGAATTAAAATGTACACTCAACGAGTTATTGCATACTGGTTTACAATGTATTACAATGCTGAGGTGCATATAATTGCCACTATTTGCAATAAGTAATTAGCAAAATATCTTGCTATTTTAACAAAGTATAATATGTTGTCTTGCCTGCCCTAACTACTGAAAGGTTTTACTAAATATTTGTTAATTAATAATGTTTTCAACTCAGAAGTAAATATGCACATAATGTAGTTATTTCAATATATATTACTGTTATTTATTGTAAGTAAATTAATAAATAAAATCAAACTTACTAATAGGCTTTCCCATTCTTATATGCGTAAGAAGTTGGCGCATGGCGAATCTGCATTTTGGCGGATAATAGCCTATGCTTGACTGTTGCATGCTGTTGCATGACATGAATGGATATTTAGTGTTTTTTTTTACAACATAAAACAACTGCAGAGGAATCTGTACCTAACCAAAATGAAGACAGATGAAGCTAGATACCCGACTAGCAGCTCAGTGTTACATTTATATCAAGAAAAGGACCATTTACATCCAAATGTAAGTTAATGCACACATAACACAACCTAGAAATATATTTCAGAATATAAACTGCTTAATCTGCAATTTCAGTAAGATTTAACGTTACTAAATGTGTTTGTGTGCCTGTGCGTTTAACTTGAATAAAGTCCAAAAGATATCTGTTTTAAATCAGTGGGTAATTCACTCGTTGATTTGCTTAAAATCTACTTTGCGATTCTGCTGGCAAACATGTTTATGGTGCATTCTTTCCAACGTGTTTGTTGCTAGTGCAGCAGAAATAGACAGTACAGCCTTTACAAGCAGTGTAAATAGCATATCACAAAAAAATACTGCTATTTTCACTTAGTGTAATTAGGCTGTATTGCGCGTACAACACCCCAAGCTAAAACGTCTTCCCGCACCCCTGCATGCGTGACATTTATTGTATGACATTAAACATTATTTTTTGAATAATTGTACATAGGTTAAGCAAAACAAATTTGATTATTTCTGAGGACCTTTTATGCACATATTTAACTGTAGACACGGAAATTACATACTCTGTGTGGTAGAGAACAAATATTTTGAGCATCCCTTATTCTGTCCCTTATTTTCCTATAAATCACAGTTTTCCTGATAATCACAGTTGTCCCTTATTTTAATTTTCTGAAGGTGGCAACCCTACGAGAGCACCATGATGCAGCAGTTTTGTGTTGCCGTGAGAGCTGGCCATCTCAGGGTGCTCTCGTGAAAATGCGTCAGAGAAACATAATTTGTGAATAAAGATGTAATATTTTTTTCATGTTAAAAATATCTTCATTTGTGTTCTGCATGGAGAGACATGAGATTAAGTAGTTAATGGCAGAGTTTACATTTTTGGGTGAAATATGTTGTAATGTGGTTGTAATTGGTGATTGTTCTATTTTATAAACATTTTCAATATTTAAAAAAATTTTGTTATCAAAAAATCTGTTCATACAGAAAAGATGGATTCATTTGATGAAAAGTTACAACAAAGACTTTTAAATAGTAGAAAAAAATACATAAAATACTGCTCTCTTGAAAGTTCTGTTCAAAGAAAACAAGAAACCAGAAACAAGGTTTCCACAAAAATACTGGCCAGCATAACAGTTTTCAACATTGATAATAATCAGAAATGTTTCATAAGCAGCAAATTAGCATCTTAGAATGATTTCTGAAGTGTCATGTGACACTGAAGACTGGAGTAATGATGCTGAAAATACAGCAATAACATACATTTTACAATTTATTCATTTAGCTATTCATGTTGTATTTATATATTTTACAATGTTACTGTTTTTACGGTATGTTTGATCAAATGCAGGCTGAAGATGTATTTATGTGAAAGATGTATTTGATGTGTCAATAAATGTGTTGGTACTCTTTTGGGAATTGAATCTGTGTCTTATTTTGACAGTAATTATGAAAATGAAGTATAAATTTAATCTGACGTCTTTTTAACTTTCATTTTTCAACCAAATTTTAACGTTGTTTGGCAGTGTCGTCTTTATGCTTTTTTAACGAGTTTTTGCTGGGTGGGTATTTATCAGTGATGTGCGGGTTGATCCAAAATGAGCGGGTGCCTGCGGTCACCCGCGGTTACGAGTCATCCAAAAATATTTTTAATGATATTCGGGTCGCGGTCGGTCGGGTCGTTTGAAAATAAAGATGCCAATTAAACCTTTGTAATTTATATAGTACTAGACACAATTTTGGAATACATAGGCCTACACTTTATTGGCTGAATAACTGGCGTGAAGATGACGCATGAGCTCAGTCTAGTGATGGGAAGTTTGGTTCTTTTCTGCGAACCGGTTCTTTCGGACAGCTCGATTCAATAAACCGGTTGGAAAAAAAACGGTTCACCGGTTCTTTTACGCTCGACATAATGACGTCAAGTTTATCAAACATTCAAATATATAAAGTCAGTAATCATAACTTTATTCAGTTAAAAACCTCATAATCATGAAAAGTTTACAATTAAGTTTTGCAACAACGCACCCAAATATTGTAACAGCAATAATGTGCATACGAGGATTTAAGTCTTGAAGATATAAAGTAAATAAATTTGGTGTCATCAGCGCAGAAACCATGATCCACTTACTATACATAATCCATTGCGATTTATTTGTTATTAAATAAACTTACGTTTCGCCAGATTGCCCTACATTCAAGCCTTCGGTTTACCCGCGCTCATAACATTAGCACAGAATCAGTTCAGAATCAATCACCAAAAGAACCAGTTCGGTTCAGACGTGTGTCAGTCTGCTTCACGCTGAATCATGCATGCCCAGTATCATCCTCCTCGGTTCTCAAATCGGACGCGTCCGACAGAAACGGTTCTCGGTTCAGTGTACTGGTGATCCGAAAACCGATGCAACTGGTTCTTGGCTCGAGAAAGAGAACCGCTCTAACCGGCACGCTGCAGTTCAGTATCATCAGCTGTTGCGCTTCTTGTCCGATGAGTGACTACATTCCGCCCATTTAAAAATAATAAATGTGCATCCTTGAAAGCGCGCCGTTTTCTAACGTAGCCTATTTACTTTAACTTCTTAGATAATAATATCAATGGTTTGATGTTTCAGATGCGTCATCAGATGCAAAATTACAAAACATATACATATATTTAATTGTTTTTTCAAAATTATCGCTAGGGACAGTTTGGCAGTCGCTGGAAATTGGTAGGGACACGTCCCTGGCATCCCCTTATAATTCTACGCCCCTGTGCTATGATGAGCATTTACTACAGGGGTCACCAAACTCGGTCCTGGAGGGCCGGTGTCCTGCAGAGTTTAGTTCCAACCCTAATTAAACGCACCTGAACCAGCTAATCAAACTCTAACTAGGTATACTTGAAACCCCCAGGCAGGTGTGTTGAGGCAAGTTGGAGCTAAACTCTGCAGGACACCGGCCCCCCAGGACCGAGTTTGGTGACCCCTGATTTACTAGTTTTAGAAAATGCGGGTCAGGAAGCGGTCGGGTGCAACATTTTCTTTTTCTTTTTTTGCGGTCCGAGTTGCGGGCGGGTTAGTTGAAAACGTCGGTCGGGTGCGGGTTGTTTATACATTGACCCGCGCATCACTGGTATTTATGTATTACACTCTGTTTGTGAATAGTTTGTAATAAACAATAATAATTAGTTTCTCAGGTATAAAATGTCCTTTTTTTACCATAGTACAAAGCATGCGTGAGTCTAAATGACCTCCAGTCATTTGTAATAATTGCTGAGGTTGTCTGTGATCTTAATCCCGTGCGAATCAGCCATGTCTGTAATTTAAGTAAAAATTCCCCCGCAAATGACCTACCATATTTCACCGAAAATCGAGGTCCTGTGATAATACAGTTACTGTCACAGTTCATGAATGCACTGTTTCCTGCTCGTCTCATGTTACGTCATGTTGATTGTTTCATGTGGGCATCTGCAGCTCATTCCAACAGCCTACTTAATGTCCTGTCTTTCGTCTCTTGTTTGTCAGATCGTTGCTTGAGGTCCTACGTGCTTCATGTCTATGTCTCAGCCGCTCAAGCATTCCTCCTTGTGTCTTCGTTCCTGTTCGGTTTCTGTGGATTACACCCTCGTCGCTCGGATCCCTCATCATAATTTACCAACGCACTCAACTCACCTTCTTACCGGTCTGTGCTGTCATCGAGGTCCCTGCGCCACCCACCACCAACCCAGCCTGATGTTATGTTCTGAATCCACCAACCCAGCCTGACGTGACGTTCTGAATAAATCTATTACTTGCAACTTGCTTCCTGTCGTTTATGGCCTGACAGAACGATCTGACCCACATGGAAGCAGCGAGTACCCCATCCTCGGCGTTAGAAGAGTTCCTCAGCGCCAGTGCTCAAAGGATGGACTCCCAGGAACGGAATCTCAATGAGACTGGTCGCGCTGTCCAGGCATTGGTGGCGCAGGTGTCCGAGCTCACCCAGCAATTACAACTCCTGCGAGCTCCCACTGCGCTGCTCACGCCACCCGTTCCCCCCCACACCACCGGAAACCCCCTCCCAGCCAGAACCACGCCTTGCGGTTCTGGAAACCTACTCTGGTGAGCCAAATTTCTGTAGAGCTTTCCTAACACGATGCTCAATGCCCTTCAACCCAGGACCTTCTCCAACGAACAAGCTAAGGTGGCGTTCGTCTTGATGCTGCTCACTGGGAGGATGGCATTATGGGGAACGGCGGTGTGGGAGAATCAAGATCCATGCTGCGCCAGACACTCGCCACGGAGATGAGGCGGGTGTTCGATCGGGCCGTCGCCGGGAGAGCGGCGGCTAGGAAGCTAGCTGAACTACGGCAAGGAGAGGGATCAGTGTCGGATTTCTTGATCGAGTTCCGTACCTTGACGGTGGAGTGTCAATAGAACGAGGAGGCGCAGTGGGACATGTTCCTGCATGGGCTGGCTGACTGCGTCCAGAAGGAGATCTACGCCCTGGACCTTCCGACCTCGCTCAACGGACTCAAAGAGTTGGCACTAAGGGTAGATGCATGACTAACACGAGTAGAATGACGTATCCTACCCAATCTTACACCGAGACCTCCTACTGGTACCCTGGTCAGCGTTGGGGACGCGGCCAGCCCCCTCTACGATCACGAGCCCATGCAGGTAGGGCGAGCTCGGCTTTCCCGGGAGGAGAAGGAGAGGTGGAGATCCCTGGGCCTTTGCCTCTACTGCGGTGGAACCGGTCATCACACCTACATCTGTCCGGTAAAAAGCCAAGCCCAGTAGTAATTATGAGGCTACTATCGGGTGGGATCTCCTCCGAGAAGACCTCATCATAATCTACACTCCTCCAGGAAAGACTGAGATGGTCAGCACAATCTCACGACTGTCAAGCACTTCTGGACTCTGGGGCTGAAGGTAATTTCATGGACCATGCACTCGCACACAAGCTTCAAATTCCTCTCAGACCCCTCACTCACCAGATCGCGGTTTACGCCCTCAATGGACAAAGACTGCCTGTCATCTCACTCACCACTGGAGACATTACCCTCATCACATCAGGCAACCACTCTGAGATCACCTCCTTCTATATACTAGACTTTCCCCTTGCACCCATAGTTCTTGGTCACCCCTGGCTCCTCCGTCACAACCCTAAAGTGGACTGGCAACTTCGTTCCATCTTGGCCTGGAGTAATACATGTCAAAAGTCTTGTCTAGTGTCTGCTTGTCCGTCTGTTTCTATGTCTGTGTTTCAGGAGGAAGCAGTGGATTTGTCTAACGTGCCTGCGGAGTACCTCAACCTGAAGGAAGTGTTCAGTAAGTCTTGTGCTGCTTCTCTCCCTCCGCATCATCCCTATGACTGTGCCATAGATTTATTATCAGGTAAGTCTCCGCCTAAAGGCAAATAATATTCACTTTCTGTTCCAGAAAGGGAGGCTTTGGAGAAATATATTTCTGATTCTCTAGCTTCGGGGTTCATCCGCCCTTCCTCTTCTCCAGTGGGGGCGGGGTTCTTTTATGTGGGGAAGAAAGACGGGTCTCTGCGACCTTGTATTGATTACCGGGGACTGAACAGCATCACGATAAAGAATACTTATCCTTTGCCGTTGATGTCTTCAGCCTTCGAGAGGTAGCAGGGAGCGTCGATCTTCACGAAATTAGACTTACGTAATGCTTATCATTTTGTCCGTATTAGGGAGGGGGATGAATGGAAGACCGCTTTTAACCCTCTGGAGTCTAAGGGTATGTTTGGGGCCTGGAGAAGTTTTGTCATGCCCTGACATTTGTGCTTTTTTCAGTTTCTTATAAATATCTAAATGGCTAAAGTCTAATCTCACTGTAATCAGCACAAACTGGGCTATAATAATATGTGAGCAGCATGTATGTACATGATTGTGTTTTTGAGAAAAAAATGTTATGCGTGGTTAGTGAAAAACTAAAAATGTTAAATCACTTGAATAAGGCAATAAAACACATACAGAACATTGGTTCCCGGGACTTTTGAGAACTGGAGCTTGTAGCCTAGAATTTTTCTTTCTAAATTATGTGAAAATCATCTTGTTTACTCACTTACAGAAAACAATATATTGATTTAAATTTAAGACACTTTTTGTTGGTAAAAGTTATATGCGAGTAGGCGTCAACTATCATAAATTCACACCTGAGAAGACAAAGGCCTGCATAATGAGCTGCATAATGAGCCATTCAGTCAGCTGTGTCACTGAGAGGGATGAGTTACAAGAAAGAATGTGAGGACAAAATAAATGTATATAATTTTATGTTTGTAGTTTATTTAGAATATATTTAATTATCCCACAACATGATTTAATATTCACTTGTGAGTGCAGTTAAACAGTTTATTAGGAACAATCAAAGCTGACTTTCAAACTGAATTTTTTGCATCATTACTCCAGTCACACGATCCTTCAGAAATCCTTTTAACAATCTTATTTTCTACAAAAAACATTTATTGTTGTTATTATTATTATTATTATTATTATTATTATTATTATTATTAATGTTGAAAAGAGCTGAGAATATTTTTTTTCAGGTTTTTTAGGGGGGATAAATTGAAAGAACAGCATTGTTTGTTACATTTGTTACAGTTACATTTATTGGTACATTTATATTATTTACATCAAGCTTTTGAATGGTATGGTAGTGTATATTGTTATTGAAACTTCATAATATTTCACTTGATTATACATTTAGTCAGGAATTATAGTTTGGAAAAAGTCTTTAGAAAAAGTCTAACTAGTAAAATGTTTGCACGTTATGTGAAAACTAGTACAAGTATATAAATAAATAAAAAGAGACTTACTCATGTTTATGATCTCTGCTGAATAAAGTGCTTCATTCTTTTTTTCTGAGGAAATCCAAATCTCAAATCCTCAACCACATCACATCTTTTTGGGGTGAATTATGTCTTATTCCTCTCATCGCGAAGCAAACAGTAAAATTAAAAATACTTGAAGAACAATCTGTTGTGTGGGCATATTCAAGCCGCGTGCTTCAGTGAAACATTATCATCTCAAAAGCACGTTCAGCGCGGGGGCGTGGTCGCATTAGAAGATAATGAAGGGAGACGTTAAAAAACGGACATCGCGTTGTTTTCATATGGCTTACTTTATCACAGAATATTTGTTTTTGGCAGCACTTGTTTAGTTTAAAAGTAGACATGTCACGCTTTCTATAGATATCTCTCTCATGTCTCTGTGTTGAGTATTCACTGAGTTACAGTTCATTTTAATGACGCGTTTGTAAATGAAGATAAGCGCAGACAAAGGCTGCAGACAGCACTCCTTGTTTGTTATCTTTATTTTATAAGTGCACAAAGTTTTGTTGTTATTATGTCTGTATACAAAAAAAGTAGACCCTTTACAGATTTGATTGATGTATTGCTTTTATCTGTACGATCAAAACTGAAAGTGTAATTTATGTTCTTTTCGGGGTTATCAGGAGAAAATACCCCAAAACGCGTATACGCGTTAATCGACTCCAGAGGGTTAACACCCCCAGGGGGCACTTTGAATACTTGGTCATGCCCTTCGGGCTGTCCAACTCCCCAGCGGTCTTCCAGGCATTCGTCAACGACATGCTGCGAGATATGGTCGATCATTTCATATATGTCTACCTGGATGACATATTGATTTTTTTTCCTCTTCTCTCCAGGAACACGTGCAGCACGTCCGACGAGTGCTTCAGAGGTTACTTGAGAATGGACTTTTTGTCAAGGCGGAGAAATGCACTTTTCATGCACAGTCTGTTCCTTTTCTTGGATACATCGTGTCGACTGAGGGAATGCGTATGGATCCCGAGAAGGTTAAGGCTGTGGTAGAGTGGCCAAGTCCAGATTCCCGTAAGGCCCTACAGAGGTTTCTGGGGTTCGCCAACTTCTATCAGCGTTTTATTCGCAACTTCAGCCAACTAGCCACACATCTGACCGCCTTGACCTCCCCCAGAACTACGTTCAGGTGGTCAGACACAGCCGAGGCTGTGTTTGCCAAACTGAAGGGTTGCTTCGTTTCGGCCCCCATCTTAATTACCCCTGATCCATCACGTGAGTTTGTGGTGGAGGTTGACGCGTCAGAGGTGGGGGTAGGTGCGGTGTTATCCCAACGTTCTCCCTTAGACGACAAGATGCACCCTTGCGCGTTTTTTTTCCTACCGATTATCCCCTGCTGAACGTAATTATGATATTGGTAACCGAGAATTGTTGGCAGTCAAGATGGCATTGGAAGAATGCCGCCACTGGTTAGAAGACTCGGGGGTTCCTTTTATAGTATGGAATGACTATAAGAATTTAGAATATATTAGAACTGCCAAAAGGTTGAACTCCAGGCAGGCTCGGTGGGCACTTTTTTTCGGCCGTTTTGATTTTACTCTCTCGTACCGCCCGGGTTCTAAAAACATCAAACCCGATTAATTGTCACGTATTTTTGACCGTTCCAAACACCGGTCTACTCCCGAGTGTATTTTACCTGAGACATTAGTGGTCTCCACACCTCACATGTGAGGTCGAATCGAAGGTCAAGACGGCCTTAGAAGGGGTAACGCCTCCACCCGGGTGCCCACCGAATCGGTTATTTGTGCCGGAGGGATTACGGTCCAACGTTATTCAATGGGGGGTTTGTTTCAATGTGGTTTGTCATCCAGGAGGTAACCGTACTAAGTTTTTGGTCAAGCAACGATTCTGGTGCCCACTTATGGCTCGCAATGTTCACAGTTTTGTTTTGGCTTGCTCGGTTTGTGCCACTGGTAAGACTTCCAATCGATCCCCCTGATGGGTTACTTCAACCGCTGCCGGTCCCTTCGAGACCCTGGTCCCATATCCCACTAGATTTTATTACCGCCCTCCCGCCCTCCCAGGGCAACATGGTAGTTTTGACCGTGGTGGACCGGTTCTCGAAGTCGGCCCACTTTATTCCCTTGCCCAAATTACCCTTAGCCAAGGAGACCGCATTGACCATCGTAGATCACGTCTTTCGGTTACATGGCCTCCCGACAGACGTGGTTTCCGAGAGGGGACCCCAGTTTGTGTCCAAATTTTGACGTGAGTTTTGTAGATGGTTGGGAGCAACTGTAAGTCTGTCCTCAGGGTTTCATTCCCAGAGCAATGGTTAAACCGAGAGAGCCAACCAAGATTTGGAGAGGGTGTTGCGATGTCTGGTCTCCAAGAATCCTTCCTCCTGGAGCCAACAACTGTCGATGGTGGAGTATGCCCACAATACATTACCTGTATCAGCTACGAGCCTATCTCCGTTCGAGTGTAGTCTAGGATACCAGCCACCTATTTTTCCCAGTCTGGAATCCGAAGTCGCGGTCCCCTCCATTCACTCCTTTTGTCCAGAGGTGTCACCGCACTTGGACTAGAGCCCGCGAGACTCTACTCCAAGTGGGGGCGCACACCAAGGCTAAAGCCGATCGCCACCGGTCTAAGCCTCCCATATACATCGTGGGTCAAAAAGTGTGGTTTTCTACCAAGAACATTCCTCTCCGTTCCGTCTCTAATAAGCTTGCTCCCAAATTTATTGGCCTGTTCACTGTCACCAAGATCATTAGTCCGGTGCCAGTCCGCCTTAAACTTCCTCCAGCGTACAGGAGAATTCATAAATGATGATCCCTCATCATCATTTACCAACGCACTCAACTCACCTTCTCACCGGTCTGTGCTGTCATCGAGGTCCCTGCGCCACCCACCACTAACCCAGCCTGACGTTACGTTCTGAATCCACCAACCCAGCCTGACGTTACGTTCTGAATAAATCTATTACTTGCAACTTGCTTCCTGTCGTTTATGGCCTGACCGTTACATCTCAAAAAATTTGAATATCATGGAAAAGTTCTTTATTTTTTGTAATTTAATTCAAAAAGGCAAGCTTTCTTATATTCTAGATTCACTGCACACAAACTGAAATATTTCAAGAGTTTTTTTGTTTTAATTCTAATGGTTACGACTTACAGCTTAGGAAAATAAGTTCAGTATCTAAAAAAATTTTAATATTCCATTTTGAGCTTGATTAGTTTGATTAATTTTGATCATCTGTAAACTAGAGCCCTGTACGGGCCTCAAATTTAGGCCCGTATCCGACGGCTTATCAGAATTGAGCCCAATCCGAGCCCGCCCTTCTCCCAAAACAGTTTATACTTTCAGCTATTAAAAATAGTTTCGTTTTGTATGTAATGGCAAAGTGATTAAATTTCATTTTGTTTTTATTAAGTTAATTTTGAAAAATGTTTGGAGCATTTTTTGTTCGATAAATATAAGTTTTTGTTTTTTAAAGTAATGACCAGGCGGCCAGCAGCAGACAGTAAGCTGATCATATGTTTGATCAATTTAGCCTTCTCAAATCACCACGACTTGCCTAAAATAAAATCTATAGACATACTAAAACATTTCAAGCATATTACAATGTTTAAACGTTAAACCTAGATAAATGTGCGCTATATCCAATAGTTTGTGCGGAGAGTGGAACCTATGCGCGCTTTGCAGGACATAGAGACGCCAGCATGATCACTTGCATGTTTTCCGTGGATACGCCATCATTTTTGCTCATAAGGTAAAAGTAATTCATCATTCATAACTGTAAAGAGTCTACTTTTATTCACGTACACTGACAATAACAACAAAACATTGTGCTTTGGCAAAATAAACAAAAGAAACAGGCATAACAATTTCTGCTGTCTATGTCTACGTGAGCAACTTTCTACACGTCACAAACTCAGGGAATATTTGGCACAGAGACATGAGAAATATGTCTATAGTACGCTTGTCTAGTTTTAAATGAACAAATTCAAATCGAAAACGAATATTCTCTGATTATATAATCCATATGAAACTAAAGCGAGATACAGTCTTTCCTGTATCTGAGCTACTTTTAAATGAACAAATTTAATTCGAAAACGAATATTCTCTGATTGTGTAATCCGTATGAAACTAAAGCAATGTACAGTCTTTCCCGTATCTGAGCTCATTATATGCAGTCACCTGCATGCAAATACCCTCATCTAGATACAAAAAAATAGATTAAAAAAAAAATCAAGATTCGTCTAATTTTTATCGTTTTTGAAAGAAGTCCTGCCTTGAGAAATTTACTTCAGAAGAACAACGCGATTCATCAGAGAAGATAATTTTTGTAATTTATACTTGCCTACATTAGTTAACATGTTATTTTTACACAAACCTGTATGGATTTAGTTGGGCTTTTCCTGAACATCTTGCCAAACTGAAATGTTTTGTTTAACTTTTCTTTAGCTTTTTTGTTTTTCAGATATGTTATTATTCAGAGTATTTCTATTTGTTAACCAAAAAAGGTTAAACATTTTTTAAAAGTATTACAGTTGTTTTAAAGCTAAAAGGTTAAACTATTCTATGTTTGACTCAAATTGAAAGAATCAAGAGTTTCATTTCTATTAAGGTTTATAGGGATTTTAAGATTTAGCCTAATTAGCGATTTAAATAATTAAGTTACTTACTGAGTAACTAAGTTACTTTTCAGACAGAGTAATTTAAATACAATATTGATGATGTAATTAGTAATAGTAATTAATTACTTTTTTAAAGTAATTTACCCAACACTGCTCCTGGGCTAGTTTAGAACAGGCAACCACAATTTTGGGAAAGCAGCCGTCTACCAGGAGATTTTGGAGCATTTTATGCTTCCATCTGCTGACAAGCTTTATGGAGATGCTGATTTCATTTTGCAGCGGGACTTTAGCACCTACCCACAGTGCCAAAACCACTTCCAAAGTGGTTTGATGGTTTGATGACCATGATATTACTGTGCTTGACTGGCCAGCCAACTCACCTGACCTGAACCTCACAGAGAATCTATGGGGTATTGTGAAGAGGAAGCTAAGTAACTTTGGACAAACAATACAGAGGAGCTAAAGGCCACTATCAAAGCAACCTGGGCTTCAATAACGATTTTGTGATTTGGCAGGTCGCATTTCATTTTTTAAAATTTTGTTTCCTGTGCACCTTTTTAATAATCTTTGCAGAGAATGGAGCTGTGTTGGAGTGTTTTGATAGTATTTTGGGTGCTGTCATATGGCTATACTACACCATACAACTATACAATTTGCAGAAAGAGAAAGCTGAAAAGGTTTTTTCGAGGTTAATGTGTTATAAATAAATCAAGCATAAAGCTTGAGATATTTTTTTTAACATGGTCAAATGTAAATGACACAGGGCACAAAAGTATATTAAGTTTCTTTTTTTAAAACCCATCTAACCGAACCATAGAATGGGACTCGTAACTCTTGACATCCTGGTAGCCGGGAGATAAGTCAGTAAATTCGAGTAAAATCATAAGTCAGTAAATTCAAGTAAAATTACAGGCTTCGCTTATCCCGTGTGAATGCACCACACGAAATTCAGATGTGGTGGGGTAATTTCAAAATCATACAAGGTCCCCAGATAATCCCCGTGCGAATAGGGCTTTATGACTACAAAATCTTACTATATATACAGTAGGTGGCCAACCAAAATTAGCTTTTTGCCACCGCGTCTGCAAAGTGCATTTGCAGCTTTTGACTGCTGAGTGGCACTTTAACCACAAGTTATCAAACAAGCACATCAAAGCACATTTTCTCAAATAGCCGTCAGCTTTGCCTCACCGATGTGTTACATTTGATGGCTGCAGTCGGGGAAAATGAAGGAAAAACCCTGTAGTTAAAATATTTAATATTCACAGATGAAAGTTTAGTACTTATGAAGTTGTGTGCATTTCTTAGAATGAATTCAAGCAGGATAAATGTCAAGCCTATGAGCTTGTGCTTATATTTTCTCTAAGCTACACAGTATTACACCATATTTTAGATTTGAAACATTTAATAGGTGTGTAGTATTATTTATATAATATGAATTATTTGTTATATTATCCTAATTGGATTTTAATATTTGTATCAATATAAGTGTGATGTAGCTTCAGTGAAGATGTAACCAGCAGAAAAAAAATATGGATGTTACTGTCATACAATATAGAACAAGAGGCTTATGACACCAGAGATATATAGGGGATACAAGGGAATGTTTAGACATATCATTACTATGACTACAATTTTTATTAAAATTTAATTATTGCAGTCAATGGGAATATATAGCTATTAACACACTGTAACACTAACAAGTGAAATGAGACAGATGAAAATTGCTTGAGACAACTGTTGAAATATTTGTTGAAAAATATTCTGTATCTTGCAGATGTGATGGAAAACCCAGTTGTGGCACCGTGCTGCCGATGCCGGGTCTGCGTTGAGCAGTGGGCAACTACCTCGCCGCACTGCCCAAAATGCAGGGACGAGATGTTCCAAGAAATTTTTTTTGAAATTACAGGGATGGGGGAGATTGTGAATGTTTTGAAGGACACTATTAGTTAGGGGATTGCTTTAGTTAGTTTTTATTTTAGGTTTAGGTTTTAAGTTAAGTTAAATGGTTAAGTTTGGTTATGTTCATCTGTTATGTTATTTTATGCAATTAATAAATTGTTACATTTTATTTTCTATTATTCTCACTTGCAGAACTCCTTTTGTTGTATTCATTTTATGTTATTTTATGCAAATAATAAATTAATATAAATATTTTAATAAAATAAATTATGTTCACTTGCATGACATACTGCTTGTTGTCTATTATACACACTAGAACCACACACCCCACTGGACTGAAGGCCTATATGTGAGACATGTTTTTAAATTTGTGAGTGTTACAGTCAACTCCTAAAACTTCACGCAGTATAATAGCACATGTAAATCAGACAATCAAACATGAGGAGAAAGAGCTCATTTTATTGAGTAGGCTAATGCCTTAAGCAGCTGTGCTAAGAAACGTGATTTGTGAAAGCACAGTTGTAATGAAAATAATGGGAAGTGTTTTAATTACAGAACATAAATCAATATCTCCATGACAGTAGCTCGCACAAAGCAGACACAGTGCGACACCTACTGGTGTCTGTAATCGTTTTGAACTGCCCTTGATTTTAAACTTCGTTGGATTATTAACGTTACATGGAGGACTGAGAACCTTCACATATGTCGTTTTTGATTGTATTATAAACAAACTACTATCACTATTAGTTAACTAGCCTGTTCAATACATTTCTATTAACACTGTATAACGTGAGCGAGGTAACAGCGTGTCCTTGGGCTTTTTGAAAATAGATATGATGCGTTAGGATAAAATTATATTTGAGGACCAACACAAGTTTTACGAGGGTGTCAATGGCAAAGACGAGATAGGGACTGATATTTTGATGGCGGAATCCCAATCTCCCTCATTAGTAACGTTATTAGGCCTACGCATGACGTCACGTGCGAATTCACGTTGAATCGCTGTCAGTTCGCTGTCCATTACGGTGGAAACCACATTAAATATAAATTTAATTATATGATATAGCGCTAACAGTAACAACTCTGCACACACAATAAGTTCTTAGGTTAATCTATATTACCAACTGTATTGAGCCAAACAATGCGCTCATTAAACGTGACTGGTGATGTCTGGATAGGCACGATATTAAATAGCTGTAATAAACTACTGTTGCTAACATATTTATTCCGGTCCAGGTTTATATAAAGCTATTTATTAATTGATTTTTCTTCTTCTAACGTTACTCTGGTATAACGTTAGCGCTGCATAATATGACCGTTCTAAAAGCTTGGCTTTTATTTTGATAGGCCATATTTACTATTACTTCCGGGTCACGTGGCCAACCTGTCTGTATTTCAATGTAGATCTTCAAACAAAAAATGGAAAAAGGAATTTCAAAAAACCAAAATCGGACCCTTATTTGATTTTGGTTTTGTCATTTTTCGTTTTTGGATTCAGAACCAAAAACGGGAGAACGGCTCTTTTTTACCATTTCTTTGTTTTTGGTTTGAAACGACAAACGAAAAACAGGTGGTTTCTCGTTATTTTGTTTTCTGTTTCAAACGAAAAAACAAACTATCAAAACTGACACGGACCTAGGTGGAGCCAGAACTGCTCGTTTTTGTTTTTATGATTTACTCATAATGGAGGAGACGGTGATGAACCTCAGGCTTAGCCAAGACCGAGTCCAGGTAAACTACACTGGTTTGCTGCGATCTTTGTCGGATTACAACTTTAAATGCAGGTACTGGTTTGGAGCTTCCTTGAATAATGTAATGATACATACGAAAAACTACAAAATACACACATACAGATGGTAGACAACCAAAATGAGTAATGCCGCCGCGCGTACCGCCGCCGCAGGGCCGCGGCGTTAACTGCAAGTCAGTCGTGTGTTAAATTCATTCGCGAAACTACCGCCAGGTGGCGCAAAGGGACGGATTGCGAACTGAATGTAATTGTAAAATGAGATAAAAGGAGGAGGTAAAACAACAATAACATTATGATATAACATTGTACCATCTTTAAAAAAAACATTAAAAAATGTACAGTGAGTTAATTTCAAAATTTAGGATAGTCTTAGGCTACAGTCTACTCATCAAAAATTAAAAGAAGACCTTTACACAAAGGATCTTATGCTTGCTATTGTTATTAAACAGTCATTAAATATAAGGCCTATATATACGGATAAAAAGCTAAATGTTTTCATTTCGGTTCATTCTTGGTTTAAAAAAAATCCTTCAGGTTCCATTTGCAGATCGAAATGAGAACGGTCCAGCATTTAGCAATAATTATTATTAATTCTGTTATTATTCTTGATTTTTCAAACTGCTAACACTTTGCATTTTTGAATTATGCCTTTACTGTGTGACCAAAAATTTTGTATTTTCTGTTTCAGCTGTTTGATCGCGCTGGTGCCTCGCGCACATTCATTGGAAACAGTAGCCGTTCACCGTGCCATCCAGCGCGAGCAGCGGTCCACTTTGGCATATTTTTGTTAATTATGATTTTTTATTTTTTTTTTTCGTCGATACTGAAACACGCGTGAACTACAAAGCCTATTTTTTCATAATAGTTGAGCTTGAAATAGGCAACATCACGAATATGGAAACGTTTGGATTTCTCCCGAATGAGAGCCCAACCTTACCTTATGGTTCGCTTTAAATTATTATTCATTTATTTTTTGTTTGTTTGTTTATAGTTAAGCCTATATTATTATATACTGCAATTTTATTTATCCATTAGAATTATATATTTGTAATTATTGTTCTGTTCTGATAAATTTGTAACATTTAAAGGATTTGTTGTAAAGTGAAGAGAACTAAAAATATCCTGTTGGCACATTATAACATTATTAGGCCAGCCGTTATTATTTCTGAATGTAATAAAATGCAACTTATACATGACTTATATATATTTTTTTCCTCTCACAAACTTAATTTATTTTTTAGCCTGTTTTAAAAAATAAATAAATAAATAAATAAAATAACATGCAGCAAACGAAAATAGTTATTATATACTTAGGAACAGAGTCTGGGCCTAATCTAGGCTATCCAGTGTTTTTAATTTTTTTATTTTCATTGCATCTGAAAATGACTTTGTGCAGCACATTCACTTCGCACGCTCAACCTGCCTCGCGCGTTGCTCAGCTGTGGACGATTTAAAAATGTTTGATATAAAGGTTGCTGTCCCATTTTATACAGGAATTGTTCATTAAAAAAAAAATAAAAAATCGAATTATATTGTTAGTTCTAATTATATTGTTAACACAAGTTCATTTAGGCTATTTAACATGCACTGTGACATTTTACCCTTTTTAACTTATAAACTCCTTGAGATTTTAAAGTCAGTTTAATAGTATTGAAGTTCAAGTTTTTTAAAAAAGGTTTTAAATGCTTAAATTATTTCTATGAATTAATAATATGTTATCAGGTTTTAATTGCTTAAATTATTTCTATGAATTAATAATATGTTATCATGTTTATTCTTGTAGAAAATAAGTGTTTATTCTTTAAGAAAATAAGGGAAAAAATAAGGGACGATCCAAATATTATTCATATTTGTTTTGCTTCACCTATTTATGTAACCTACAATTATTCTAAAAACAGTGTAAAAAAAAAAAAATAATGTCATTAAAAGTGCCATCGGCCTGAGTAAATTTGACCGTTATAGAATTGTGACTTTAAAGGTTAGTGATTTAGGAGGTGAAAATACTGTGAAATTACAAATGTTATGGGATTTTAAAGCATAACAACTGAAGGTCTAGAAACGTTAGCCAATAAAGCATTTTTATAACAATGTTATTTTTAAACAATGGCACTTAAAGTTTTGAACTAAAATATTATTTCAACCATATAGCCTGTGAATAAACAAAATGACTTTTCAATGAAAGAACACTAAGAGTTTGCTTCTGGTGTTTGGATTTGTACTTCAATAATGAGCTCCAAGTTTAGGAATAGCCAACACGGTTTTTTTTTTCTTTCTTTCTCTCTCTCGCTCTCTCTCTCTCTCTCTCTCTCTCTCTCTCTCTCTCTCTCTCTCTATTTAACTCTCTATTTAACAGCATTAATTTACAATGAAATACGTCTTCCTCCAGGTAGAGTGAATGTTTTTCTGTCTTGCTACTTGCGGACTTTGAAGCTGGGTCAGTTAGCGCGAGTCCCGCTCGAAGCGGGAGCAGCTGATGGAGGACTCCGCTTGGTCTTAAAGCCTTCCGCAAACGCTACGTTCACAAATAACAATGATTTTCGTAAAATAATGATTAATTATCAATTGATAATTTGTTATTATTATGGTCTTGTGAAAACAATAATATGGGCTGCGGGAAAATAATGAATAAAAAGAGTAGGGCTGCTGTGAGTGCAGGCATGTTTCAACCCAGTAACATGAGAACACAGCGTTCCTCACAGCCAACAAACAGACCGAATTCAGTCCAGCTGGAGGGGGCTGGGGGTAGTTCTGTATCGCTTGTGGGGGTCGAGATAAAGGTGTGAATCTCTTGTTCTTTCATATGGACAGTGTCTTATGAGGGTATCAAACTTGCAGAACAGGTTTAGATAGGACTCGTCATTTTGGTTTTAGGGCAACTTTGAAGAAAGGTTATGATCCACTTCAAATGTTGACTAATGTATAGCGCAATATAGTTTATTAGTTATTATAACTTCAGAGGAAGTTGCCTTAACTCAAAAATAAATAAATAAATAAATTCGCAAACTGTTGCGTTAATTTTATTTTGTTTCGTCTAAACAATATATTTTTTTAGACTATGAAATATAAATTCTCACAGAATGTAGCCTATAACCAATATATTGAACCATCTCTTTATGTTTTTCTAAATCCCAAACAGAGTCCAGACATCAGTATGATCCGTCTATGATGTTTTATAGGCTTTTTTAGATTTGGGAATACACATGCGTTACAGACATGACAAAAAAACATTTTGGAGTTTTTGGAGACATTATTATTATTATTATTATTATTATTATTATTATTATTTATTTATTTATTTATTTATTTTTTTTGTAGCCTATTTACAATGCACAAACCAGAGGCAACAATATCTGCAGAGAAGGAATCAATTTTATTTCAATTTTCGTTTTTGTGTTTCAGAGGAAAAATCAGTGTTAAAGCATCTCTCCATTAAAGACCGTTCTGAAAGAAGAATTTATGCAAACGCGTATAAAATGCTTTAAAAACTTTAACAGAGATGTCTAGAGGCTATTTAATAGGTCTGCCTCCCATGTAAGATTTTTCTAGTTACTAGTCGTTCATTTGTCATTATTCAACTAATCGCAGGATTATATTTACATCTATAATCCATAATGTGCCTTAATATATTTCGCGCTCAAGCACATGCATTAGCAGAAGTAGCCCAATAATTGTAAAAAAAGGAGACATTTTAATTATTTATTAATAAACAAATGTTTTCTTGTCGGCTGCAAGATGAAATTCACAGTGCTGACTCTCTCCACATGAACGCGCATTTAAAGAGAAATACAACCTTCACAGATTACATAATGCTTTCGTTCTGAATTGATTTGTTTAAAAGACATTTCAAGCTTTCTGTAGATATATTTATCATGTATGTGAGACACCACAATTTTAAGTTAATTCATTATCAGGAAAAAATTCAAGTGATCTAGAGGGCGCCTCCTTGTCCTGCATGCGCATTAATAATTTTCGCACAAACACTTAAATATGAATAATTATTCACATTTTGCATGTGCATTACAACGTAAATTATTTTTTACATGCAATTATCCAAAATAAAACCAAACAAGATTTGTAATGAAGATAAAACAAATAAGAATAAATGCTGCGCATGCACTCAGCATCACTCTTGCACGCAGACATTTTAAATACATGCATTTAAATGCCGCTGCAATTTTATTTTTTTTTAACTTAAATTCTATGTAAGCAAGTAACGGCGGCTCCCTTTAAAATCACTGAAGTTGTCTATTAATGAAGCTCTTTTTTACATCATTTGCACTTTGGTGATTATAATGAGAGAACTTGAGTTTAATCGTGAGGAAGTTTTATTAATCCGTCCATTCTTTAGAATTTCAATGATTTAGCTAAATCGTGCAGGTTTAATTTATTCGTTTCTTGTTTTAATTAGGCCTAAATAATGGGAACGAAATTATACAGTGCCTCACGTTTTAATAAAGAAAATAATTTATAAAACACGCAACAATTTCTTACAGACAAATATGTTTTCCCAAGAAGTTGTCTGTCAAAATAAAGGACAGGTAACGAATAACAAAAATGCATGTTGTTTTATTAAAGGAATTTTAAAATATAAATTAAAATATAGGCCTAATATATGAGAATATTGACATTTTGCATATAGATCCATGTAGCCTAGCTCACTAAAATAGCCACTTTTAATGCTCTGATGCAAAGTAAACCACAATTTCTTTTGAATAATATAACACATAATTCATATTATATAAATAATACTGCACACCTATTAAATGTGTCAAATCTAAAATATGGTGTAATACTGTGTAGCTTAGAGAAAATATAAGCACAGGCACAGGCACAGGCTTGACATTTATCCTGCTTGAATTCGTTCTAAGAAATGCACATAACTTCATAATCACCAAACTTTCATCTGTGAATATTAAATATTTTTAACTATAGTGTTTTTCTTTCATTTTCCCTGACTGCAGCCGTCAAATGTAACACATCAGCGAGGCAAAACTGACGTCTATTTGCGAAAATGTGCTTTGATGCGCTTGTTTGAAAACTTGTGATTAAAGCGCCACTCAGCGGTCAAAAGCTGCAAATGCACTTTCCAGACGCCGCGGCGGCGGTACGAGCGGCGGTAGAAGTGACGTTTTGGATGTCTACCTACTGTAGCAGTTCAAATGCTGACTGATATCTTACAAAGGTGTAATTTTATGTAGTTTATTGTCTTGACCATATGTAGACAGGTTTGCAACTCGTATTTTTTATTTTTAACCATAAAAATAAAACTGTATTTAAAAAAATAGAGCATAGTACAGCTTAATGTCCAGCAACTTTAAATTTAATAACCTTGAACATATTTAGAAGTAAACTGCAACATACACAGAAGTGCAGCAGTATTATTAATGTAAAACCATCCTGACAGATTCTTATTTTCAAGACAATACTGCACATACCTTTACTTTTACTCTCAATACCTTAAGTATATTAGAGTATGCAAGATAATACTTTTGTCTAAAGGATAGTTCAGCCAAAAATTTAAATTGTGTAATCATTTATTCACCCTTCAGTTGCTCTAGGTTTGTAATTTATATTTTTGGGTGAACTATCCCTTCAGCTAAAGTTTTAAATATGAGTAGTAGTTTTTCCCCAATATGGTATTGGTAGTTACTAAAAGTAGTTTACTAAAGTATGTCAATATTTCTTGTACTAATTACGTTGTCATAGCTCTAAACAATTTCTCTTTTCCTTCTTTCCCTAAATCAGAGCAGACCCCTGTACTGCAGGATAAAGCTGAATGTGGCAGTGCTGGACAGGTGTTTAATGGTTTTGTTCTGAGCAGGGAGACCCTGACTGTGCTGCTGGATCTACTGAGAAGTGAACGGCAACAGTGATGGTGTGCCACGATCCAGACCCTGGTGTTTCTCTTCTGTCTGCCAGCGGTACATCATACAGATGGTCTCCAGAGTGTTTGACGTGCCTCGTTCCACTGTCACTGCATTATCCTCCGAGTCTCTGAGGAGGTGCTGGCCTTCACCAAGAGATCCACCTCCTGAAGACCCCAGAACACATGGAGGCAGCGCTGGGCTCAAACTGATGTTGTTTTCTGATGTTAAACCTAAGCTATGTTGTAAATGGTTGTAAAAAGTACTTTCTGTTATGTATAGAACAATTTGTTTTAATGTGTAAAAAAGTATTTACAGGACAAACAAATAAACATATAAAAGAATGTTTTGTGAAAAAAATTATAAGCTACATTAAAAAAAAAAAAATAACAATGTACGTAAGCACTTTTCTTTTATTTACACGTGAATATGCAAAACAAAAATACAAAATGTACAGAAAGTACTCAGGCTTATATACAAATAAATTACACACTAAAAATGAATAATGTATACAATTTATGCATTTCATTTTTAACTTGCGTCACAAAAATAAACTACAGAAATTAGGTTGTTTCATTGACAATATGACATTTAAAAAATATATTGGAAAAACTGTAATGTACTCATTTTTTCCCCACTGTTTTCTCTTGGCTAATGAAGAATGTATTTGTTTGAGTTTGATGTCCTCCCTGTCCACTCGCTCCCTCACCTGTCCCAGGACACTTCACAAATAAACCATGCCTGTTAATAACAAAAACACAGGTTCACTTTCTCCAGAATAGTATTAAAACAAAAAAAAAATGGAAACACTTATGAAAAAATACAGGTTTGCAATCTTAACATTAGAAAATATGACACAGCAGGACATGCATACAAAATACTGAAGTACTTAAGTTTGGTTAAAACATTTGTAGACATCTCTTGCATGTCTGCACTACAGAAGCACAACAAAGGGAAAGACCATTGTCTTATATAGTGGCTGCCTTATTGTTTGTGGGCTTTATGTTAAAAAAAAACCTGCCTTTAAACACTTTTGCTAGGTATTTGAGTAAATGAAAACACAATACTTACATTTCAATGTGAAGTCCTCCACAGAACTCTCACCTGCCTCTGAATATAAACACCTTCGTCATATGCGCGCAAGTGATTCTGGGATATGGAAGGGTGCGAAGTGTCCATAAGATGTACACTTAATTTTCCTGGGAAATGAAGGGCGCATTTGAAGTCACTTTCGAAACTCGTCAGTCTTCGTCGCGCCGCGGTGACGCATTCGCACTTCAAATGCGGTCTTCGAAGTGCGCATTCTGACTTTGGGACAGCTTACGTCGTGACGCTGTGACGCAATCGCACTTCACATCCGCACTTCGGAGTCCACACACTTCAGTTTGGGACACCCTTCGTCGCGCCACTGTGACGCATTCGCACTTCAAATGCGCACTTCGGAGTCCGTGCACTTAACTTTGGGACACAGCTTCTGTCTTATCTTTTAATCAGAACGCAGAACAGCTGTATCACAGGAGCACTGTCTCTCCCGCATTAACCCTATAACTGCTGGTGCAGCACAAAAAACAGCAATTTCACAATGATTATAAAGTCTGTGCACTACACTACATTCTTTATTATTAAATGAAGTAATTAGAACAACATCAGACTACATTAATCGACACAATCTTAGGAAATAGTAGGTTCACAGTGAATTATCAGAACTACTTCAGTAATATTGTGCTTTACATGGAAACCTAAAGCTGCACTAGGTATACATCAGAGCACAAAAACTTGATATTTTGAGCACTCAATTGAAAATGTACACATAACGTATCAATCATAGGTTGTGGTTTTGAGAGCTTGTTAGTCCAAATTAAGAAGATTAGAAGCCAACGAAGATAAAAGCCCAGATAAGAGAAGCAGTTATTGATAAAATGACAAGCACACAACAAAAGGTTCGAATTGTATTTCTGTGGTATCCTTGAACACAGCATCTTCTTAAACATGATGTAAACACACTAATAGCGGAAGTGTTTGTGGGCAGATCAGACTCTGTTCGTATTTCGTGGGCAGACGGGGATTATGCAAACGTGTTACCCAGTGACGTATACCGGTAACAGGCAAAAGATTTGAAAATATGACGACTCGTTAAGGTGACTCAGAACCGACTTTCTCTTTTGAGACAATATCTTTATTTATCATGCACTTTTTTGATTAACAACTTTGCAGATTGTTTTCATTTAAGGATGGCTATGTTAGAAACTGCAAAAGAGATATTTTTTCAAAAACCCATATTACCTGCTCTTTATCTTGATATTTTTACCTCTGTGTTGTTAATTTTCTGCTCCTCTTCTTTGCATCACTTCCAGCCTTGTGCCCCTGATAATCTTTTTTCACTAATTTTTTAGAAAGTTAATACTTTAAGAACACATACAGTAGGTTGACAACCAAAATGGGTATTACTGCTGCGTGTACTGCTGCTGCCGCCGCCACAGGGCCGCGGCGTTAACTGCAAGTCAGTCGCGTGTTAAAATCATTCGCGAAACTACCGCCAGGTGAGGCAAAGGGACACGGATTGCGAACTGAATGTAATTGTAAAATGAAAGGAAGACGTAAAACAACAATAACATTCTAATATACATTATAACATCCTTAAAAGCCATTAAAAAATAGAATCATCTTAGGCTACAGTCTACTCATCAAAAATTTAAAGAAAACGTTTACACAAAGGCACTTATGCATTCTATTATTATATGCATTACATATAGCCTATAGGCATATATATATATATATATATATATATATATATATATATATATATACACGGATTAAAAGCTAAACGTTTTCATTTCAGTTCATTCTTGGTTAAAAAAAATTATAATAATCTTCAGGTTCAATTTGCAGAGCGGTGCAGCATTTACAAATTCTTATTCACTCTGTTATTATTCTTGATTTTTCAAACTGCTAACACTTTCCATTTTTGAATTATGCCTTTACTGTGGGACCAAAAATTGTGAATTGTGACTTTGATCGCGCTGGTGCCTCACGCGCACATATTTATTGGAAACAGCAGCGGTTCACCGAGCCATGCGGCGCAAGCAGCGGTCCACTTTGGCATGTTTTTGCTCATTATGATTTTTTTTCCGTCGATACTGAAACACGTGTGAAATTCAAAGCCTATTTTACCTCATGAATAACAGTTTAGCTTCAAGTAGGCAACAGGTTTGGATTTGTCCCGAATGAGAGAGCCCAACCTTACATTATGTATCTCTTTAAATTAAAAATTGTAATGATTTTTTTTGTTTGTTTATTAGCATATATTATTATATACTGCAATTATATTTATCCATTAGAATTATATATTTGTAATTCCGGGATGCTCAGCTGTGGAAGATTTCAAAATGTTTGATA
The DNA here is from genome assembly GCA_024542945.1 of allo-octoploid hybrid of Carassius auratus x Cyprinus carpio. Classification (NCBI taxonomy): domain Eukaryota; kingdom Metazoa; phylum Chordata; class Actinopteri; order Cypriniformes; species allo-octoploid hybrid of Carassius auratus x Cyprinus carpio. The sequence continues at coordinate 57,004 of JANHFF010000190.1, read as the reverse complement.
TACAGGTTGCTATCACATTTTATATACAGGAATTGTTCATTTAAAAAAGTCAAAATATATTGTTAGTTTTATGCAAATGTGGCCAGAGGTATAAATACAGCATGTTTTTAATGTGTGTTAAAACAGTGTATGGTCCCTTTAAGAGATCACCGATCTCTGCCCGTGAGATTTCCTGTTTGCATGTGCATGAATAGAACAGCCATTTCATCATAATCCGATGTAGCTGCCGAGTGCCATGTCGTGGTGTTGGCATCGGGGAGATTTATTATGAAGTGATGCTGTCTTTCTGGGTAAATATTATGGTAAAACCTTTTTTTGATATCCGAGAGAACCAGAGGGCTGTTTGTGTGAACTTTCAATGTGTAATTCTCTGTAGATGAGATCGGATCGTGTGTGATTCATGTGAACCTCGCGTTGGGTGATAGTGGAAATTTCCAGTGTAAGTTCAGTATTTCTTGTTCTATTCTTGTGTTAGTATCTGGGATTGTACAAATGCTATCAGTCCTGTTAAAACTCCTGTTTTAATGTTTAACAATGTGCTTTCATGTGAAAAAGGTGGTTATTGTGAGAGCAGAGATGAGATTACTTTATTAATGTGTTTCTTTTATCTCTTCTTTGTACCTTAGCACTACCGTATTCTTTACTCTGTCAGTACCTCATTTTTTGACCATGTTTGCATAAGGATTCAGGATTTTGGTGAAGCTAAAAACATTTATCTAAGTTTTCCTTTGCACTTTGTCTACACAGCCTGATCAAGTAGGAGATATTTTTGGTTGTGCTCACTCCAGAGTAAATTATTTGGGAGTGTGTGTCTCCTACTGCTTTTCAACCAGTGTTAATCTGTTGTTAATCTAAATTTTTGATTTTATTGCATTGGAACTGGTGAAACATTTCATTATTATAATTTTTTTCTTTCTGTAAGTCTTCAGTGTCAGTGTAACTCTTGGAGTAATAATTTGAATTTAGTAATTTTTCTTACTTTTCCTATTTTCTTGCGTATTATTTATTTTTATTTATTTATTTTTGCTCAGCTGTGTTTCCACCGACCACTGTAACTTCTTTTAAGTGAAAAAAAAAACAGCAGTCAGATAAAACCCCTATACAAACAAATTAATCTGTTGCTGTGTGTGTTTTTTTCCTGACCACCCGGTTACATTTTTGGTACCAGGAGTGGGGTCATCTGACGGTCGGGAGCAGTATAGATTTGAGCGTATTTTTGTTTTTTTGAATACGGTAGTGGCTGGTACTTGAGTTGCAGGACTCGCAGTGGGAGTGGTCAACTGTGTAGTGTTCGTCCAGCTGCTGGAGACGTCGGCCGAGGGGTTGGAGGCCAAGGGACGGGCTAGCTGGAGGAAGAGGAGACATCGCTGTCTGCTGCTGAACTACAAGTGTGGCTGCCGATCTGGAGCCAGTGACGGGTCTTCTGCAGAAGAGGAAGAGAGTGTCATATACACATTACAGACAGCATATCCTTTGAACTTAGAAACAAAGAGCATTTAACAAGGACTTTGTGCTGGTGAAAGGACTGTGAAAAGACTTTTAAATTTTCATCAACATGTCACAGCCGGAGGAAGAGGCTGCGGTAATACATGGTGCGGCTAGTGCAGGGGGAGCCGGTAATGTGCAAGAACAGATACAAGAGCTCAGTAGAAAGCATGCTGAAGCTATGGCAGCTATTGCCAACCTGAGTAGAGAACCAACTAGGTCCTATGTGTATGTGCCCAGAGAACGTCACATTCAGCCCTTTAGTGGCAATCTTAGCAAAGATGGTAGGAATGTGGATGAGTTTATTGAAGAGGTGGAAAGAGTACTGCTCGTAAGAAACCAGACACCTGAAGATCAAGCTGATTTTGTTCTTTCCCTGCTAAAAGGTGCTGCTGTAGAAGAGGTTAGGTTAAGGCAAGGGGGGCAGCCTCCACGAACAGAAGACATCTTCTTGTATTTAAGAGCAGCCTTTAGAGAAAAACGTAGTCCAGCCCAGCTATTACAGACATTCTACACTCGCAAACAGCTGGAGGGTGAAGACCTCCGTACATACTCTCATGCCCTTTCACAAATATTGAATACTGTTTTAAAGCAGTCTTCTAATGTCATTGCTAATGCTAATGTTGCTTTACGAGACCAGTTCATTGAGGGAGTCAGGGATGTAGCACTCCGAAGGGAACTTTGTAAGTTGGTTAGAGACAAGCCACAGTCCACTTTTTTTGAAGTCAGGGATGAAGCATTAATGTGGTCTCTTGAAGATATCAAACTACGTGCTAGTAAGGTAGTCAGTAATTGTAGTGTAAGCTCTGAGACTACAGAAGCTCAGTGTGTGGCTATGGTGATGCCTGTAGCAAGCTCTGTTACACTTGATGATGTTCTGAAAGTAGTAGCAGAGCAGGGCAAAGCCATAGGGGAGTTAACTCAAGCTGTTCAGAGGCTGACTCTATAGTGTCCTAAGACCGAGTCTTTAAATCGTCCTAAATCTACAATGCAGCCTAGATTTTCTGATGATGGCCAACCTATTCGCTTTAAGTGTAATGGTGTTGGAGACATAGCGAGAAATTGTGTGAGAAAAACAAACCAGCTGTCAAGGATGATGAGTCATCCTCCTTACATCAGGGAAATGCACACCCTCGGTCACTATGAGCCAGGCGATGCGAGGGCAAGCTATTTGCTCAACTCACCTTGTTTCAAATCGTGATCGATTACTCCGACATGCTGTGGAAAGGTGTCCGGTAGTTGACCTGAAAATTGGAAGTGTGAATGTGTCATGTCTGCTTGACACCGGGAGCCAAGTCAGTACAATTACTGAGCACTTCTTTAAAGAGCACTTGGCAGGTGAAGACAAGGATATGCTTCCCACATCCGGTTGGTTAAGAATTACTGCTGCTAATGGATTAGACATCCCGTATTTGGGTTATCTTGAACTACCAGTTGAAACTATGGGTGTTACCCTGCCTGAGTGTGGATTCCTGGTGGTTAGAGATGGATGAAATTCTTCTGCGGTGCCGGCACTCATCGGCATGAATATTATAAGTAGGTGTAGGCAGTTAGTGCATGCATTCGATACTACTTTAGGTGGGGAGTCGGAGTCTGACTGGAGAGAAGTTTTCCAGCAGATGCAAAGTGTCAGTCGAGCTAAGAAACAGATTGTTGCACATATAGCTGGGAAGGAGACAGTGCATATTCCTGCTTGGTCAATGTCGACCTTGATAGTCAAGGGAAGGGGGAATAGTTGTTCAGGGGGTTATTCCAAACGTGTTGCTGGAACCAGGGAAGTTTCCCCTCCCTCAGGGTTTGATAGTGGTACCCTCTCTTGTTTCCACTTCAACACCATTATTTCCAATACGAGTTGTGAATCTCTCCACAGAGGATATATGCCTGCAGCCTCGTACCAGGCTGGGTTTTCTCTCTCCTGCTGAATCCTTAAGTTCTGGAGAGGGTCGTGAAGTAAAGTTCCAGCCTGTTGAGGCTGGGGTGGAGGAGATTACAGTAAGCACAGAAGAGAGGCAAGTGGTGACAGAGGGCTTACCAGACCTCCTTAATGGGCTGTGTTTGGGTGGAACTGCAGAGCAGCAGGCTGATCTTAAAGCTTTGTTACTGAGGTACGTGGATGTGTTTGCATTAAGTGATGAGGAATTGGGGTTTTCTGACAAAGTACAGCATGAGATCCATTTGGTAGATGATGTACCAATAACACAGCCCTACCGTCGCATTCCACCAACCCAGTATAGCGAAGTCAGGGAGCATATTACTAAGCTGCTCCAGAAGGAGGTAATTAAGCCTAGTAGTAGTGCGTATGCGTCACCCATAGTACTTGTGCGGAAAACTGATGGGAACTTGAGATTGTGCGTGGACTACAGGCACTTAAACGCAAAGACAAAGCGAGATGCTTTCCCCTTGCCTTGCATCGATGAGAGTTTTGATGTGTTGCAAGGTGCGAAATTCTTTTCAACTATTGATTTGGCTAGCGGATACCATCAGATATATGACGCCAAGTACAGTGAAAGAACTAAGGTCCTTTTTAGGATAATGTAGTTATTACAGGAAATTTATTGAAGGGTTTTCTAAAATTGCAGGTCCTCTTCATGACCTGGTGAACTTTTGTCTGAGACAACAGAGTATGGTGAAGAGACCTGAGTTTTGTTCACTTTGGACAGAGGAGTGTTGCACAGCCTTCGAACTGTTAAAGGAGAAGCTTACTTCGGCCCCAGTCTTAGGTTTTGCAGATTTCTCTCTTCCGTTCGTAGTTGAGAAGGATGCTAGCAAGGACGGTTTAGGTGCTGTCCTTTACCAACAGCAAGGTGACTCTAGGAGAGTGATCGCCTGTGCAAGTCGTCGGCTACGTAATGCAGAGAAAAACGACAGGCATTTATAGTAGCATGAAGCTATAACTGCTAGCTCTCAAGTGGGCTGTCTCAGAAAAATTTAGGGGGTACCTGTTGGGTGCGAAATTCGTGGTCGTTACGGATAACAACCCATTGGGTGCCATCGAGCAAAGATGGGTGGCTCAATTAGCTGTTTTCGATTTTGAGGTCCGGTACCATCCTGGACGCCATAATGTTGCAGCAGACGCCCTCTCGAGGCACCCGTTGGCAGGGGAGCCTGACAGTCCTGAAGAGTTGGTTGACTGTGTTGCCATTTGTAATGTAGTCAACAAGGGTACACCTTTAGACCCTGAATTGTTGCTTGTGGGTGACCAGTGCTGTAAGGTTAGACAGATCCGTGCACAGGAGGGTAGTCCCGGGAAAAGTGACATCCATGAATGTATGTTTGCTCTTCCAGGTTATACCAAGTCTCAGTTGAAGGAATTTCAGCTAAGTGACCCTGTTTTGGGCTCCTTCAATGAGTTTTGGGGTAGTCAGAGAAAGCCCATGAATCGAGAGAGAAGCAGCCTACCTAGGCCTGTGTTGTCACTGCTGAAACAGTGGAAATATATCCAAGTGATGGATGGGTTGTTTTACAGGGCTGTGAATGACCTTCGCTTAGGTGAGTGCAAACAGTTGCTTTTGCCAGCCTGTTTAAAAGAACAAGTCCTGAGCAGTGTCCATGATAAGATGGGACATCAAGGCATTGAGCGTACGCTTGACCTGTTGAGACAACGTTGCTTCTGGGTCGGCATGTACAAGGATGTCGAGAGGGGGATTAAAAGGTGTCACAGGTGCATTCTAACCAAAATGCCACAGCCGCGAATCCGTCCGCCTATGAAGCCATTTTTAGCGTCCAGACTGTTGGAGGTGGTGGCCGTGGATTATACTGTGCTTGAACCTGCCACGGATGGACGCGAAAATGTGTTGATTGTCACTGACGTATTTACTAAATTTACACAGGCGTTCCCCACCAGAGACCAGAGAGCTGATACTACAGCGAAGATACTGCTGAAGGAGTGGTTCATGAAATACGGGGTACCAGAGCGGTTGCATTCTGGCCAGGGAAGGAATTTCGAGAGTGAGGTGGTGGCTGAGTTGTGTCGCTTGTATGGAGTAAAGAAAACGCGTACAACCCCTTACCATCCGCAAGTTAACACTCAGTGCGAGCAGTTTAACAGAACGCTCCACGAGTTGTTAAGAACGCTTTCTCCAGAAAAGAAAAGGCGATGGCCAGAACACCTTCCTGAGCTGATCTATGCATATAATGTAACCCCACATGCTACCACTGGGTATTTACCTTATTTCTTGTTATTTGGTGTAGAACCACACCTTCCAGAAGATGCTCTCCTGGGTGAGGAACATCCTGTGAATAGAGGGGAAAATTGGTTAGTAATTCACCAGAGCAGACTCAGGGAAGCTCATGAAAAGGCGAGAGCATTTGCAGAGCAGAAAGCGGCAGAGAGATTGGCTCCATTTAATGACAAGGCTTACTTCCATCTGATGGTGTTGGGCAGACCGTGTACTTGCACCACCGCCCTGTAGGTAGACATAAGATACAGGATTCCTGGGCTCCAGTTGTGTACCGGGTAGAAGAGGTACAAGGTACCACATATATGGTTGAGCCTGTAGAGGGAGGTCCTCAAAAACGGGTCCACAGAGTTGATTTGCGACCGTGCGAGAGACCTGTGGTTGAAACAGCGGAGGCAGTGAGTAGAGTGACAGCTCCAGTAGCAAAGTATCCCTCTGATTCAGTGGAAGCTGAACCTGTTGATCCAGAGTGTGTAATATTGGAAGAGGTTACTTTGCCTCACGTGGAAGAGACAAGAGATGTGTAAATGGAAGTCTCTGGGTCAGCAGAGGAAACGTTAGCAGTGGGACATGATTGTGTTCTGGAGAATGAGGGACAGCTACCCTCTGAGTTAGAGCACACGGGGAAAGAAGGTATTGTTCTTGTGGCAGATAGACCTGTGCCAAAGAAACCGTCCCCTGCACCAAGAAGGACTAGCCGTGTCAATGCTGGTGTGCATCCAAACCCATTTAATGAACCCAGGTCGGCTTGTAATTCTGTCTCAATCAGCCCTGAAGTCTTTTTCCAGGTTTTGACAAGCCTTGGTAGTGTTTTTTTTTTTTTCAGGGAAGCAGTAAATGAGGTTAGGAATCAGCACTGATGACATTGAGGACAATGATGGGTTTCAGCAGGGGAGAATGTGGCCAGAGGTATAAATACAGCATGTTTTTAATGTGTGATAAAACAGTATATGGTCCCTTTAGAGATCACAGATCTCTGCCCGCGAGATTTCCTGTTTGCATGTGCGTGAATAGAACAGCCATTTCGGCATAATCCGATGTAGCTGCCGAGTGCCATGTTGTGGTGTTGGCATCGGGGAGATTTATTATGAAGTGATACCTAACTTACAAGCTACGCAATATCGCGTTCATTATCGCACATGAATCGCCTTCGATAATGAACTCGATATTGCGTAGCTTGTCAGTGATCTACGGCTCTGTCTATTAAATGCTGCTCCATTTGAAAGCAGGTGATGGAGATTTAGCGCTAATCAGGAAACCGGCTTTACTGACGAAATGCACGTGACAATCGCATGCGATATATCGCCCAGCCCTAGTAGGTGGACATCCGAAACGTTGCTTCTACCGCCGCCGCGGCGTCTGCAAAGTGCATTTGCAGCTTTTGACCGCTGATTGGCGCTTTAATCACAAGTTTTCAAACAAATGCATCAAAGCACATTTTCGCGAATAGACGTCAGCTTTGCCTCACCGATGTGTTATATTTGACTGCAGTCGGGGAAAATGAAAGGAAAACACTTTAGGCTAGTTAAAATATTAAATATTCACAGATGAAAGTTTAGTCCTTATGAAGATATTTGCGTTTCTTAGAACATATTCAAGCAGGATAAATGTCAAGCCTATGAGCCTGTGCTTATATTTTCTCTAAACCATATTTTAGATTTGACACATTTAAATAGTGTGCAGTATTATTTATATAATATGAATTGTGTGTTATATTATTCAAAATAAATTTTGGTTTACTTTGCATCGGAGCATTAAAAGTGGTAGCCTATTGTAAACTAGGCTTGCGTGTTTTATAAATTATTTTATTTATTTTAGTAAAACGTGAGGGACTGTATAATTTCGCTCCCATTATTTAGGCCTAATTAAAACAAGAAACGAATAAATTAAACCTGCATGATTTAGCTAAATCACTGAAACTCTAAAGAATGGACTGATTAATAAAACATCCTCATGATTAAACTCAAGTCATTATAATCAACAAAATACACACAATGTAAAAAAGAGCTTCGTTAATTGACATCTTCAGTGATTTTAAATGGAGTCTTCTTTGCTTGCTTTCATATAATTTAAGTAAAGTAAAAATAAATAAATAAATGAAATAAATAAATTGCAGCCGCATTTAAATGCAGGTTTGTACAATATTCTGTAAAATGTCAGAGTGCAAGATTTGCTCAGCGCGCATGATGCTGAGTGCACGTGCAGCATTTATTCTTATTTGTCTGTAATTTTATCTTCATTACAAATCTTGTTTGGTTTTATTTTGGATAATTGCATGTAAAAAAAAATATTTACTTGGTAATGCATATGCAAAATGTGAATTATTATTCATATTCAAGTGTTTGTGCGAAAATTAATGCGCTTGACAGGGAGGCGCCCTCTCGATCACATGATTTTTTTCCCTAATAATGAAATGACTGAAAATCTGGGTGTCTCACATACATGAGAAATATATCTACAGAAAGCTTGAAATGTCTTTTAAACGAATCAATTCAAAACGAAAGCATTATGTAATCTGAGAAGGTTTAATTTCTCTCTAAAGGCGCGTTCATGTGGAGAGAGCCAGCACTGTGAATTTTATCTTGCAGCCGACAAGAAAACATTTGTTTATTAATAAATAATTAAAATGTCTCCTTTTTTACAATTATTAGGCTACTTCTGCCTGTGCTTTGTGGCAAACTTAATGCATGTTCTTGAGCGCAAAATATTAAGGCTCATTATGGATTATAGATGTAAATTTAATATAAACCTGCGATTAGTTGAATAATGACAAGTGACTGACTAGTAACTAGAAAAATCTTACGTGGGAGGCAGATCTATTAAATACCCTCTAGACATCTCTGTTAAAGTTTTTAAAGCATTTTAAACGCGTTTGTATAAATTCTTCTGAAACACAAAAACGAAAATTTTAATAAAATTGATATTTTATGTTTTGAGAATGGCCAACCCTTCTCTGCAGATATTGTGCTTCTGGTTTGTGCATTTTAAATCACATAAAGTCTACAAAATACAATGTCTCCCAAAACTCTTTTGGTCACCTACAAAACATGTTCATAGACGGATACTTTACTGATGTCTGGACTCTGTTTGGGATTTAGAAAAACTTAAAGAGATGGTTTAATATGGGCCTTTTGTTTATGAATAGGCTACATTCTGTGAAAATTTATATTTCACACTCTAAAAAAATATTGTATGGACGCAACAAAATAAAACGGCCGACGCTCCACTCAGGGCTAGTAGTTGTGATTGGGCTCAACCCTCACCCGCGCATTTGAGACACTCTGCCGAGCAGAGTATGAGCGGAGCGGAGTGATTCTGACTGAAGAGGAGTGGATTTTTTAAAAGTCGGAGCGTCGTGGTTTTCACTCGCTCCAGCACCGCTCCATCACGAGTACAAGTCATGCCAACAGCCCGTAATATAACTGCATATTTAGCAAGAATTCACATGATAAACATATTTAGCTATAGCTTGATACACATAATCTCTCCGATCATAAGACTATAATGACGGCAATTATTTATTTATTTATTTTATTTTTATAGGCTACATTATGAAAATAACATTTCAACTTTATCCACGGAGCGAGTGCGGAGCGGTGTTTCTATCAGTGAGCGCGGAGCGGAGTGATTATTAAATGCTCAAGCGCGGAGGGGAAATTGTATGATTGCATGATGGGCTAGTATTAAAAAATAAATAAATAATTAAATAAAAAAAAAGGTCTTTCCAGCATTAAGGTAGTAACGTTACTGCTTTTTATTAATCATCTTGTCTCAGTTATAAATTTGACTGGTAAATGATAAAGAATTATATTAAAACTTGTCTTGAACAATTTCTTTGTCATTTGAATATTGATTTTAAGTAGGGAGGCAAAAAAAATCAATTTAAATCGTAAAAAGGATTTTTTTTTGTGAAAAAAATCGGGGGAAAAAATCGGGGATTTTTTTAGGCCATAAGGCCTATAGCCCAGCCCTAAGCAACAGTTTGCATCTTTTTATTTTATTTATTTATTTATTGTTTATTTTTTTATTTTTTATTTTTTTGAGTTAAGGCACTTCCTCTGAAATTAAGTTATAATAACTAATAAACTTTATTGTGCTATACAGAAGTCAACATTTGAAGTGGATCAAACCTTTCTTTAAAGTTGTCCTAAAACCTGTTCTGCAAGTTTGAAACCCTCATAAGGCACTGTCCATATGAAAGAGCAAGAAATTCACACCTTTATCTCGACCCCCACAAGCTATACAGAACTACCCCCAGCCCCCTCCAGCTGAACTGAACTCGGTCTGTTTTTTGGCTGTGAGGAACGGTGTGTTGTCATGTTACTGGGTTGAAACATGCCTGCACTCACAGCAGCCCTACTCTTTTTATTCATTATTTTCTCACAGCCCATATTATTATTTTCACTAGACCAAAATAATAACAAACTATCAATTGATAATTAATCATTATTTTTGCGAAAATCATTGTTTTTTTGTGAACGTAGGCGTTTGAGGAAGGCTTTAAGACCAAGCAGAATCCTCGGTCAGCTGCTCCCGCTTCACAGCGAGCGACTCGCGCTAACTGACCCAGCTTCACCGTCCGCGGTTTGATTTTATTAAATCAGTTTGAGCGAATACAACTCATTGATCATGAGCCCAACATGTAGCAAGGCAGGAAAACATTCAGTCTACCTGAAGGAAGACATATTTCATTGAGCTACTGCTGTTAAATAGAGAGTAAAAAAAATAAATTAATAAAAAAAAACCTAGTGTAGCCTATTCTTAAACTTGGAGCTCATTATATTGAAGTACAAATCCAAACACCAGAAGCAAACTCTCAGTGTTCTTTCATTGAAATGTATGCATTTTATTTATTCACAGGCTATATGGTTGAAATAATATTTTAGTTGAAACCTTTAAGTGCCATTGTTTAAAAATATGCATCATAGAAACGTTTCATAGACCTTAAGTTGTCATACTTTAAAATCTCATGCCATTTGTAATTTCACTGTATTTTCACCTCCTAAATTACTACCCCAATTCTATAATGGTAAAATTTATTCAGGCTGATGGCGTTTTTTATGACATTATTTTTATTTTAGAATAATTTTTAGAATAATTGTCTCCTACATAAATGGGTGAATCAAAACATATGCGAGCGATTAATAGATTTAAAAAAAGAAAAAAGTGGGTGCTTGGTTTCAGAAAACGAATACAGCTAGTAAAAAATGCTATGATGAAAAAGTCATGCTAACTTATTAATTCATAGAAATAATTTAAGCAATTAAAACCTTTTTTATACTAGATTCAACTTGAATTTCAAAACTATTAAACTGACTTTAAAATTTTAAGGAGTTTATAAGTTGAAACGGTAAAATGTCACAGTGCATGTTAAATAGTCTAAATGAACTTGTCTTATATTGTATCTGAAGACCTTGATTGCAAGTTAGCATAAATATAACAATATATTTTGATTTTTTTTTCTTTTTCTTTTCTGTTTTTTTTCTTTTCTTTTTTTATGAACAATTCCTGTATAAAATGTGACAGCAACCTTTATATCAAACATTTTGAAATCGTCCACAGCTGAACAATGCGAGAGGCAGATTGAACGTGCGGAGTTAATGTGATGCACAAAGTCATTTTTAGATGCAATGGAAAAATAAAGCTGGATAAAAACATACATGAAAACACTCTAAAAAAAATAAATTAAGTTTGTGAGAGTTGCATTTTATTACATTCAGAAATAATAACGTCAGGCCTAATAATGCTAGGCTAATGTACCAACAGGATATTTTTAGTTCCCTTCACTTTACAACAAATCCTTTAAATTCAACAAATTTATCAGAACAGAACAAGAATTACAAATATATAATTCTAATGGATAAATATAATTGCAGTATATAATAATATAGGCTTATAAACAAACAAAAAAAAATAAAATAATAATAATTACAAATAATTTAAAGCGATAGATAAGGTAATAGGTTGGGCTTATCTCTCTCATTCCGGACAAATCCAAACATGTTGCCCATTTGAAGCTAAACTCTTATTCATTAGGTAAAACAGGCTTTGGATTTCACACGTGTTTCAGTATCGACGGGGAAAAAAACATAATGAGCAAAAATATGCCAAAGTGGACCGCTGCTTGCGCCGCATGGCTCGGTGAACGGCTGCTGTTTCCAATGAATATGTGTGCGTGAAGCACCAGCGCGATCAAAGTCACAATTCACAATTTTTGGTCACACAGTAAAGGCATAATTCAAAAATGCAAAGTGTTAGCAGTTTGATCAATCAAGAATAATAACAGCATTAATAAGAATTATTTGTAAATGCTGGACCGTTCTCATTTCGCTCTGCAAATGGAACCTGAAGATTATTATAATTTTTATTATATTTTTTTTTAACCAAGAATGAACCGAAATGAAAACATTTAGCTTTTAATCCGTATGTATATATATATATATATATATATATATATATATATATATGAAGAGTTCGGTTGCAAAACACGATAAACGCCATTTTTTGACATTTGGATTTTATTATTGGAAATCACTGTTCAGATGTACCTTAATCTATGTGTGAATTGCTGCCATTAATAAGATTTAAAAATGTACATTTTAAGCCTACTACAAAATGTATTTTTTCACAAAACGCGATATCCGCCAGCCCAGTTTCTTTACAAAGTGCGATATTACGGTTAGGCTATAGAACAAAAAAAAAAAAAATTTATGTTGTGTATGTTCTGGCCAAAACTAACTCAGAATCTTATTATTATTAATCAATCTTTGTATATACTATTCCATATATTTATGATGTATTGTTTTTTTAACCAATTTAAGATGTTTGACAATGTTAAGATAAATATGTTGCATTATGGCATGGTTTTTGACTTATTTATGAACTATTTATGGACATAAAATTAAATAAAAAATATCCTGGATTTGAAGAATATTGTGTCCCTGGCCTTCACTGAGCTCAAGTTATAGTTTAATGTACAAAAAATTGTGAATGAACTTGACTGTTGATGTCTTTAATAATGTCAAATAACCAACATTTCTCAAAATGGATATATCTCGTTTTGCAACGAAACTCTTCATACATACATATATATATATATATATATATATATATATATATATATATATAATGTATATGTATGTATGTATGTAATGACTGTTTAATAACAATAGCATGCATAAGAGCTCTTGTGTAAAGGTCTTTCTTTAAATTTTTGATGAGTAGACTGTAGCCTAAGCCAATCCTATTTTTTAATGGCTTTTAAGGATGTTATAATGTATATTATAATGTTATTGTTGTTTAACGTCTTCCTTTCATTTTACAATTACATTCAGTTCGCAATCCGTCCCTTTGCGCCACCTGGCGGTAGTATAGCGAATGATTTTAACACGCGACTGACTTGCAGTTAATGCCACGGCCCTGCGGCGGCGGTATTACCCATTTTGGTTGTCTGCCTACTGTACATGTGCCAGCAATTTTAATCGGAATAACTTTGTGACATGTGCACACTTACCCTATGTCCTATTTGCCGCCTTTTATTCCTGTCAACATGGTGTTCCATATTTTCTTATGCGCGCTATTTTTATGTAAAGTGTTGCTTTAAATCAAGCAACAGCATGAATTTGTAGGCATACTACTGCTGAAAGGTATGAGGAAAAGACAGGCACAGGAAGCTGACCTTTTTGGTGGCTGTACATCTTTAAGAAGCATCTCAATTCTATCCCCCCTCCTCCAAACAGAAGCAGAAGCATGTGTTTGAAGGTCTGTAGTAAGGACTGGTGGGATTGGGTTATATTGCTGGAATTTAGTGACCTGGAATGGAAACTAAACTTTTGCATGAGTCGCCGGTCATTCACACGTTTGTGTGGACTGGTAAAGGGATTTAAGGCCCCAGAAGAAGAGAACGTCAATCCACCTAATTATGCAAGTCGTGGTGGTTTTATACAAACTCGGAAGCTGTACGGAATACCGTGTTGTGGCAAATCAATTCAGTGTTCACAAGAGCACAGTAAAAAAAAAAGTTTGTGTATATCTTCTGCAAGGGAATGATGAATGGGCTGATATGAGATCTGATAAGGATGCCAGGTGAGGAGGAGGCATCCGAAATCGCACAAAGATTTGAGGAAGCACACTTTGTCCTTAAAGTAATGGGTCTTATCGACGGCATCCACATCCCTATCCTCCCGCCATCTGATGGTTATAAAGATTGCGTCAATAGAAAAGGCTGGCCTTCATATGTTCTGCTGGCTGTAGTAGATGACAGATGCTGATAAGACATTCCTTAAGCACATTAAACTTGTTTACCATATGTTTTATTTAGCACATAAGATAAGAAGCAGGTTTGAATAAAAATTATGCAAAGTTCAAAAGGTTTGATTAAAGATAATGCAATTTTTTTTGTGTAGCTTCAGGAGCATCAGCTGCAAAATGCCAGTTTGACATTTCAAAACAATTTTGTCACTGCCATACCCAAGGCAAATTGTGGCTAGATCACTGTAAACACTCGATTTGTCTTACACGATTTCAATGGCGGCTCGTTGGGGGAGTCAGGGGTGTAAGGGAAACAGGTCAATTTAGCTCAAAGGGAATCATTTAAGATTTTAAAGGGAATTTGAACAGAATCACTGTTTCATGGCTGATCACTGAAACGGCCAGCGATTCACTGAACGAGCCGTATAACATCAAATCTGCGCTGGATATTAATATCCAAAGTATAGTGAAAACACTATTAATTAGCACAGTAACAAGATCGGCAGTTTAAGACATTAACTTGTAAGCACAAAACACAAGATACTTCTCTTTTCAATATGAATAAGGCATTATTAGATAAATCTAAGACATAAACTAATCTAACACATAAGCACACACACACACACATTCACACAAGTTGCAGGAAGATAGAAAGTTAGGAAAGGATGAGTTTAAGAGAATGAAAATGTGGACAGCAATATGTGAAATTGCATAGACATGAACAACCATCAGTCACTTAATTAACCCTCGCATTGAGTTCCTCAATGAGGTTAAAATTATATTAGATTCACCAGTACAGATCAGAGTCTGGAGGTACGGTACTTGTGATGCCTGTGTAACGGGGTTCCCTTTGTTGTCGCTGAAAAGGGGGTTTCCCGAGGTTGCTGATTGGCTGGAAGTTCAGTAGTCGTTGAAGTGATGTCTTGGGAAGCCCGTGGTTGGGCGTAGGCTGACGATGAGGAGTTGTGGGCTGGCTGAAGTTTCAGACGGGCAAGCGAGGTCAGACTCAGAGACACAGCGTTACAAAACTTAACTCAGAACACGAAACTCTCAAACGGAAAAGAAAAGAAACTAAAGTAAAAGAACAGAAGTAAACCAATAAAGCACATTTAAAATCAACCTTGGTTGGCCAAAGTGCTGTACAGTAAAATAAGAAAAACAAACAAAACAAGACAAAAAAACATACAAGTTATGGTACATTAAACGCATTAGAGAAACAATGTGTTTTCAGCAAGGATTTGAATTCAGCTAGTGGAGGCTGATTTAACATGTAGTGGTAGGGTGTTCCACAGCTTAGGACCGACTACTGCAAAAGCCCGATCACCTCTTCGTTTTAAGCGAGATCGTGGAACAGTCAAGAGATGATGATCTCTTGATCTGAGTGATCTTGATGGATTATGAATGCTAATTAAGTTGGAAAGGTATTTGGGGGCCTGGTTGTTAAGAGATTTGTAGACGAATAATAAAATTTTAAAGTCAATTCTGTATCGGACTGGTAACCAATGCAGAGAACGTAGAATTGGGGTGATGTGATCTTGTTTTCGGCTGCCAGTGAGCAGACGGGCAGCCGCATTTTGGACCATCTGAAGACGAGAGATGGAAGTGAGAGGTAACCCAACATATAGTGAGTTACAGTAGTCAAGTCATGTTGAAATAAAAGCGTGTATAATTGTTTCAAAGCTATTCCTGTTTAAAAAAGGCTTGACTTTGGCTAACCGTCGTAAATGATAAAAGCTGGCTCTAACTGTGGCATTAATTTGCTTGGTCAGTTTAAGACTACTGTCAAGATAAAGACCTAAGTTTTTAACTTCAGAAGTGAGTTTTGGCGTGAGTGTACCAAGGTCAGTACAGTGTCTATCAGAAAGCTCATTTGGACCAAATTGGATTATTTGGTTTTTATCGTCATTAAGCAGCAGGAAGTTGTTTGTGAGCCATAGCTTGAGTTCGTGAAGACAGTCTTGTAGTCTCTTATATGTAGTGTTATCATTATGTTTTATAGGTATGTAGAGTTGGGTATCGTCCGCATAACAATGGTACGACACACCAAATCTACTCATAATTGATCCCAAAGGAAGCATGTACAATGAAAATAGTAGGGGTGCCAGAATTGATCCCTGGGGTACCCCACAGTTGAGGTGAGTCGCAGAAGATAGATGAGTACCTAATCTAACAGAAAAACTTCTGTTATATAGGTAAGACTGGAACCATTTGAGTACCGTACCTGAGATACCGATCGAATGTTCTAGCCGAGATAAGAGAATCTTATGATCTACAAAGTCAAAAGCCGAACTCAAGTCTAGTAACACTAAAGCCATGGTATCACCAGCGTCTGTCGTTGTTAAAATGTCATTAAAGACTTTTTAAAGAGCGGACTCAGTGCTGTGAAGGGGTTAAAAACCAGATTGAAAAATATCCGAAATAGAGTTAATGTGCAGATAGTGTTGCAGCTGTATAAAGACCATTTTTTCTAGAATTTTTGATAAGAAAGACAGGTTAGAAATGGGTCTGTAATTCGCATATACAAAGGAGTCGAGTGACGGTTTCTTGAGAATGGGAGTCACAGTGGCGAGTTTAAAACTAGCAGGGAAAGCCCCGGTTAAGAGACTGTTGTTAATGATATACAAAACATCTGAACCAACAGTGTCAAATACCTGTTTTTTAAAACCAGAAGGTAGAATATCTTGAGGAGAAAAGGTGGATTTCAGTTTTAAAGTGATTTCCCTGCATGTCTGAAGGGAGATCAGTTCAAAGTGCCTCCATTGTGAGCTATAGAAAGTAGGATCAGGTACATGCTCTCTTGAGGTAAAAACTTGTGCTCGAGTAGTGTTAATTTTATCAGAGAAGAAATTAAGGAAGTTTTCGCACTCAGTGGGAGAGAACATAGGAAAAGACTTAACAGAAGGGTTTAAAACAGAGTCAATAGTAGAAAAGAGCGTTTTGGGACAATGCAATTTTTTTTCAATGATGTCAGATAAAAATTTATGCTTAGCTGTCTTGGCTGTTTTTTGGAAATTATTTAGTGAAACCATCAGCATCTCAAAGGAAATTTGAAGCCTGTCTTTCTTCCATTTTCGCTCAAGCCGACGACATTGTTGACGCAATAGACAAATATCGCTAGTTATCCATGGCTGGGGCTTTTTTTGAGGGTGGATAAGCTTTCGAGGTGCAATGGAGTCTAGGATGTTGGAACATTTGTTATTAAAAGCTTGTAGCTGCTCATCGACATCGAGATGTGAGAAGTAGGGGTGTCCAAAATGAGAGAATTTTTGGCCTCAGAGTACATTTCAGAGAACACAACATGAGAATGTGGGGTTAAAGAGTGAGACCAACGAGCATGGGGTGGTACAGTTTTGGGTGGTAAAGGAAGGAGGGTTGAAAAGAGCAATGGTTTATGGTCGGAAAGTGGAGTATCTCTAATTTCAATGTCGGTCACAGACTGACCATATGACAGAATTAAATCTAATGTATGACCGTGACAGTGGGTGGGACCATTGACCCACTGAACAATGTTTAAAGAAGATAATAGATTTAAAAAATCCTTGGCTAAAGCATTAGCAAAACAACATACATGAATGTTAAAATCACCAATTATTAAAATATGGTCATATTTAGTCAAGATGCTCCCCAAGAGATCTGCAAACTCATTTATGAAATTACTGGATGAAGGTGGACGATAAATAAGTAGAAGTAAAACTGGATAGGGAGAATTTAAGTGAATTTCCTGGAGTTCAAAGCTGGTAAAAGTGGTAGTTGACAGTTGGCGACATTGTACTCTGTTTTTAAAAATAGTCACAAGTCCCCCTCCCCTGCCGGTTAACCTGGGAGTGTTGAAAAAATCATACTCCGGGGGAACCAATTCAGAAAAAACACTGTGATCGCCTGTTTTTATCCATGATTCAGTCACGAAAAAATAATCAAAATTGTTTGAGGAGATAGGGTCATTGCAGATAAAAGTTTTGTTAAGTAAGGATCGAACGTTGGCAAGCGCCATCCTAAGCTGCGGTGAATCCTGTGGGAAGAATAGAGCACTACGGAGTGATCGCAGATTATGATGATTGAAAGACCTGCGTCAGAACCGTGGAGAGGTCCGTTGAGCGAGCCCGGACGATGTACACGGGGCAATCGGACGAATCCACCGACGATTTAGCTCCGTAGCCCCTCGAGAGTGCCGAGAGTGGCACGCCAAGTTCAACAAGGTAGAGATCGACGCCGAGGTGGAAGATGAGCCCGTTGCCCAGGCCAACCTCAGCCGAACGGCGACGCCCCCCCGCCTTCCTCGTCACCTCCGGCGTTTCCTGCGTGGAACTTCAAAAGCGCACCGGTGTAGATAACCCGGTAGATTTAAATGCAGGGGTGGTGAGTAAAACTCATGGTTAATTAAATCAGGGTGGATCCCAGAAAGCTTTGGCATGGAATAATAAATGTCTATGAGTTGTAGGCGATCATAAGCAATCAATGAATGACAACATAAAAACAGCAAAGACAGTAAAAACATCATCAATAGCATAGAGGGGAGACAGCATGCCACACACATTGGCGCCATCTTTTGTTTGATGAGACTAGGTGGTGTTTCTTCTCACGCTGGAACCGCGCTCAAAGAACGCTAAAAGTGATGACAAAGCATGACTAAAAGCTAAAACTACAAGCAAAAGCTAAAAGCCGGCATGACTGATAGCAAAAGCTAGACGCAAGCTCAAAGCTAAAAGCAAAATTTGATGGTGTCCTGAGTATTTAAACTGGCCTTTTGGCAACACCTCAAATGTTGTCTTGACCAATTAGATATTGTCTTTTCTCGGGGTGTTGCGATGTTTGTCCCACCCATTCATAAATTATATGTTATCTTATCAAGCACGTGGTCCGAATTTTCCTGCTCTTGCAGGGTATAATTTGGACATGATTCCTATAACAAGAATATGATACATTTGACAAATAACTGATGGTCAGAAAGTTTCAAGCAAGAAGATTCGAACACACACATACTAAACATGAATATGATCCCTTAAGCTATTCAAGAGTTATTTAAAAAGACATACACAATAAGTGATTAGAAACATTATAGTCAAATGTGTGGTGTGGGTTACATGTATGATATGGAGTTAAGCAATGGACTGATATCCATTTAGAAGTCTTTTTTGAGTTCATTTTGGTGCATATATGCATTGGAAGGCATTCTCTGTGCTATTCTGTGGAGTAAGGATATGTCCTGTGAAGACCCGAGAGGTTAACAGGTCTCCTTAGGAATTTCAGTCTGGTTTCCTTCGAGGTAGGGGAAGTCAATCCAAAGAGCTTGTGATCATGATTACTATCATGGCTTTACATGTGATGGTCACGCTGTGCATCTCTTTGACCATAAATCTGGATTACTTGCCCTAAATTTGACAATCTCTTCTCTGAATTGAAATTGTCAATAATTGTTCTAATAGTGTTAATGTTGAAAGCTGTTCTCTGAAAGAGTTGGTTGGTTATCTTGCTTCAGACTGTGGTGCTAGGAGTTGATTTACAACATTCTGCCTTTCTGTGGAATTCGGCTCACGTTTCAACCAGGCTCCCGATCAAATCTTTAATTTGTCTGGTTCAGGCCTGATACGCTACAGGGGAGGACAATCTAATGTTAATAAAATTCACAATTAATTTTAGTTACTTTAAATGTGAATGAGCTAAGCCCGATATTTGAGCTTGAATGAAAGCTTATCTTATGTGCAAGACTTTGGTATGAATGAAAAGTGGGAAGTATGAACAATACGTACATTGAGAAACTTTATAGAAGTACTAACAAAGCCTGCAAATATATTTCCCCAGTGATAAATTGAAGCGTCATGTTAATTTATGCACGAAGAGGAACCCTGCGGGGCGTGGCTAAGCCTTGCAACAAGCTGATTGGAAAATCACGTCATGGGACGGATTTATTAATGTCGGAGCAGATCTTTGCTCTTTTACTCTTGCGCTGCACCATCAAGCGATTCCGTCTTTCAAAGCTCCAAACTTTCCGTTGAAACTTCGTGACTGCTGGACTCTTCAAAGTCTAAAGCCAAGCAGAGAAACTCTCAGAAGAACTTAAAGGCAAGCATCACTCTCCGTACCTGAAGCAACCGACTTCCAAAGCTCCTACGTCACAAGGCAAACCTTCACTCACCCCAAGGGCTTCTCCCAAAAGATGTCATCCAGACTACAGATCTGCAACCAATGAGAGGCGCTGGGATTCCCTGAGATGAGCCAGCGAGCAAAACTCCAACTCCTCTCAACTCAAATGCAAGTAAACAAACAAAGCTTTATCTCTTGCTGAACTGGTAAAGAGAAAAAGATAAGACAAATCTCTGCTTTCGTGATTTCTTGGTGCGATCTAAGAACGAATAACTTAATAGATCTTTGGGACTTCATGCAAACTCTGTTACTCTCATCTTCAGAACTGTGTGTGTGTGTGTGTGTGTGTGTGTGTTTTAATTACAGTAGTACCATGTAATCTAGATTAGCAAATAAATTCTTGTTTTATTATAAGAATCATTGTCTTGTGTCATGAATTTATAGTTAAAACTGCGCTGGGACCGGATTCACAAAACATTCTTAAGAAGAAATTTCTTCTTAGCTGCCATTTTCTTATTTTTTAACTTCAGAAAAAAGTTAAGAATATTTTGTATTCCCAAAAATCCATTTTAAGAATTTTTTTATCTTTTTTCTTAAGATTGTTCTTAATCTGATCTGCCACATATGAACGCGCAGGACACATTTGCTGTAGAAGCGTGGACAGACATACTGGAAGCGTTCACTCAGAACACAGCACAAAAATTAATGAAACATATCGCTGCAGTTTAAGACAGGCTATTTTTAAAGTAACTGTTCAAAAACACCCCACATTAAAAACGTGGACCTGTGTGCCAGTCAAACTCACAACGAAAATAGTGTGCGTGCTTATTATGATTATTAGGGTAATATTTTTATAAAGTCTATGGGTAATCTGCAGGAAGCGCAAAAAGACAATAGTGTGATTTTATCAGTGCGTCATGCATTCATTCAGATAACGGCTGTTGTTTTCTTCTTAAGAAAAAAACTTAAGATGTTCTTAATATATTTGAGAATTTTTCAAGAATTGCACTTAAGAACATTCTTACGAACTTCGTGAAATTTATCTTAAGAAATTTCATAATTTATTTCTTAAGAAGATTTTCATGAATCCGGCCCCAGATCTGGTTACCTAGCTCGCAACTTATAAATTATCACAAGCATGTATTAACCTTTAGCCATGGATAGTACAAATATGAAAATTGGTAAGATATACTGATGTTAACGTCTCACTGGATGAATGGTTGATAAAGTGTAAATTATAGATTTGATTTTCCCAAAAAAACTTGAGCTAAAATAAAATAATTGCTTACACAAAAGATAAAGTTTGAAGGCAACATTCTTACTTTTTTTTTTTTAATGAACTAATTCAGGTTTAGAGTATACCCAAAACTTAAGAATAGTTTTGCTTTTCTCTGGTCCTTTTTATTTATTATGTCAAGAACATTGAAGGAGAACAAGTCAGGCTTCAAATTCTCGGTAACCTTGCATGCCCCCTCCTAGACTGGCTAATGAAAGGCTACATCAACTATCCTAATTTGACCCCAGCACAACACAAGAGTCATTCAATGTGTACCTTAGATCAGTCCGGGTGGGCACTGAAATGGCTTTTGGCATTCTAAAGTCAAGATGGAGGGTGCCTCTTAAGAGGAGTGACTTCCACTTCAAGTTCACACCAGCTGTGATTGTTACTTAGGGTTGCCATCCGTCCCTTAAAATACAGAATCGTCCCGTATTTAAAGGTGAAATGATGCGATTTGTCCCGTATTTTACAAATGCCAACATATAGTTGAATAAACAAAAAAAGTATATTGCACTGTTTATAATACTAATACCAATTATAATGAAATCAATTTCATACGAGGTATTTGTCGTATTTCTTAGTTTATTGCGTGAGTACAAACAGCCACACACCTCAGTGAACTCTTCTAAGCCTCGCATTTATTCAACCAACCCCCAGTGCCCCCTTCTGGGCAGGAACAGTACTCAGGATCTAAACCATGTAACATTGTTATGTAGTACACATTAGTTCCACTACATAGATTATCCCACATCTCCCCTTTTAACGGAAACAATAATAAAACACAATGATATATTTTCCTTAGTAGACATCGCTTAGAGAACAACTCAACAATGAGCAATAAACAATATCTTTTGTAAAGATGAACATTACCTGAAAAACTGTTCATTCCAGCCTATGAAAAGTTATGAAAACACATCATCAACAGATACACATGTATATATATTTTTTTAAACATACATCAACAACATTTCTCCTTTCCCTTCCCCTTTTTTTTTTTTTTTTTTTTTTAGGGGGGGTAAACTGCTTGATTCCTGTAAGAACAGTCCCCTAAGGCTACAATGGAGTGACTATAAATCCAGTCTTTTAGGTTTTATGATCTGGTTCTGGTTGCTATTCCTGTTGGACTGACAGAATACGTTTGGGGTGCCAGTGCATTTTGTGTCTCTGTACTGTTCTTGGACAACTGGGAACCAGCATGGGTGTCACACCCACCCTCCTTTACATCCATAGGAGAGAGGAAATGTCGGTTCCTGCGAACAGTTCCATGAGGCACCTCAACCTGGTAAGAACGGGGTGTTGGATGTTCCCCCACCACAGTTCCAGTTACCTTTGGATCAGTGACCCACACCTTCTCGCCAGGTGAGAGTTTATTCAGGTCATGCACTCTATGCCATTTGTTGAAATATCTCGTATCTGCACTTCTTTTCTCTCTCTCTCGAACACTTATGCCAGTGCCATCAGGTAACAAAGGGTCCAGCAGTCTTGGGAGGGTTGGTACCGTAGTACGAAGACGGCGTCCCATGAGTAACTGGGCTGGGCTGTACCCATTGTGAAGTGGAGTTGACCTATATGACAGTAAGGCAAGGTAGGGGTCATGTTCTTTTTTAAGGAGGTTTTTTACGGTCTGTACAGCCCGCTCAGCTTCTCCGTTGCTGCGTGGATGCTTTGGGCTACTGGTGACATGTCTGAATCCATAAGCACCTGCGAACTCTGAGAAAGTGCTGGATGAGAACTGTGGCCCATTATCACTCACTAATGTCTCCGGGATGCCGTGGCGTGCAAAGATAGACTTTAGGTGCGTAGTGACATCTGCAGAGCTGGTGAGTGAAAGATTTGCCACCTCAACATAACGTGAATAGTAATCCACAACTAAAAGATAAGTTTTCCCCTTCAGGACAAACAGATCTGTCCCTAGCTTTTGCCAGGGCCTCTCAGGAAGATCCGATGGGATCAACGGTTCAGTGTGATTAGTGCGCTCTTTAATGCAAGCATGGCATTTCAGAACCAGCTCATTCAACTGTTGGCTAAGTCCCGGCCACCACACACTTTGCCGTGCACGTGCTCTGCACTTAACTACACCTTGATGCCCTTCGTGGAGTCTGTCGAGGACATCATTTCGCAATGCAGAGGGAATGACAAGTCTTGTACCTTTCAGAAGAAGACCGTCCTGAACAGATAGGTAAGCTCGCTCGGACCAGTAAAGCCTCTCAGTCCCTGTACAACAACCTGACTCAGGCCATCCATCCTGACACATTTTCATCACATTTTAGCAAACACTGTCTGATTTGAGGTGTTCTCTCAGGTTGTCCAGGAAAGATTGACTTGCTGGGAGATGCTCCACAATGCTGTCCACATAAATGTTAGTGCTCTCCATAAACTCGTCATCCATGATTTCTTTATGAGCAGGTAGCGGAGCACGTGACAGAGTGTCGGCAGTCCATAAGCTCTTTCCAGGAACATGAGAAATCTTGTATGAATAGCGCATCAGTCTCATACGGAAACGCTGGATGCGGGGAGGTAGGGCATCCAAGTCCTGGCCACCAAGGAGATTCAACAGTGGTTTGTGATCGGTTTCCATATCAAAATGTTGACCAATCAAAAAGTCACGAAATCTCTCACATGCCCAGGTCAGCCCAAGTGCCTCCTTTTCCACTTGTGCATATCTTTGCTCAATAGGAGTAAGAGAGCGTGATGCGTAGGCAACAGGTCTCCAATCGGCACCATCTTTTTGCAGCAGGACTGCTCCCAGTCCGTACGATGATGCGTCTGCAGATACTTTGAGTTGCTTGTTTGCATCATACAAGGCCAGCACTGGAGCAGATGACAAGTCTTCTTTCAAGTTTTTAAAAGCTTTAACTTGTTCTTCCCCCCAGAACCAACAATTTTTCTTGGACAGGAGATCTCTGAGTGGTTTATCTTTTACCGCCAGATGGGGAATGAATTTTCCCAGCTGGTTGACCATACCAAGAAAACTCCTTAGCTCACTGACGTTTGTTGGCTCTGGCATCTCCTGGACCGCTGCGGTCTTGGCTGGGTCTGGTTGCACTCCTCTACCTGAGATAATGTGGCCAAGAAACTTGACTACGCTCTGTGACAAAGCACATTTGTCTAAGTTAAGGGTGACGCCAGCACTTTCCATCTTTTGGAGCACTGCGTGAAGGCGCACATCATGCTCCTCTTGAGAACGTCCCCACACCAGCACATCGTCCATGTGGCAGACCACACCATCCAGGCCCTCAGTGACTTCAGTTACCATACGATTTTGGAAGTGCTCAGGTGCCGATGCGATACCGAAGGGCAAACGATTGAAGAAGTACCGCCCAAACGGTGTGATAAAAGTCGTCAACTTGGCAGACTGTTTTGCTAGAGGTATTTGCCAAAATCCCATGTTTGCGTCTAACTTGCTAAAAACACAGGCTCCCGCTAACAATCCAAGAGTCTGTTCAACTGAAGGAAGTATGAATTTCTCCCTTCGCACTGATTTGTTGAGCTTTGTTAGGTCAACACAAATGCGTGGATCCCCTGACTTTTTAGGCACCACGACAATGCCTGCACACCACTCTGTGGGTTCTTCCACCCTGCTTATGACCCCCATTCGCTCCATGCGTTGCAGTTCATCTTTTACTTTCGGCATGAGTGGAAGAGCGATGCGTCGTGGAGTTTTGAGGGAAAATGGAACTGCTCCTGGGCTCAGTTCAATGGTGTAAGGCCTCTGTAACAGTCCTAGCCCACTGCACAGCTTTGGATAGCGCTCCTGTAGTGTGTGAATGCTTACATCAACAACACGTGTGACAAGACCCAGTTTTGTGATGGCGGGTCTACCTAATAGTGGTGAATGAAGACCCTTAACAACATACACGTCCTCTAATATGTGCTTGTCTCCTTTCAGAAGCAGCATGTTTGATACTCCAATCACGCTAAGTGGTGAACATCCAGGTCCAAGTAAAGGCTTGGTCACACTCTGGAGTGCTGGTTTGTTGCCTTCTTTAAATATCTTATGGAACACATGGTCTGGCATAACAGTGACGTCAGCGCCTGTGTCGATTTTGAACTGTACTTCACAGTCTTTTATTTTAATATCGATCATCCAGGGGTCACCCTCGGCAACCACAGTGCCTAAAAATATGCCAGTGTCTTGTTCTTGAATCTCATTCACCTTTCTGGATGAAGCACACACTTTTTGATAATGTCCCCTTTTCCCACAGGCATGACAGAGTACAGTATTTGTAGGGCAGTGCGCTTTCGGATGAAATGGGCTTTTTCCACACTTGTGACATCGTGACTGTGACTGTTTAAATTTGTCTTTTGCTCCATGAGCATTTTTGACTCTCTGCCTGCTCTGAAATGGCTTGCTTTTACTTATGACTCTATCGACAGAATCAGACGTTTTGGCATTAAAGCATTCACCACGCAAGTTATTCTGCTGCTGCTTCACTGCCTCAGTCTGTCTCGCCATATCAATGGCCTTTTCCAGCGTTAGATCTTTATCTAACTGCATTCGCTCTGACAGGCGTATATCATTTAAACCAACGACTAACCTGTCTCTGATTAATTCGTCGTGCAGTGTCCCATATTTGCAGTGCTCAGCCAAGGAATACAGTGCAGTCACAAAGGAGTCGACTGGTTCGTTTTCTCCTTGTTTTCTCATGTTGAAACGTGCTCTTTCATAAATGACGTTTTTCTTCACAACAAAGAACGCATGAAAACCCTCTTTCACTGCGTCGTAACGCTCACTGTTTTCGTTCGTCAAATTTAGCCCCTTCAAAATGTCATCCACTTCATCACCCATACAGTACATGAGTGTATTTATTTGATTGGCTTGCGTGGAAGTATGGAGATTACTGGCCTGACGGAAACGTTCGAACCGTCGGATCCATTTTTCCCATTCGGTAGGTTTGGAGAAGTTAAATGGCTCGGGTGGCTGGATGCTGAACGTAGCACACGGGCTCGGCGCGGGCGGCTCTCTCCCCCCGGCAGCTGCATCACCACGAGCGGGTTGTCCTCCTGCCGCTTGTTCCATGACTTTGAGACTTTCTGCTTATAAAACTTCACTCTCCCCCGAAACAAAACTTCTTCCGCAAGCTTATTTGAGTATCCTACTCTGACACCATGTCGTATTTCTTAGTTTATTGCGTGAGTACAAACAGCCACACACCTCAGTGAACTCTTCTAAGCCTCGCATTTATTCAACCAACCCCCAGTGCCCCCTTCTGGGCAGGAACAGTACTCAGGATCTAAACCATGTAACATTGTTATGTAGTACACATTAGTTCCACTACATAGATTATCCCACAGTATTAGAGAAGCTCATTTGCGCGTGATTCCATTTTGGCATCTTTGTTTTCATAGAGACGGAGTCTCCAGAACGCGCGCCGTTAAAGCCCTTTCATGCGCTAAACCAGCGTGGTTTAAAACATCTAGAGCTCACTCACATCCGCCCTTTGAACACAAGACTCTCCAGACGTAGGGATGAATAGGAAAGTTATCAGTGTGTCTATCCTGTAACTAATGATGAACGTGCAGTGTGCAGAGAAGCATTTCAGTTGCTCAGGTTGGACTGTCTGACTTAAAGGGATAGTTCACACAGAAATGAAAATTGTGTCATCGTTTACACACCCACAAGTTGTTCCAAACCTTAATAATTTCTTTCTTCTGTTGAACATAAAAGAAGATACTTTGAGGAATGTGGGTAACCAAAGAGTTTCTGGTCCCCAAGGACTGATAGAATTTATTTTATTTGTATTTATTTTTTATTTTTTCTTGAAGTTACTGAGGACCAGAAGTTGTTTGGTTACCCACATTCTTCAAAGTATCTTCTTTTGTGTTCAACAGAAGAAAGAACTTTAAGCCGGTTTAGAACAGCCTGGGTAAATTATGATTTATATAATTTTTATTTTTGGGTGAACCATACATTTAAAGTGACAGACACATCTGTGCTTCAAGGTATAGGCCTATTGTTTTATTAAAATTGGGATAGTCTGTTAATATAATATTCCATTCATTTTTAGAGCATGGTAGACATAATTATTATATTTTTAGACATTATTAGACAGATAAATTAATAGATTCTAATTAATGTTAGAACCCATTTATTAATTTATTTATATTAATCATAAATATATACAAAATGTCATATACATTTTTTACAAATTACTATTTAGTATTAAGATAAAAATGGGACAAATAAATGTAGCCCTAATTTGAGCAAATGAATAATAATAATAAAAAAATTTATCCCATCCAGGTAGGAGCTGCAGAACTGTCAAAAAAAAAGACTAATAATAATTAATAATTATAAAAAATCTAATTTAAAATAACAATATCAATATGTTCTGCTGGAAGTTTGAAGAATAAGAATGCTTGAGCATGATTTGTTTTTTTTTTTGTTTTTTTTGGGGGGGGGTTGGGGTAGTGAATGGGTGTCCCTTATTTTGCCTCTCTGAAGGTGGCAACCCTATTGTTACTTGTTGTGCCTTGCACAATTTCTTTACCAAAAAGTAGCAGATTTCTGTAATAGCCTCTGGGTGGAGGAAATCAGTAAACCCAAAGTAAATTTCCCACAGGAAAGTCAGCCAGAGCACTACCAGGAAACTGCTACTAGCAACACTGCGAGGGAGGCTCTAAGTTGATACATGGTTAAGGACAATGGTTAATAATGAAATGCATATGAAACACACAACATCTAACACTTAGGCACATGTTTAATGACATGCAAAATATTCCAGAATCTTAAATAAAAAATCTTCCATACAAAACAAGGAACAAAAAAGTGACAGTGCTGTGTAGTGCGGTAACATTAAGGATATGTGAAATGACATTCAAAATATTTCTGAATCTCAAATCTTAAGTTTTTAAACAAAACAAACAAAAAAAAAGGTTACAGTGCAGTTTAGTGCAGTACAAATTAATTTTTCATACAAGTATTCTTTTAACAAAACTGTGCCTACTCAAGTACCAGATTTGGTATCAGGGTGCCTGTACTAGGAACAACAATCTGTCTGCATTTACTGTCCGTGTATGGTTGAGGTAGCGTGTGTGATTATGTGAATATGTGCATGCATGTTTGTTTGTGTGTGTGAGATGAAGCTGTGAGTTTAGTTAGTTAAAAACAGCGATTTTACCTCCTCCTTGTTGAGTAATATAATATAGCGCTGCCACAGACTGTAAAAAAAAAAAAAAGAGCGGTCCAGTATCAAAGCTATTTTATTAATAAAAGTCACAGGGCAGCAGTCCATACACAATAAGTTTCTCTGCTCTGATTTGTGTGCAAGTGGTGTGTGTGTGCATGCATCAAGTGCCGCATTAATATAGCTTTTTATGTACTTTCTTTCAAAATCAGTTAGATTTTTATTTTATTTTACTCTCTCTTATCTCTTGTCTCTTATACTCAGAGGCTGTATTTATTTGATCAAAAATACAGAAACAAAACATTAATACTGTAAAATATTAAATATTGGTTTCCTATTTTAATATAGTTTAAAATGTAATTTATTTCTGTGACACAGCGCTGAATTTTCAGCATCAATAGGCTACTCCAGTCTTCAGTGTCACATGATCCTTCAATCATTCTAATATGCTGATTTATTTACAGTGTTGAAACTGTTGTGCTTATTTTTTATTTTATTTTTTTGGAACCTGTGATACTACTATTTTTTATTATTGTTATTTGATGAATAAAAGGATAACAAGAATAGCATTTATTCAAAATAGTAAACTTTTCTAATAATATGTCTTTACTATCACTTTTTATCCATTTAACACATCCTTGCTGGATAAAAGTTTTAAATTCTTTAAAAAAAAAAAAAAAAAGAAGAAAGAAACTACGGAAGTTCTAAGCGGCCATGCATTATAATTTTTTTTCTTTTTGTTTTCTCGTTATAACGACTTAATTTTCTCTAAGAATTTACAAAACTGCACCAGCAGGTGGCACTATAGACCTGAATATAACTGATGGGGTGTTGTATACTATCCACTTTACTGTACGCGGACCTTTCTCGTGATCGCTATAATTTGTGCAGTCTTGTTTATTACTGACATTTAATTAATTCATAAATGTTAAATGCTTGAATCAATATGAATATTTTGTGTATTAAGTTCCGGCTAGATGCATGAGTTTCACCAACGCATTCTGTTTCATCAATAACTGCTTATCAAAAGCAAGGTTGACATCACTGTATTCTGTTTGCACCAATATATATTATATTTGTGCTTCTTTTAGGCTCATGATTAATTTAAATTTAATTTAAATTTAATGATTAGGTAGTTAATAAGCGGAGATGTTCTGTTTATCTACAGTAGGACGGGATTTAACGATGTAGGCTGATGTGCTTCTTTTCCTTATTACTAATCTTTATTGTTAACCATATTGATGAGAAATGTGATGTATATGTAAAATCCATAGGCTAATTTAATTCAGTTTTGTTCTGTAATGTTGTAATGGTTTTTTTCTACACACATACACTACACGTACACATGAACGCTCTTTTCAAACAGAAGCTTATAACACACATGATATCTGCCACATAATGACTACTACAAATTACAAATTATATATAATTTTATTTCATATAAAGGGAAAATTAAAAGTGAGTTTAATCCAAGCAGCTCTAATGGCACGGTGTTGCCATTTAAACATGTTAATTACAAAAACAAAATGTTCGTTGTACTGTCTCTGGAAAAAATCAACAGTGATTGATCAGCCTTTATTTATACAGTATTGTAGACGTTATTATTACCTAGGCGAAGCAAAATTTGCTGAAATATAGGCTACAGTAAGAGCGCCTGCATGGCTGTCCATCAGATGCCTGTCAAAGTTGAGTTCGTTACTATAGCAACAGTAAAACTTTCATGTCGTTATAACGAGAAAACAAAAAGGAAAAAAATTATAATGGATGGCCGTTTAGAACTTCCGTAAGAAACAATTAACTGACCCCAAACTTTTGAATAGTAGTGTATATTGTAACACAAAATCTATATTTTAAATAAACACTGTTCCTTTTAACTTTTTATTTACCAATGAATCCTGAAAAAAAAGTATCCCAGGTCCCAAACAATATGAAGCAGCAAAAATGTTTCCAACATTGATTATAAATCAGCATATTAGATTGAATTCTGAAGGAAGACTAAAGTTATAATGCTGAAAATTCAGCTTTGTTTCACAGGAATAAATTATATATTAAAGCATATTAAAATTAGTGGTGGGCCGTTATTGGCGTTAACGTGAGACTCTTATCAGGCGACTAAAAAAAAAATATCGCCGTTAATCTATTCTCAAAGTTGGGTTGGGGGCTGGGTCTATACTACGCAAGCTATGATGACTTTCACCGTGATAGTTTAGCGCGGATGTATAGCTAGACGAATTGCACTGTAGGGGGTGAGAATGAGTCTTCGAACCTGTGTGTATGCCTACTGTGAAATTACCAAGCTTCCCAAAAAAAACCTCGACAAGACTCCTGTTCCACACATACTCCGTCTGCAGTGCGTATGCAGTCCGTGTGCGTTATGTATGTGGTGCAGAAGCAGCACGGACTCATTGTGCTTTCACACAGGACGCGTTTGCAGTCCGCTACTGTTTAGTCCACAAACACAACATTTGTTTATTATTCTATATTTCAAACCATGTAAAAAAAAAAAATTTGACTCTTATCACAGAACAGTAACAATCTTTCATAATCATAGACATAAGTTTAAACTTAATAAATATAAACAACATATTATTCATGCATTTGACTTCTAGGTTTGTATAATAAGCTGCTCAAACAAGCGGCAAAACATTTAAACACAACAATTAGCCTACTTTTCTTGTTGGGATATCGCAAATATTTAAAATGAAAGCACCACTGACAGAAACAGTCGACTCTCATGCCTTGCATTTAAATCTTTATTACAAGCAATCGCACGGTTCTTAATGAACTTTGTTTTTCTGCTTCCATAAAAGTGCATAGGCCTATATCATGTTGCCTCGTTTATCTAGGTGATCTTTTTCTTGTTTTAAACCTAGCCAAAAAACCATGTGTTGCATGTATAACACAGAAGCCTTTAATTAGTATTCATTTATTGTGAAATCACTGGATTTCAGTGTCAATCCATGTTAATTTTTACCGCGAACAATGCGCTGTCATTTTAATTCAGCGCATGCAGCACAGCAAAAATAGACTCGGTACGTAAACAATCGCTGTACTGCTGCAGACGCACCGCTCCTGGAACGCACTGACGGACCACAACCGCATGAACGCTGGAATCCGTTAACATGGGTGCGTAAAAAAAAATCAAATAAAAATGCAACGCATACGCACTGCAGACGGAGTATGTGTGATACAGGCGTAAGGTTGTTTGCAACTTGTGCAATGCAGAATTAGATTACTGTAGGAGTTCTTCCAGTCTCAAATACCACCTAAACGCAAAGCATCCTTTAGCTAATGCAGAAGATGCCGGGCCAAGCAATGTAGCGCAGGGGAAGAGTCGTCGTCAAACTACTATGTTTGAGTGCAGCACAGCTCTATCAGTACTAACAAGTACATCTTATTGAATATAATTTGAATGCCTTCGGGAGAATACAAATGAGCCATTTTAATCTAGATTAATTCCAAGATTACAGTGAGATTAATCTAGATTAAAAAAAAAAAAAAAATGTATCTATGCCCACCACTAATATATATTGTCACGGGGTGAAGAAACACTCGACAAGAGGTGCGTGAATTAAATGCCCCGGAGGGTGGGTTTATTGATAAGTGAAGGGTGCCTGGTGAAGTGTCCTGATCTGCTTTCTGCTGGTTGGTGCTTCCCGTGTGCTCTCCGTGCTCTTCGGTGCCAATCAAGGTGAAAGTGGGTGTCCTGACGTGCTCCAAAGTGTGTGGGCTGTCGGTCACTCGCTGCTTTCTGTGAAGGAAGGAGAGGGGGATTAGACCAGTGTTGCATTCGGTTCGAGAACCTCCTCTGAGTGAAACATGTGCTCCTTTTAAATGTGCTGGCTGATGGGGAGCAGCTGTGACCGATCAGCCGGTGACGAGGACGTGCAGGTGTTTTGCTTTGGTTTCCAGGGCGACGCTGATTCCTCTGGGAGTGCTCGTCACAATATAAAATTGTGTAATATAATATAAAATTGTGTAATATAATAGTTTAAATATGTGCCCCTTCCTGTAAATTTTTGAGATTTACTGTTTTCTACATAAAACCGTCCCACATGTAAAGAACATTCTGTGAAAATATCACATTGGTTTCTTTAATATTGACTGAGTAGGCCACATCAAAGATTGAAGCCATTAAATCTTTGATGCTTGTTATATTATAATTATATTTTTAGACTTTAGCCTGGTTTTCACAGGGTCACATATTATGAAGCAATGAAGAATTTCAGTTCAAACATGTCAGCATGATTAGTAATGATCGGCCGAATTACATGAATTTAAAATGGGGTCAGATTAAACTGTGTGAGGGATTTGAGTGTTTAAAAAGATGAGTCAAACAACAATCAAATATGTATTTACAATGTTCACAAGAGACTTAAAACAACACAATAAAACTAGTAATCCTAGGCTGTTAAAAGCACGGAGTCTTTCCTTTCCATACCATTAAAACAGTCCTTAAGAATTCCAGCAGGCTGTCAGTCCCAATGTGAATGTGAGAAGTGTCAACCAGTGTATATACAATCCAAAGAAGGAGATAATCCAATAAAGTGAGGTTCTGGAATGGTTAGTCCACAAAAGTAACTCCTCCTCAGTCCAGCTTTTGGTCAAAGACCCTGTCTGTTTGACATGGGCTAGCACTTATTTCCAGGGATTTCAGAACAGCGTAACCGATATTGCATCATCGGGCAGGCATGGCCTATTTGTTAATCTGCATAGGTCAACAATCATGTGCAGATTGGGAGG
This sequence comes from allo-octoploid hybrid of Carassius auratus x Cyprinus carpio, assembly GCA_024542945.1. Classification (NCBI taxonomy): domain Eukaryota; kingdom Metazoa; phylum Chordata; class Actinopteri; order Cypriniformes; species allo-octoploid hybrid of Carassius auratus x Cyprinus carpio. The sequence goes on along the minus strand of JANHFF010000190.1, from coordinate 23,861 downwards.
AAAGCCATTTGCTAAAATTGCTTCTAATAGCATTACTTGTCCGAGATCGTGGGTATTTTTCAAATTATATTCATACTGTTACAACTTAAGGTAACCTTTCCGTGATCACGGTTGTTTCGTGTCAAATTACATTCATACTGTTAAAATTACATTAACACTGTTATAACTTCAGATACCTGTCCTGATCTCAGTTCTCTACAGTTTTGACTTCCTGATTGTTCCATGTTCACAATATACTATTCAGTTATGATATACCCATTTCACTTCAATAAGCTTACTGACTTCACATTCATTCTATCATGAGTTCTATCACACAAGACAAGTCTACAGTTAAACCTCAGATTTTATTCATCTCAGTACTTTTCCAAAGCCCACTGCTTGTAAAGAAAACCCTTGTAATTATTCATAATTCCATCCTAAATTGAATTTACACAGAAAGAACATAAGATATTTGATAATGTTTGAAGGACTGGTTGCTTCAGGGCTTACAGGATCTTCTGAGGTATTATCTCCCAAATCATCACTTTTCTGAAGAGTGGAATGTCACACTACAGAGAAAGAGATAGATAAATCAAGAGCATAATAAAATGTTTGAGGATTAAAAGGTGTGAACATGAGCACTGTGGTACCGGTCTGAATGTGAGTGGCTTTCCTTGAGAAAGGAAGTCTGCATATTTACAGACAAAAACTCCACAGTCATTGCCATTCACCCATTTAGGAATTGCCTAGACACAATTTTAAGCAGAACATTTAGTCTTAAAATGACACAAATCAGAGAAGATCCATATAATTCATTATATTGTGTCATACATTAGTTCTCATTCGGCCGATGGTCCACCTGGAAGCCTCCAAGATGCATCCTTTCTTGACCTTGTGCTCATCTGTGAGGTACTTTCTGTTAAATAAAACAGAAGATGCATATCCAGATATTCAAAGATGAATGATCAAACCACAGAATAACAGCAAAAATAAGGAGACACTCACAAAAACATGTGACAGATATCATCATGTCTCTGACCCATTGAGTCATAGCACTGTATGGTCTGGGATTTGAAATCAATTACCTGGTGGTTAGAAGCAATATAGGCAAGTTAAAGACAAACTGAAAATCATGAATATTGTTTTACACTTTTCAAAAACATGTAAATATTAAAACAATGCATCCTAACTTATAAATGACTTACAGCCAAAGCCCAGTGCATGCCTAGGTGCAAAGGAACAAAAAGAAGATCAAAGAGGAAGACGTCCTGAGTTTTTGTCCAGTTCTTCACTGCTGCATGGACTTCACCACTCTGAAGCTTTGAGAAGAAGAAAGAAGACTTTAAGGCTCCCCAGCTGATTCCTGTTTCTCTTCATTAGCAAGGACAAATAGAAGTCGATAACCTTGAAAAGAGAAGAGGGGAAAAACATACTCATTAAGAATGCATGACGTTGGTGACATCCAGCATTAGTGCTTTATGATCAACAATTGTCTGATTACGTTGATACTGCTGGCAAATTAAATCATCAGAGCTCCCCGCCCCCCAGACATATCTATTTTAAATTGAATCTCATTTTTATGAACCCTTGTGAATCAAAAATCGAATCGATTGTTAAATTTGTGTCAATAACCAGCCCTAATGTGCAGTGCAGAATCAATTTATTCATTTTGATACAAATTTTGCTAAAATATTGAGGACAAACCATTTTTCTCCCATTTTCTTTACAAAAATGTAGTGATGCATTATTGCCAATAAACCAATGCATTTGTCTTAATCAAGTAAAGTTTTTCTAACTTTTACCTTGTCATTAAGCCAGCAACCCTCCTTCAGTGTGGCCAAGTCACCCTGTGTAATACACAGTTTGAAGGCTTTGCTGATCACCAGCTTTGGGTCTTGTAGTGCCAGAATATCCTTCACCTCAGATGTCATGTCCTACACATAAACAGGACAGAAAAACTTAATAAATGAGCTAAAATAATCTTGATCTGTGGATAGACTTTATTTACAAAACACATTGTTAACATTTCACCATCATATCATATTATATTATATTATATTATATATATATATAATTTCACCTCTGACAGCCTGGGTAAGTGCTCACTATGGTACAAAGGAGAACATCTGTCCCAATGTGTCATAGTGGTCGCTTGTGTCAATTCTTCTTTAGAGAGATCCACACCACATGCCTTTATGTCAAGGCAAATGCACAAAACAACTTGCTAAGTTACAAGTGAGATTTTCAGTAACAACAGAATAGGATGAAGAAGTGCATATGACCTGAACAGAGTTTCTGTCCACCTCTGTGTCTTCTATCCTCTGCGATTCTGGGATATTTGTTTTTGACTTTTTATGGCTATTTGCATCCTCTGATAATGAAATTAAGTAAATCAAAACATTACATTTACATGAGAAAATAACACACAAAGGCATTTTAAACAATGAACCATAAAATGGGACCAGCACCAGGTACTGTCTGAGGTAAGATGAATTGCTCACAAAATTTTAAACAGGAAAATAACATTAGCAGCACATTAAAAGGGATAGAATTTTCATGTCGGGGTGAACTGTCATCCTTTACTCACCCTCAAATTAATCTTTGGAATACAAATGAAGATTATTTTAACTACTGAATGTCTATGAAATCAAAAACATCAGCCTTCAAAAAGTACATAAAGACATCCAAGTTTTCTGAAGAGAGACAATCAAACTTTATATGATAAACTAATTTCATTTAGATTTTTATTCACATAAACACTGATCAACACACACATAGAGTGCATTAAAAACATGAGCATGAGTAAAGGATGACAAATTTTATTTTTAGTTTGATACTGTATTCCTTAAAATAACACTTTAACAAACATTGTATATGAACAAAAAAGTCAAACACACCTTCATTAGCATCGATTGCCACCGTTTACGTTTCCTGGATGTTTTTTGTTAGAGCTTTACCAAGTCACTTGGAGAAAGTCAAAGGTTTTTCTTGGCAGGTTCTTGCTGCTGGAGAACCAGGCCATCTTCCTTATGTAAACAGGATTTCATGGTCTCACAAAGTCCATGAAAAACTTTGGATGCATTCTTGATAGCTTCTTTATTAGTGCAAATATATGAAATGTCATGCAAAATCTTGAGCTGTTCACGTAAATGCCACTGATCGACTGCTAGACCTGGTGACTGTGACTCACTACTGTGTTTCTGCTTCCCCGTGCATGGTACAGGACTATCAAAAACATCAAAGCAGAGGTCTTCTTGATTGCCGATTTCATTGCTCTGGGGATCTTGTGTTAAAGCAACATTGAAGTTATATATGGGATTTGACGATACTCTGGGCTAAGATCAACCCACTTTTTGTCAGTGTGCCTAAAAATGGCAAAGAAATGCTTGCACAGTAAGAACCAGAGGTGGGTAGAGTACCCAAAAACTCTACTCAAGTAAAAGTACTTATAGAAATATTTACTCAAGTAAAAGTAAAAGTACTAGTCTGAATAGTTACTTGAGTAAGAGTAAAAAAGTACTGGATAAAAAAAACTACTCAAGTAGTTATTACTAGTTACTTTGGGTCATAAACTGAATATCTATAGTTTTTATTTGGATATATAGATACAATTTATGTAATGTATGTGTGTGTGTATGTGTGTGTGTATATATATATATATATATATATATATATATATATATTTCATCAGCCTTTACTCCAGTCTTCAGTGTCACACAATCCTTCAGAAATCATTCCAATATGTTGATTTACTATCAGTGATGTTCTCTTTAGCTTTCTATTCATCAAAGAAATCTTAACAAACTGTCACAGGTTCCAAAAAATATTAAGCAGCAAAACTGTTTCCAGCACTGTTAATAAATCAATATATTAGAATTATTTTTTGAAGGATCATGACTCTGAAAACTGGAGTAACAGCTGAAATTCTGATTTGCATCACTGAAATAAATTATATTTTAAAGTATATTTTATATGTACAAATAACCTCTGACACAGAGAAGAGTGAAAACTCCTCACATGACTGCTAAGTTACCGAACATCTGAACATAATGAACCAAATGCACATTGACGGATCTTCTTCTGTCTGTTCTGTAAAATGTAAACATATGTATATTTATGCAACCGTAAATATTGTGGAAATATCAATATTAATTGTGTCTAGGTGAAGCCATTCCTGCTGGAACAGAGCTAACATGGGTTTGGAGGGTATTTATTTCATACTCTGTGACAGCTTATTAAATGTAAAAATAATATTGTATTTAATGTATAAGCAGGGGAGTCATGCACTCATTATTTTTGAGGGGGCACGAGTGTGGGGGGGGGTCGTCATGTGACACACAGGAGCTACAGCAGCATATTGGCAAATTATTATTAAGCATTATTATTTATTTATTTATTTATTTATTTATTTATTTTTTCATTTTTATTTTATTTTATTTTCATTTTCTCGAGTCAAGAACCGTTTCTGTCGGACGCGTCCGGTTCGAGAACCGAGAAGCTGATGATACTGCGCATGCGTGATTCAGACTGACACACAGCGCGTCTGAACTGAACTGGTTCTTTTGGTGATTGATTCTGAACTGATTCTGTGCTAATGTTATGAGCGCGGGTAAACCGAAGGCTTGAATCAAGGGCAATCATCGCCAATGAAGTCATTACATTGAGCGCAAAAGAACTGGTGAACCGTTTTCGGCAACCGGTTTATTGAATCAAACTGTCCGAAAGAACCGGTTCGCGGAAAAGAACAGAACTTCCCATCACTAACGGTGATCCGAAAACCGATGCAACCGGTTCTTGACTCGAGAACGAGTCAATGTTTCGTTCGTTATCTGGCTCGGTCATCAGTTCAGTCAGTGTACTGTTTGAGTAAATGAATTACTCCGGGATATTGGTTTATTTGAACTCAGAGGGAGTGTCAGCCATGTTACAAAAGTTAACAGCTTAAGTCATTTGTGGATTAATGCTTATTGTTGACGCGAACCGTTTCAAATGATTCAGTTCGATTTGGTGAACTGGTTCAAGAAGATCCGGTTACATCGAGTGATTCGTTCGCGAACCGGATATCACTAAACTGCAGTGTTGTGAACGCGCTCATAACAGACCCGGGAGAGAAGTCAATGCTGAATAAAGTCGTAGTTTTTGATATTTTTGGACCAAAATGTATTATTCCATTTTTGTGTATATCCAGTATATTGTCAGATATAGTTTTAATAACTTTACAATGATAAAAAAAGACTAAATATAAAAAGCTAATGATGCAAACAGAATTCACTTCTGCTGTGAAGCAGCTCTAAACAGTAAAAAGTGTCATTGTTCAGTTGAAATCAGTGTTGACTCATATAGCTCAGTTCAGTCCTCATCCAATAGTGTCAGTGGAGTCAGATCAATAATATTGCTGAATATTATATGTTCACAAATAAGCAAGACAAAAGTCAACAGTGGCGAGGAACACAAACATCATCAGGGGACAGAATGGTGGGGGTGGGGGTGGGGGGTGTATGATTAGTTTAAGGATCAGTTCCCCTCTGGCTAACAAATAACCATGGTGTGATTATGATTCAGGCTGCATCACAATGTAGTATGAAATGTACAGGACTGTAGAGCAAGCAGCTGGAGTTATTAATCTTATTTAAATACTATCTAAAATCAGGTTTACATTTGTGGCTAACTAGAATGTGAGTGACCTTTAATGCATTTCCAGAAATAAAGCCTCACCAACATCTGTCAAGTGCCTTTTCACTGTCGCTCTTCTCCTCTGTCCTAATGCTTCCTCTGTTGCAAAGATGGGTACACTGAACACTTTCCAATGAGTTGATGCTCTCCTAGAAACAAACAAACAAATAAACAATATATTCAGTGCAATTTTGTTCATTCCATTATTATAAATGATGTACTGATGCCATTGGAATGAGAACTGAACTGAGCTGGACAATGACATGATTAATTTCTACAGATCTGCTTTTAACTAAATTGCTGAGCCAATAGCATAATTAACCCCTTAAACCCTGAAGGCATTTTTAGAGTTGTTTTGTCTGAGTGACACACAAAAAAGTAAAGACTCATAACTCCAAAACTCAACCTGTCCTCCAACTAATACGCTCGTATAGGTTGTTTGTCCAAATCACTGAAACATGACCCATCAGAGCGTATACTACAATTGCGCCCCTATCGGCAAAAGGTTGTTTTCATATAAATGTTTTGTACTCTTTTATTTGCACTGTGATTTGTGTTTTGTGTAGCTCAGTTGGTAGATTATTGCGTTATACCTTGATATGCAATCATGCTATCATGGGTTCGATCCCAGAGAACGGACGTGCACGTAAAATGTATATGCTCAATAAATCATAATTTAGCATGATTTCTGTGAGGGTTAGGTTTAGGGGGTGGGGTTAGGTGTGGTCATTCGAACGAATAAGCCGCCTAGTAAAATATGTACGAATTACTGTGAGATCGGTGTAAAAAGACCACACATTGCATTTAAATAAACGTGCGTTTTGATTGGTAATGACGTTATACGTCATTTCATGACGACAGACGCAACGCGATACTGTCATTATTTTTACGCCCGCTAGAGGCCGCTTAACGTTAAAACGTAAAAATAGGTCGTAATATATAGGTGCTTGCACAAACGAGCTATATGGTCGTTTTTTGTTAGAGGACAGGCTCCCAAAACTATAGCAAGGAGAGTCAAAAGGTAGGTATCATTTGTTAGAAAACTTTTTATATTATTAGAAAATATAAATGTTTATTACATTTGGACAATCTAATGCTGAGAAACTGCTGATAAAAGACAAAAATATTATTATTATTTTTTTTATAATTTTACATATCTTTCTTATTTGACATACAATAACTCAGGAAGGAAATATGGTAGCAAAATAATTCTTTTTTGGTGATATTCTCCTATGTGTGGTCTGCATCTGGATCAAATTTTATGATGATAGCATAAAGTAATCAAAAGTTACAGCACTTGGAACAAAGGGAGCCTTTTTGTTCAGTCCTTGACACCTGGAAGGCATTTTTAAAACTGTTGTTTTCTGAGTGACATGCACACATTTAAAGACTCATAACTCCAAAACTATATAGATGAGAGTCAAAAGGTAGGTATCATTTGTTAGAAAACGTTTTATATTTTTTAGAAAATATACATTTTTATTACATTTGGACAATCTAATGCTGAGAAACTGCTGATAAAAGACAAAAATATTATTTATTTTTAAAATCATTTTACATATCTTTCTTATTTGACATGCAATAACTCAGGAAGGAAATAAGGTAGCAAAATAATTATTTTTTGGTGTTCTGCATGTGTGGTGTTGCGCCCCCACTGGATTGGCTTGCCCAAGCATTGTTTTCGTTTCAAGTCCAACATCCATTGGCAGAGCTTCTCAAACATTTTCAGGATCAATGAGCAGCGCGTCTGCGTCATGTTGCTCAAATATAGAGATAGGTGTCTCGTTGCTAGGCCTGACTGTAACAATACAATTGGTAGAGCTTCCAAAATATTTGCAATGACGTTGGATAACAATCATGGACCGTTCCGGTAACAATGGATAACACGATTGCATCACGGAAAGATGAGAGACAGCCAAGAAGCATACCGTCACTTCGTGAGGAATATCTAGCGATCAACGCAATGGATTTTGTTGATTTTGGACTCATTTAAATCAGGAGCATCAACATCAGGAGCATATAAATACTGATGTGCAATTTTCAACGATCGGAGCATGTTTCATAAAGCTATAAGCCTACAAGTCACTTTGAAGCTACATTTGTTTACTTCGGTTAGCTTACGTGCGCCTTTGGGATTATATTTATAACTCTATGAGTTGTATCTTTCGATCCGAGTGACGGACTATGGTGACTTTGGTCTCTTTTAAATCGTTAGAGTCTGCTGTAAATAAGGATATGCCATTTTCAACGATCTGAGCATGTTTCATGAAGTTATCAGCATAAACGCTCCTTTAAAGCTACATTTGCTAACTTCGCTCATGTGCGCCTGTTATGTTATACGTGTTATAACTCTATGAGGGGTATTTTTTGATCTGAGTGATGGATTATGGTGACTTTGGTCTCTTTTTAATCGATTGAGTCTGTTGTAAATAAGGATATGCCATTTTCAATGATCGGAGCATGTTTCATAAAGTTATAAGCCTACACGTCACTTTGAAGCTACTTTTGTTTCCTTCGGTTAGCTTATGTGCGCCTTTGTGATTATATTTATAACTCTATAAGGGGTATCTTTCGATCAGAGTGATGGATTATGGTGACTGTGGTCTCTTTTTAATAGTTACAGTCTGCTGTAAATAAGGATATGTATTTTTTAACGATCGGAGCATGTTTCTTGAAGTTATTAGCAAAATCGCCAAGTCTAAGCAACTTTTTTTTTTTTTTACTCACGGTGTATCTGTGCGTTTTTTTTGTGTGTTATAACACAACGAGGAATATCTTTAGATCTAACATACGGATTATGGTGACTTTGGTCACTTTTTAATCATGAGAATCTGCTTTAAATAAGGACGTGCCATTTTCCATGTTTCATGAAGTTATTAGTGCAAAACGCCACGTGAATGCCACATCAGTATATTATTCACATATAGGTCTTGCAGGGCTTAACTTACAAAAACTCGCTCAGGTTTAGTCAAAGCCCAAAACAATTTGCTTGTTGTGTTCTGCTCTGTGAGACCTTTCGAATGACATATGACACATGACTATCTGAGCTGTATGATGTTTTTGACACATTGCAGTACATAGTAATTTCCCCTCCCTCATAAATTATGATTTTTTTTATTTTCATTTTATCAGCAAATAACTCAGCACTACTTTGGAGATAATCATAATGGCTACATTCATTGTAAACTTTAGACTCTAAGTTTTCAAATGATACCTAATTTGTATTGATCAATGCAGTGGTTTTGAAAAATATGACAATTAATTTTTTCATCACCAGATGGCACCCGCCGGCGTTACACTCCGTTTTAGAGGAATCACTCAGCGCTCGTTAGGAGTTGAATAAAATGCATTGATGCATTGAAAAGATGAGATTCTAAGCTTTAAAATGATACCTGCATTGTGTTATTACATTCAGGGGTTGCTTAGTAATTTGATTATTAATTTTTTTCGCGGGGGGTTTAAGGGATTAAATGCAACTTGGTTATGTGACTAGTTGGATTGAGATGTTGATGTTTTATTAGATTAGATTTTATAATATAATTATAATTTGTTTTACTATAGTAAAAGTGTAGTAAAGCAGTTGTTTTGTCTTTATATCAGACTGAAGTTCTGTGTGTTCTGTGCTATAGTAAGCATACAGATCAGTACAGAAGCAGCGTTTCCTCTCATTTTGCTCTCATCTCAGCGGGTAAGATATCCGTGAAGTCTTTTTACATCTCTCTAAAATGATAACTAAAGATATATGAGGACATTAGACTTTATACTCACCGCTAAACTGGATGACTCGACAAAGTCAATGCTCCAACTCTCCTGATGAACTTCTCTTCCGGAAACTGTTTCTTCTCTTTTCTCACACTTGTGAACGGATGGGGTGTAATGTTGTTATGTATTTGTGCCTTAATTGTGATAGCTCACATATTAATGATGTTGTCAAACTAAAACGAGGGCTATTTTATACTTTTATATTCATCCTGCAGTAGACACTAGGAAATGTTGTAATATAGTAATTTGCCAATAGGTGTCACTGTTGTATTGCCATGTAGTTGTGTCACTACAGTTCTGTTATTCATTCTTCTTCTTTGTTTTTTTCTTCTTCGTTGGATATAATAAAGAGCACATGCAACTTCAATAGGTTATGGGCCCAGATCTTCGCTAAAGCAAAAAAGAGGTAGTTTTACACAATTTTTTTTTGTGAAATAGACAGTGTTGTGGAACTCACAGTGGAGGATAAACTGTTTATTGAAAAGCTGAGTGGGCCAGAGAACTGGGCAACGTGGAAATTTCAAATGGAACATTTGATGAAAGCTAAAGGACTATGGGGCATGGTGATGGAGACTGACAACGTGGCAGAAGGAGCAAATGCACAGGCAAGAGCAGAATTTGAAAAACGGAAAGAAAAAGCATTTTCTGTGTTGGTGCTGAATGTGAGTACGTCTCAGTTGTACCTGATAACAAGCTGTAAGACCCCTAAGGAAGCGTGGGACACGCTAAAAGGACATTTTGAGAGGGACACTCTTGCAAACAAGCTGTTTCTGAAGAAAAAATACTTCAGATGTGAAATGAAGGAAGGAGAAAACATAACTGAACATTTGAAACGAATGAAGGAGCTAACTGACCAGCTAGGGGCAATAGGTGCGGTGATTGAAGAGGAGGACCAGATTGTAACACTGCTGGGTAGCTTGCCAGCAAGCTATGCTACAATTGTTACTGCACTGGAAACTAAGTTGGACAGTTTAACACTGCAGTTTGTTCAGCAAGCATTAATAAATGAGGAACAAAAACGAGTGTCTGCTGATGGTAACTATGGCGGTGCTATGTCCAGTGGTGCTGCGTCTGGAGGCGCATCAGCAATGTCAACACAAGTTCGTAGTGATATGCAGGCTAACTCCAAGGCAGTGAGAGCTGACAGATCCGGCTCGTGGAGATGTTACAAGTGTGGGAAAGAAGGACATATCAAGCGTGACTGTCCAAGTAAGAAAAAACAGACTAAAACTCACAAAGCCAAAAATGTAACATGTGAACATGATGAAGACTCGTCTGAGAGTGCCTTCGTCGCCAGAGAGGCAAATCAGGATAAGATGACACAACAGGTAGAGTGGTTGATCGACTCTGGAGCTTCAAAGCACATGACGTGTCATGAAGAAATTCTTCAAGACTACCAGAAATTTCCAAAAACACAGTCTGTGAAACTTGGTGATGGCAGAGTGGTTGACGCTCTAGGACTTGGTAATGTTAAACTGAGAATGGCATTAAAAATCAGTGATGTAAAAAATGTCACAATGTTTGATGTGCTGTATGTTCCCAAGTTATCCGGGAATCTCTTCTCAGTGGGAGCTGCTGTAAAAAAAGGAAATACGGTGCAGTTCAAGAAGTCTCGCTGTTACATCCGTGATAAAAATGGAAATCTCAGAGGAATGGGAACACAAAGATCTGATGGATTGTATCAGCTGGATGTTGAGGGAAGTTCGCCCACCTGTCACTGTGCATCAAGTGCATAAGTAGCAACCAGCTTGTGGCATCAGCGACTGGGTCACACCACTAAGTTGAAGGAACTTAAAAAACTGGTGAATGGAGTGGACTATCCTGCAGAGAAAGAAGTTCCATTCTGTGAAGCATGTGTGGAAGGCAAGCTGTCTAGAAAGCCACATAAGCCAGTGGGAGAAATCCGTTCCAAACGTAAACTACAGTTGGTTCATAGTGACGTCTGCGGCCCCATGCAGACTGAATCTATAGGTGGATCAAAGTACTTTGTGACTTTTATTGATGACTATTCTAGATGTTGCAAGGTGTACTTTATGAAACAGAAGAGTGAAGTTCTTTGCAAATTCAAGGAATTTGAGAAAATATTATCCAATGAGTGCGGACAGAAAATAGCAAGACTCAGAACGGATAATGGTGGGGAATACACATCCAAAGAATTTCAAGAATACTTGAAGGCTCAAGGTATCCACCATGAGACAACTGTACCTCACACACCTCAGCAAAATGGTGTTGCAGAAAGAAAAAATAGGACATTAATTGAAGCAGCGAGAACCATGCTCTCTCACGCTAAATTAACAAAGTCTTACTGGGCAGAGGCTGTAGCAACCGCAGCTTACATACAGAACAGACTCCCCACATCTGTTCTGAAACAAGTGACGCCCTACCAGAAATGGTGCGACAAACAGCCAAATGTGAGTCACATGAAAGTGTTTGGTTGCGTAGCTTATGCACATGTCCCAGACATTGAAAGAAGAAAACTGGACAAAAAGGCTGTGAAGCTTCGTTTCGTGGGATATGCCAACAATGCCAAGGGCTATCGCTTGTTTGACGAAGAAAAAAGAAGGATTCTAATTCGTCGGGATGTGATCTTCAACGAGTCAGACTTTGACTTGAAACAAGAAGTGGATATTTCTTGTTCGGAGAATGAAGTTATCATGAAAACTGACGAGAGAACCCCAGTCGATGCTACTGTCGATGAAACTGCTAGAGAAGGTGGCAGAATCAGAAAACCACCTAAGAGATATGGCTATGATGAGTTTGCCGACCTGGTGACTGCAATATTGTCCCTCGCTGCTGGAGCAAAACTTTCACAGAGTTCATGAAGAACATTGGATTCAAACAGAGTACATCAGACCCATGTGTGTTCGTGAGATCTCGACAGGAGCTGGAGATATTAGCTGTGTATGTTGATGATCTAATTCTGATCACAGAGTCGATGGAAAGCATGGAAGAGCTGAAACTTGCTCTTAAGAAGCGCTACAAGATGAAGGACATGAGAGAACTGTCCTACATCTTGGGAATCTCTGTCATCCAAGACAAAGACAAAAACTGTGTGTTTCTTCATCAGAAGCATTACATTGAAGCCGTTCTTCAGAAGTATGGTATGCATGATGCAAACCCTGTTGCAACTCCAGCTGATGCAAATGTAAAGCTAAAAAGGGACGATGGTGTCAGCAAGCCTGTGAACCCAAGTACTTACCAGTCTATGGTTGGTAGTCTACTGTATGCTGCGATGGCCACACGGCCGGACATAGCACAAGCTGTGAGCGTTGTGTCAAAGTTCAATGCAAATCCAAATGTTTCACATCTGACTGCAGTGAAGAGAGTTCTACGGTACTTGAAGGGTACACTGAATCTCGCTCTCAAGTATGAGCGGTCAGAGTCTGGAACTTTGGTCGGTTTCTCAGATGCTGAGTGGGCAGGAGACCAGGACGATCGTCGCTCTACAACCGGAAATGTGTTCTTACTGGGTGGAGGAGCGGTGAGTTGGCTCAGCAAGAAACAGTCAACTGTTGCTCTTTCAACAGCGGAGGCTGAGTATGTTGCACTTAGCCAAGCAGCTCAGGAATGTACCTGGCTTAGACGACTACTGAGTGATCTTGGAATGGATGCTACTCCTGTGGTCATCCTGGAGGACAACCAAGGAGCCATTGCAATCGCAAAGAATCCAGTTGATCATTCAAGAACCAAGCACATTGACATTCGCTACCATTACATTCGTGAATGTGTGCAGAATGGACAAATACAACTGCAATATTGTCCCACAGATGACATGAAGGCTGACATCTTGACCAAGCCATTGGTGAGGCAGAAGTTTGAGTATCTTAGGAGTGAGATTGGACTTTGTTTCATTTAATTCTGTTTAGTCTGATCTTAAAAGGGCTAGAATGTGTTTAGTGTTAAATATGTTACGGTGTAAACCAGTATAACATGGCATAATTTTTTTTTTGGTTAATATAATTTACTAAGAAATGGCTTAGTCCTATTGTAAAATTAAGTGGGAGTGTTGTAATATAGTAATTTGCCAATAGGTGTCACTGTTGTATTGCCATGTAGTTGTGTCACTACAGTTCTGTTATTCATTCTTCTTCTTTGTTTTTTTCTTCTTCGTTGGATATAATAAAGAGCACATGCAACTTCAATAGGAAAAGATGCTGATTCACCGTTAACAGTAATCAGCTGCTCGCGAGACTCGTTGTCAGGACAACGACCGTTGGCGCGTAGGAAGATCTCACGTGCGGGCTATTAATCTATTTTTGTACAAAAATATTTTATACTAATATTTTATAGGAAGTCTACATTACAAAATAATAATAATAACAGTAATAATAAACAAAAATACTTGCTAATACTGTATCCACTGCACTTGCTACATGTTGCACAACACAGCAAACTGCATTACAGTATACATGAAGACTTTAATGGCAGTGAAAATAACCTCTTTGCCATTAAAGCGAAATTACTGGACCTAATCATAGGAGCTTTATTTTAAAAATGCTCATAAAAAATGAATAAAATAAATGGAATCAGACAGACTTATTAGTTTTTGCATCTGAAATCTAAAGCATATCATATCATTTTAGCATATCACTGAACTGCAGTTATATTGTATCTGTACTTCATTATACTGCAAATCTAGAGTTGCACTTCAATGTACTGCAGTTATTTTTTGTAAGGACGTTCCCACCACTGATCTATATATGACTGGATCGCTCATCGCGTTCTAAACTGCCAACAAGCAGTGAAGCCACCGGAAGTGTTCGATCCTACCGGCAGAGGGCATCATTGAGTCACAGCTAAAACACTGACCTAAAATCACCCGATTTGAAGCAAATCAGTCAAACGGGATTAGTTTTGATGTTATGTGTATGTAAATTCATTTTTACTTCAGGTGTTATCTGCAATGTTTATGGTCTTTTTGGGAAGTATACAAGATATATTTAAACTGTTTAGGTGGGTGTGTCTGCGCACGATGACACAGGTAACGATCCAACACAAAATATAGCCTATTTGAATGTGAAAGTCGTGACATTTGTCAAGTATGGTAACCCATACTTGAAATTGGTGCTCTGCATTTAACCCATCCAAGTGCACACACACAGCAGTGAGAAGTGAACACACCGTGAACACACACCCGGAGCAGTGGGCAGCTATATCCAGCGCCCGGGGAGCAACTGGGGGTTCAGTGCCTTGCTCAAGGGCACTTCAGTCATGGGTATTGAGGGTGGAAGAGAGAGCTGTTCATTCACTCCCCCCACCTACAACTCCTGCCAGCACCGAGACTCGAACCTGCGACCTTCTGGTTACAAGTCCAAATCTCTAACCATTAGGCCACAGCTTAACATCTTTATGAACATAATAATTTAGGAATTATTAAACATAAACGCATTAGTATCAGAAATGGATTTGAATATATTACAGTGAATAATACAATAGCATCTGTTAATATTGCTATACTGAACTGAAAAGCTTAACTTACTATAGATTAAGTACAACTGTAGGGTATCCTGTTGGAAAATGGAAACAACTTAACTGTAGCAGATTTAATACTACAGTTTAATACTACACCCTTTCGTCCAATTGGATTAAAGACAAAAGCCACACACATACCATAACCCAGCCAATTAATAAAGGGATGAGTATTAGTGTTGAACACCTGCTGTTAACATGCAGAATTACTAAAAGTGGAACAAAACAAAAAGAAAAAAAGAGAAGAGATGAGCAGAAACTTAACAACTATGACTGACTTCCAGCCACAGATATAAACAGTCAATTTTAGTTTTAATGATATCCACCAACCTTCATATTTGCCTGCTTCTTGGTTTCTGATGTTGTTCTTATCAAAATTCTAATAATATAGTGATTAAAAAAAGACATTTGAATTTACAGACAAAATGGTACACCTACTTAAACTGGTCTTAGTTAAAATATTGAAATCAAATAGCAGTACGATTTTCACAAAGTAAAGATTTTGTTTTGAAAATAAAGTTTTTAATACCATGTCTGCTGAGCTTGGGCCAAGTTTAAATTCACTCTCAAGCTCCATTGTGGTTGGAGCCGGAGGGAAGGAGCTGTGGAGCTGGAGGGAAGGATGAGCTAGATGAAGCCTGAGGGATGAGGCAATGCCGGAGGAGTGGAATCCCATGATGGAGGAGGGTTGACAACTGACCAAGGCGGAGCCGGAGTGACAAGGGAGCCCAGTGGAGTCAGTGAGATGACAGGCCATCGAGGAGACGAGGGAGCAAGGAGCCAAGGCAGAGCCGATTGTTTGGAGAGCCAAGGTGGAGTCTGGGACTCAGAGGCTGGAGGCAAAAAGGAGATGAACAGGTGATCATCATCCCTACGTGGAGCTGGAGACTGGAAGGCCTGAGGCGAATCACAGTGCCCAGATGGCGCTGACTGAGAGTGAGCTGAGGGACTGGCAGGAACCAGTGGAGACGGGGGCATTTATAAACATATAATATGCACTATTGCTCAATAATTAATTACAGCTTCAGATGCATGATATTTTCATTTGCTATAAACAGGATAAACAAGAACCATGTTCAACTTGGACACACAGATGGTTGTCGTGGTAATAAACACCGTAAACAGCAACCGTTCAAGTGTCCACGCTTAATGTGTATAATCATTATATGTGTTTTGTTGTTAACAAATTGATCAAAAGCTGATTATCATAACTAGTACTCTTACAAGATGAAATATTGCAGAATTTAATTTATTTTTAAAGTTATGTTTAGATACAATGCACACCATCTTGACAACTTCTCAGTGGAATGTGTTTGGATATTTTTACTCCAAAACAAAAAGTCTATATCTTATTAGGCTTTAAGTTGAAATAATGGATAAAGAGACAGAAGTTATCTTAGGGACAAATTAAATTGTGTTATATTAACTGTAAATTTTTGACCCAATTTGTGAACCTGGAGCACAAATGCAGTCTTCAGTCGCTGGGGTATATTTGTAGCAATAGCCAAAAATACATTGTATGGGTCAAAATGATAGATTTTTCTCTTATGCCAAAAATCATTAGAATAAATAAAGATTATGTTCCATTAAGATATTTTGTAAATGTCCTAACGTAAATATATCAAAACCTTATTTTTGTTTAGTAATATGCATTGCTAAGAACTTCATTTGGACAACCTCAAAGGCCATTTTCTCAATATTTCGATTTTTTTGCACCCTCAGATTACAGATTTTCAAATAGTTGTATCTCGAACAAATATTGTCCTATCCTAACAAACCATACATCGATGGAAAGATCATTTATTCAGGTTTTGTGGTCCAGGGGCACATTTGTCTATAACAGAGTTGATAGATTTTTCTGAATAAATATTTTTCTTGCTTAAAAAGCAAGACACATTGCTTAAAAAAGGGGCTCGACAGAGACGTAGAAGGGCAACAACCCAGCAGCTGGATTAGTATCTGCTCCTTTGTGCAAGGAGGAACAGGAGGAGCCCGAAATCATCTAGTGGGACCTGTGCAGCTTGATTGGCATTTGCCAGAGAACACCAGAATTGGCAAGTCTGCCACTGGTACCCCGTTCTCTTCACTGATGAGAGCAGGTTCACTCTGAGCATGTGTGGCAGACGTGAAAGAGTCTGGAGGGGCCATGGGGAACGTTAAGCTGCCTGCAACATTATCCAGCATGACAGGTTTGGCGGTGAGTCAGTAATGGTCTGGGGAGAAATATCCTTGAAGGACCTCAGACCTCCACGTGTTAGCTAATGGTTCCCTTTCTGCTGTTAGGTACCGGGATGACTGTAAATTTGGACCCAACCCAGCCGGGAAGACTCAGACCCGACTGGACCGATCAGCACATACTCCACAGCAAATTGCTATTAACAAGTCAATAAACAAGTTGTGAAAATGTAACTTTTTGTCTTACCTAATGTAAGAAGCCTTCTCCCTTGTACCTGACTGTGATGCACACAATCCTCCATCCTTGCAATGATGAACTGCCTTTTACTGTCATTTTGCATTATTGACACACTGCTTTCCTAATTGATGTTGTTCAGTTGCTTTGACGCAATCTTTTTTGTTTAAAGCGCTGTATAAATAAAGATGACTTGACTTGACTTGCCAAGAAAGTTCCATCCATAATATTCCTCTCTTGCCAATTAAAATACTTAATCCTCTCATTATTCCAGCTTCAAAAGTCCACTTGCTGTCACAGTGATGGAAGACAAATGCGACTTTGCAGTTTTGCATTTTTCGTATCTCGAGTCAACTTGCATAATAATTTAGACAGTTTGACCATTTGGATTATAATAACTGCGTACATTTGCTTTACTTATTTCTTATAATCTCTGTGCTCTCTGAGCCGAGTCTGAGCAAAAAAATTAGATATAACAAGACGGTTCATTTAGGATATTATTATAAAAATGTGAGAAATTTTAAAGTGCTGTATGGAAGAATAAGTCCCATCTGCTAAATAAAAAAAATCCAATAGGGGATTATCACACTTCCGGGTTTCATGGGCGGGGTTTGTCAACTCTGTGCATATCCACTTCCGGCGCAGTTCTACAATGGCTGAAATGAAGGCTAGATGTCACTGCTCTGTTCCACTTGGATTCCCGACTGAATTGAGTCTAAGGAAGAAGTGGATTAAAGCGGTTCGCCGGGATGAAGGGCCAAACTTTAAAATAAAACAAGGTAGCACGTTTGTTTGTAGCCGGAATGAACGAAGTTCACCATTGAGAAGCTGCTAGCTGACCGTGGGGCAACGCTGATTATACCACCCTTCAAGATGACAGGTAGGCATGGAAAGAATGAACATTTCAAATTAAAACTGTGACTAAAATGATAATCATTAAGATATGCAGACACATGTTTATAAAGTTCTGAGGCACTCACTGAAATAATAGAAATTAACTTCACCAAAGAGGATGCTCTAAAAACACAAGCAATCGCCCGACTTCGAATCCTCGTGGAAAGGGCAATACGCAGAGTCAAGGAATACCGCATCTGGCAACACACTGTCCCTCTAACCTTGTCTAGGACAGTCAACCAGCTGTGGACCGTCTGCTGTGTGATGACCAACTTCCAGGGACCACTTGATTTAAAATGCTACATCCCTGTTGAATAGTGTTTCCCCCGATCACATGCATTTAACTGTATACTGAAAACATTGTATATATTGAATGAGATGTATATAATTGAATGAGAAGTCATTCATCTATAATCAATTCTTAAGGTCAGTCCATCCAGAAAGTATTCAAAATAATGTAAATATGTAATAATGTTGTAAATAATGTACTCAGAAAAAGGGAATTAATAAAATCCTTTATTCATTCAGTTCATTTCACTTTCTGTTGAAGATACACATTCATATATGTACCAAAGAAGTACAGGTCCAACTTCTTTTTCATCTCTTTTATCATTTCATCATCCCTCCAGACTCTTTCAACGGTGAAGTCTCCCTCAGTGTCTGTTATAAAATCAAACTGGAGTCGACCATGGAGAGTTGAGACAAGCCATGCAGCACTGAGGATATTAGTGGTTGCGGCCTGAGGTTTTTCAGTCCTTTCCCAAGAGGCAAGACTTGCGGGTCAGGAAGGGATCCTGAAACGTAAAATTAAAAACAGTAAGAGTTAAATTATCTACACATCTCTTGCAGCTTGTACTTTGTTTAGGCTTGGTCTGTAGGCTTGGTCTGTAGGGAATTACAAACCTGCGCACATATATTCAAAGCACATAACTATAGAATTAGTTCTTGATGCGCATGTAAACGCCATCAGCGTTTATCACAGGTTTGCGTTTAAAGTCTGTGTAGAGAAAATGGTGTCGTCTTAGCGGCCCCTAATTTAATAACAAATGATCGTTGCGATGGAAGCGAATCAATCAAAACTAACTTTAGCTCAAAAATAACTTTAAAGAACCGCTATAAAGCCAAAACAATCTCTGTTACCTTAAATTATACGTTTCTCTCTGTAAAGCTGCTTTGAAACAATCTACATTGTTAAAAGCGCTATATAAATGAAGTTGACTTGACTTAAGGTCATTTTTGATCACTTTAATGCATCCTTACTGAAAAAAAATTCTGACAACCAACACATTTTTGAACGGCAGTGTACATTCAGTAGGTCATTATTGCAATATAAACACTGTCAGAGTGATCAACAAGGTATCTCTTCACTTAGGTATCGAAATCTGGTATCGAAAAACAAGTAATTTTTCAATACTCGATAGTATCGAGGCAATTCGGTCGGTACACAGCCCTAAGCTTGTTTTGGTTTTCAATTCTGATGTCAAGAGTCTTTCTGGAGAATTGCTCACTGCAGTGTTATATTTGCTACATAATCTATGTGTATAAAAGTGGCAAGATACAATTATGTATTATACGGCAGCCAACAGTATGATATTACAGAAGTAACATTACCTGTGTATGCTTGATAGTGTTGATTTGCATACACTCCTGGCAGATGGCTTTGGTCTCCTAACAACCAAGTCCTGAACCGGCTCTGCATGGATCCCCTGGGAATGATATTAACAAGTAGCCATGATTGTAATTGTATCTTGCTTGTAATGGTGTAAACACACTGCCCGCGGTAGCCACGCGGAGTGGCAACGCTTCCAATTCACCCCCATGTTAATGTAGCCAGACGTACAGCTGCGCAGCCCCTTGCGCTGCACCACTTTAGACTTACAGTTTATTTTTCAGCCGGCATGCGCACCACGCTTCGCTCCACGAAAAGTGTGTCCCAGGTGTAACGTTTGGGACACACTGCTCGCGGAGTGAAGGGTGGCACGCGGAGCAGCTCATGCCACAGCTGAAAAATAGACTGTAAGTCTATTCAATGCGGTGCAGCAATGCGTGGCTACAATCTTACCTTTGTCCTTGGTCGATGCCATGTTTGCAGAGAGCTTGTGCAGGCCACAGGTGGTGGTACAGCTCTCAACTGCAGAACAAGAGATAGAACAGCAAACTGGGATTGAGGATGTGCTTGTTAACAATCAAAGGTATACCTCTAGAACCAGTGTCACTCCAATCAACCTGCCCATGTAAACATCATCCCAGACCACAGCCCTCACCTGCAACATGCTGTAATGGGCACTCTGGAACAACAAGGCCACTAGATGGTTGCACAGAACCTTGCCTGCTGTACAGCTGCATGAGGTTTCTTGAAGTTCGGCTGCATCAGCTTGGAAAACAATCTACATTAAAGACACAACACTAATAATTTTAGTTGATAAAGTTAAACTAAAATGAAAATCTTGTTGCAAATGATATAGAAATTTAAGGAAGAGCATTTCAGTTAACCAAAAATCCTATGAAATCTGCAACCGCAGTAGAGTAGTTAACCCCTTACACCATTAACACGTTGGATTCAACAAACAGGATATTAAAGAATTTAAATGCAAAGTCACATTATCATGATATTGATATTTCATAAGAATATTTCATATGATAAATTCATAAACCGTGTCCACGGGGGAACGGATTGTGATGACTTCCCGGACTCTGTAGTATTGACTCAGCCTCATTTAAATGTGAATAATCTTACTTTAGTTGTGTTTGACGTAGGTTAAACACCTTATAACCATACGAACATCTGAGCTGACGCCAAACTGACGTTAGGATAAGCTAACCTAACATTACTAATGTAATGTTATGTTAGCTAGCGTTAGCTAGTAGCCACTCACCTTCGTAATCGTAGATCGTAGATGAAGTTCTCGAAAAAGAAACTGTATCCCTTGTCCACTTTGGAGCGGGCTGTGATGGAATGTTGTTCAGTTAGTCGATGTACGTCAGAAAAAGTTATTTTGGGTAAATTTACCAGGGATGCAGTATAAATAAACTTAGGGTCATCCATTGTGGGTTCGCCAGAGTGATGAGTGATTCACCGGAAGTGGCAGTGCACAAAGATCACTGAATGCGGAAGTACTACGTATCAGCGTGATAATGGCCTATTGTCAAAGGTGAAGTCATTGCATCGTTTTTTTTTTCCTCAGCTTATTTCAAATACAGACTCACACTTTTCTGATCCTAATTTTTCAAGTTGAAAGTTACAAAACAACACACGCACAGTGCTGACTGACTCTGATAACAGCCAGGTGTTCTCTGAGTCTGATCGACTCGGGTATTACACACAATGTTAAACCGACCTGGGACTCGAAGTAATAGATTGGGACCCGACCCAGACCCGGCTGACCATTTAAAATATAGCCCTGATCCCAGGTCGGGTCTCTGGTCCTCCGAGTAGACCTCTACCGAGTAGACCTCTACCCCCAGGACACCATCAGGAGTGCAAACAGGCATATGGGGGCCATGAACACTACTGACTTACATTATGAATTACTTTGATGAACTTCATGCAGGTTTTAACTTCAGCCTGTAACTTGAGTTTTTTTACATTGAATCCAGTCTTTTACTTGAATCCCGTGTTGATGATTTTGGTTTCCATTGACTGCTGTCACAAAATTTTGTGATATAGTATATATATAAATAAAGATTTTTTAACCCCTTACGAGTCACCCCCCATTTTCAGCATAGAGACAGAAATGACATTCCCAAAATAAAAAGGTTTCTGCTCATGATTCTTTCTGATTAGATACATAATCAACATATGTTCACAAAGCTGACACTTCAAAGTTTACTGTTCAGGAATCAGAATTACTCAGACTGTTATGATAATAGAGATATATAAACTCAAACATAAAAACAAAAATATTAAAAACATTTTTAAAATGTATTAAAAAAAATTGTTGATGTAGGATGTGAGTTTAGAAACATAATGTAGCTAAAGCCACAAGTCTACCAATGCTTCATTTGAAATTTCATAATCTAATCTGTAAAACTGTGAATTTTATGAAATATTTTCTAAGGCCATGTCATGTGTGTTTTTAGAGAAGTCTAATCAGATTGATTTATGACCCCTGTCATCTTCTGTAATCTCACATGTAAAGCTCTCATATGTGCTCTGTCATTATGTTTGGGTCTGAAGGATCCCCCATTCATGATTCTATTGTTCTCACGAAACGATCCTTTCACACCTCCGCCAGGTATGAGACATTATCCGCATTATTCTTTTATCATTCTTTTGTTTTTATTCCACCATTATTAGCCTTTGTTGTGGTATTTCAAGGTTTACAAAGACACAAAGCTTCAGTTCCAGTATGCATTTCCCCCACTTTTATTAAAAGCCTTACTATAAAAATACAACAAAACATTTTCTTACGACCTTACATGAATTATTGTGAAAAAATGCATTATGAAGAAGAAATGCACCTGTTATCTAGCAGCATTAGAGCTAACGTTAGCATCAAGCTACATCAGACAATTTATGAAATTATTAGTACACTTTTACTCAAAACTCACTTTAAATCCCGATCGAGTGTTTGTAATAATTTCCTTTTGCGATCACAGGTGGAATTTGGTCGTTTACTGTTGTAAAAATATGCTATTTATAGCCTTTTACATCGCTGCACAAGTTAGCATTTCAAATGTACATTTTCAATATTTTCTATAAAAATGACCCAAATCTCAAGAAAATCGCATACCAAGCTTTACTCTCGAAATCGCGTGTTTATTATTTGTATATGTCGTGGTACAGAGGTGTATCAGTGTTGTCATGGGCAGATATCAACACGGAAGAGTGAAAGAAGCATGTGACACGATGTGACGTTGTCCTGTTATGACATTAAAGATTGACAAGGCGAAGGACGAATCAGAGTTTGTCTGAGTCACAGCGCGCGCACGGAGCGCTGCACACACACACACACACACACACAGCGCTGGTAGAGGCTATTTATCATCATCAGATCACGTAAATCAGTGGAAAATGAATAGAAATGACAATTCTGTCAGAAGAAATATGAAGTAAACATCAGTAAATATATCCATATCTCCGCAGATATGCATCTTTGGACTATAATCCCTTATTGACGCTGTTCAGTGAGTCTATGTGAACACAAATAAACCGCTGCTGACGTGACTCAATATGAATGAATGGTGAATTTCTATTCAAAATTTGACATAATACGGATTTATTATTCTGCACTCCTGACATAAATTACTAAATTACTGTTACTGCAACAAATATCGAAACTAGGGTCTTTAATCTTTCTACTGATTGCACAGTTTGTCCAGAGTGTGATGTTTAACGTGCTGTGAAAGTGAAGCAACAATAATCTGGGGCCGTCGCCGATCCTTGAACGGAAAGGGGGTGTTAAATTGAATTTATTTAAGAGTTCCCTAATTTTTTTTAGCAGTGTATTTTACACTTTACAAGTTTCAGAAATTTAAAAGATCAGAAAATATAGGAAATGTTTAATTCAAAGTGTGTTCTATGAAAATGACCAATGGCATATGAGACTGAATAATTAGCAAGACTACACAGAGACACCCAAGGCGTTTCTCAATGTCAAGGATACTTCCTTGGCAGGACTGGTCCTTCCAAGTCACTTCCTTCAGAGGCTAGGCGAGGCTTCTCTTAAGCATT
>JANHFF010000189.1:0-203983 GCA_024542945.1 allo-octoploid hybrid of Carassius auratus x Cyprinus carpio | reverse complement strand
TGGAGAACACGTAAATGGAACAGGCTAGCAAGTGCACGTCATTGCGTCATTACGTCAGTGAAAAGGTCTGCTTTCGGTGCTAAAAAATGGAAGTGCAAACATTGCTGGTTTGGTTGCTGTACAGCATTTTTGCTGATATGGAGATGGAGATTGTGAGGCAGCATCGGCGTCAGGCTCGCAGGAGGAGAATTTTAATTTGTCGCCTGCACCTCTGCCGTCAAAGACGTGGGATGGTAAGTAACCTTAACGCTCTTATCATTCATTTAAAAATAATTACATCCATTATGTTATGGGTCAAATTGACCCGCACTGTTTAAACACTTGAATCAATATGATTAAAAAGGAGTTTATTGATTTAAAAACGATTATATTGCCGGAGTGAACAGAACTGTGTCCATAGCAACCCTCTGTTTTTCATGGCAACGGTGTGTTATACTTCGCAGTGGAAATAACAGACCGGAATTCAACCAAGCCATGTAATAATATTTGATATTTAAAAATGTATATAATTTAAAGGGATAGTTCACCCAAAAATCAAAATTATGTCATTAATGACTCACCCTCATGTCGTTCCAAACCCGTGAGACCTCCGTTCATCTTCGGAACACAGTTTAAGATATTTTAGATTTAGTCCGAGAGCTTTCAGTCCCTCCATTGAGAATGTATGTACGGTATACTGTCCACGTCCAGAAAGGTAATAAAAACATCTTCAAAGTAGTCCATGTGACATCAGAGGGTCCGTTAGAATTTTTTGAAGCATCGAAAATACATTTTGGTCCAAAAATATCAAAAACTACGACTTTATTCAGCATTGACTTCTCTCCCGGGTCTGTTAGGAGCGCGTTCACAGCACATCCGGTTCGCGAACGAAACACTCGATGTAACCAGATCTTCTTGAACCAGTTCACCAAATCGAACTGAATCGTTTGAAACGGTTCGCGTCAACAATAAGCATTAATCCACAAATGACTTAAGCTGTTAACTTTTTTAACATGGCTGACACTCCCTCTGAGTTCAAATAAACCAATATCCCGGAGTAATTCATTTACTCAAACAGTACACTGACTGAACCGAGCCAGATAACGAACGAAACATTGACTCGTTCTCGAGTCAAGAACCGGTTGCATCGGTTTTCGGATCACCGGTAGTGATGGGAAGTTCTGTTCTTCTCCGCGAACCGGTTCTTTCGGACAGTTTGATTCAATAAACCGGTTGCCGAAAACGGTTCACCAGTTCTTTTGCGCTCGACGTAATGACTTCATTGGCGATGATTGCCCTTGTTTCAAGCCTTCGGTTTACCCGCGCTCATAACATTAGCACAGAATCAGTTCAGAATCAATCACCAAAAGAACCAGTTCGGTTCAGACGCGCTGTGTGTCAGTCTGAATCACCCATGCGCAGTATCATCAGCTTCTCGGTTCTCGAATCGGACGCGTCCGAAAGAAACGGTTCTTGACTCAAGAACGAGTCAATGTTTCGTTCGTTATCTGGCTCGGTTCAGTCAGTGTATTGTTTGAGTAAATGAATTACTCCGGGATATTGGTTTATTTGAACTCAGAGGGAGTGTCAGCCATGTTAAAAAAGTTAACAGCTTAAGTCATTTGTGGATTAATGCTTATTGTTGACGCGAACTGTTTCAAACGATTCAGTTCGATTTGGTGAACTGGTTCAAGAAGATCCGGTTACATCGAGTGATTCGTTCGCGAACCGGATGTGCTGTGAACGCGCTCCTAACAGACCCGGGAGAGAAGTCAATGCTGAATAAAGTCGTAGTTTTTGATATTTTTGGACCAAAATGTATTTTCGATGCTTCAAAAAATTCTAACGGACCCTCTGATGTCACATGGACTACTTTGATGATGTTTTTATTACCTTTCTGGACGTGGACAGTATACCGTACATACATTCTCAATGGAGGGACAGAAAGCTCTCGGACTAAATCTAAAATATCTTATACTGTGTTCCGAAGATGAACGGAGGTCTCACGGGTTTGGAACGACATGAGGGTGAGTCATTAATGACATAATTTTGATTTTTGGGTGAACTATCCCTTTAAGAACTATTTGTTAAAGACTTGTCCTATCTCACAAACAAGATTTTTTATAATTTCCCCAACTAGGCTTTTTTTTCCCCCTATTGAGCAATATGATCCCTTCAGTCTTTCTCTCCACATTTTGAACATAATGTATGTGTGTGTTTTCTGCATATGTATTTATTGCATTCAACACAAGTGGTACTGGTTTTACTGTCTTGTCAAGATGAGCAGAGCTGGCATCTTTTCCATTGACACTTTTATTTTGAAAAAATAAATTGACAAATTGACCCACAACATAATAGGAGTTAAAACACATGCAATGGTAAAATATGTGATCAACAAAAAAAAGCCTAAGCTATATAAAGTAAAAATTACAAGGTGAATCACCAGTAAATGGAAACAGCTTTAAATCCCCCCTCTGCAAATCAATTGAGCTGATATGTTTAATAGTTTAACAAACATTAAATAAATGGCAAAAGTGAAATTATACTTAAACCTTCCTCTCTTCTACATGTGGTACAGGCTCGGCACTACTGTGCCATCAATGCCACAGTGCCAGTACTGCAGTGGTACTATGGAGGGGAGGACACTCGGCCAGACTTCAGGCTGGGCAGAGAGGCCATACAGCAGCTGACGGTGGCCCTGAAGACTGACCGGCAGCACGGATGGGGCCCGACCCTGGAGACACTCGTGTTCCTGTTCTGGCTGGCAACCGGTTCAGCCTACAGAGTTGTCTCCAGGGTCTTTAGCATGCCTCTTCCCACAGTGCACAGAGTTGTCCACAAGATGGTGGATGAGGTGGTGGCTGTGCTCCCCCAATTTGTGCACTTCCCTCGCACACAGGAGGGGCTCCAAGTGGTTGGGGATGGTTTTGCTCGCTTGGCTAATCACCAAGCATTTGGCAAGGCAGCAGGGGCAGTAGACGGCTGCCACATAAGAATAAAATGTCCCGGCAGCCCTGATGGTCACGATTACAACAACAGAAAGCTCTCTCCTTCAGTGGTGCTCCAGGCAGTCTGTGACCATCAGGATCACTTTATTGACATCTTTGTGGGTTACCCAGGAAGTGTGCATGATGCACGCATCCTCAAGAACAGCCCCATCTACACTAGGGGGACTTACCCTCCGCCTGGGTATTTTCTCCTAGCTGACAGTGGCTACCCATGTCTACAGGAGCCCCTGGCCCTTATCACACCATGTAAGAGGCCAGTGAGAGGCATGGCAGAGCAAAGGTTCAACTACCATCATTCCAAAGGTCGCACAATCATTGAGCGTGCATTTGGAATGATGAAAACCCGCTTAAGGTGCATCTTTTTAGAAGCACTTGAAGTACATACACTGTTTGTCCCTAAGGTAATAAATCATTGCAATACTTCTGTAGTGGATTTCTTAATCAAATCATAGTATCCTACTCAAAATAACAGTTAATGCTTAACAACTGCTAAAGTCACACTATCTTATGTGTTCATGTTTTTTCATATCTCAACAGTCTTGTATCCTTTTGCTCTGCCTTGTGCACAGGTGGTGACGGCGTGTGTAATTTTGCACAACATTTGTGTTGGTGTCGGGGATGTGCTGGAAGAGGTTGTGGAGGAGGAGGACAACCAGCCACCTGGGGAGCTTGATGGTGGCGAGAGCCGGAGTGGAGCTGCTTGGTGGGCTGCGCTGACCAACGAGGTGTCTGCACTCCACGAGGAACCTCTTGACCATGACTATTTTTGGCAGGTGAATAATTAACATAGTGTGGACTATGACCTGCTGCGCTTACATCCAAGTACATACAACACCACCATTGGTAAACACCCATACAGTCAAGAAGGTAAATGAAATATACTTAATGTACCAGTGATGTACTGTATTATGGTCTTAACTGACCATAAAAGTACATTAAGTATATTTTATTTACCTTCAGTGATACAATATTAAATATACTGCAACTGTTGTAGAATCAATTATCATCTTACAAGACAGATTGGATTACCACTGGACTAACCTAAACTTTCTTCTTCTGTCTGCAGCCTTGAAGCAACAACAGCAGCACCGGCGGTGCTGTAGGCAGTGTGGCTGATGGCCACTTGTGTTCTTCTCGTCTTGTTGTATATAGTTGTAAATGTTTAAGTTGTTGTATATAGTTGTAGATATGAGAATGCTGTTTAAATGAATTTGCTGCTTCATGTATATAGTTGTCAATATAGAAATGTTTCAATAAAAAATTTTTATGTAACAAAGATGAAATTAATGCTTTTTGTAGAGTTTTTTGTTTTTCTACTGCGGTCTAAAGAACAAGGTTTTTTTTTTTTTTAAAAATGGATATACAGTTTATATTAAATAATTAAGGGGCAAAGACAAAACCAGTTCAATTTAATTGACTTTATTTTTCCGCCAACCTCTCCAACAGCAAAAAAAAAGCGGTTTGACCTCTCTCTGGCCTTTGCTTCCCTTCTCTCATCTGCCTCCCTCTGGTATTTAATATCCTCTTTTAGAAGCTGTAGGATTGGATCCTCTCGCTCCCTTCTCCTCTTCTCTCCTCTGTGCCCTGCTCTCTCTTTGCTCCTGTCTCTTACTGTCTCCTCATCCTCGCCTCTCCCTTCATCTACCTCTCGTGCAGTGCTTGGCCCTGGTTTTTCCTCCTGGATCGAGGAAATAAGGCAAGGGGGCGAGACTGCTGCAGACTGCCCTAATGCCTCGTCCATGAGGGCAAACCAGGGCCAATTTGCTGCCGTCGCCTTGCCATCCTCTGTCCCTTGACCTGTGGCAGGACACTTACATTCCTAAACAGTGAAGATCAAAAAGTTGTGATGATGTACACTACCGTTCAAAAGTTTGGGGTCAGTACGATTTTAAATGCTTTTAAAATAATTATCTTCTGCTAACCATGGCTGCTCTTATTTGATTAAAAATACTACAAAAATCAGTTATAGTATTATATATTATTACAGTGTAAATCAGCTGTTTTCTATGTGAATATACAGTAGTGTAATTTATTCCTGTGATCAAAGCTGAATTTTCAGCATCACCAGTCTTCAGTGTCACATGATCCTTCACAAATCAGTATAATGTGAGGATTTGATGCTCAAGAAACACTTATTATCAATGTTGAAAACAGTTATTGGTCTGTCAGTTGTACAGTTTTTTTTCAGGATTAATTGATGAATAGGAAGTTCAAAAGAACAGCATTTTTTTTTTAATAGAATCTTTTGTAACATTATAAATGTCTGTACTGTCACTTTCGATCAAATTAATTATTCCTTGATAAATAAAAGTCTTGATTTCTTTCCTCCAAAAAATAAAAATAAAATTCTCACTGACCCCAAACTTTTGAACGATAGTGTATTAGTACTATTGTACACTACACTGCATATACTTACTGGAAGCAGGCCCAAGTCTGTCAGGTTTACATTCAAGGCTTACTTCAAGAATCACAAGTTACATTAAAATGTGAATACATTTTTTTTTCCATACTCGTTTCCCACCTTGTACTTGGTTTTTAAGTTGTTCCACTTTTTTTTTGCCTGGGTGTGGGAAACCCTCCCTTCGACCCCCATCTTCTCCAAAACAAGCCTATGTGAATGACAGTGGGAGAAACAAAAAGAAGATTACACAGCTATCACTTCTGAACATTAAATAATTTGCTTCTCACCGATATCCGTTCGCCGCGGTGTCTCTCCCCCCGGTAAACAGCTGCTTGTTTTCTAAACGGAGACGTATGAACGCCTCCGTTTGTTCCTTGGTCCCTGTTAAAAAAGACGAGAAAGCTATGAATAACACTGTGAATGGTATAATATTAACGTTAAATTACTTTGGACAACTTAACTAGTCATTTATAAAAGAAATGCCAGTGACGGCAACCAAGCTAACAATTGTTAAATGACAGGTCCGGTTCAGTTAGCCATCAATAACGTAATTTGTATTTGTATAATTTATAATATCAATACAGTAGTAGTTTGTACTGCCATTTAAACGTTAAACTTTACTTTTATGTTTGGTAACGTAAATTTACTTACATTTGAAAGCATATTGCCCCGTCAACGCACCGACTCTGCTAACGTCCGACATTTTTTAATTTTTTGAACAAGATAGCTGCGCGCATAGGATTGTGGGTGATTTGAGAGCGCGAAGAGCGCGAAGGCTACACATATGCATCCTTTCCTGTATATGGGATATTTTTCGAACGAAGGACTCAGTCCTTGGTTGAAATTCCGAGGATCCTCGACATTGGAACAGTCCTTCGACGGATGTCGATGACGTAGCATCCTCGAAATTCTGGCTTTCGAGGATCCTTCCTTGACATTGAGAAACGCCTCCAGGGTACATGGAATTATCAGACGTCATAATGCATTAATCCCTGCGTTCTCTGGTTCAGCACCCCGCCCACTATCGACATTACAATGGAAACCCACGAACGGCTAGCAAAATCAGTCTTTTAAATTCAACCGCCCGATGGGCTCATTGTGATGTCTAATTCTTTATCGAGCATACGTGAGTATTTGGTTTAATTTACCTCTGATAAATAAGATACGTTATAATTCAAACACAACCTACAACTTCATTTTCTAATGTGACCAGGGCTGGACTGGGACAAAAAAAGGGCCCTGGCATTTTTGCTCAGACCGGCCCACCACAATCGGTCGGACACAACCAACCAGTACACCATCCTTGCGGTCCCTGCAGATATGCATATCTACTGTTCCATTTCCAAAAACCCCTACAAAGCTGACAACTAAGTGCCATGGACCAGTGTACTCACTCTCTCTTGACTGACTCCCTGGTGATCAAAGGTGGCAGTGGAGTAGGGCCTACACAAAGTGAGGGCATCCTGTGAGAGAGAGAAAGGGAGAGAGGGACGAGAATGAGAACTGAATGAGTAAAATGATCACCATACAAGTATCTTTAATATACAACAATGTAGAGAGATGGTTGCACATACAGGTCCTTCTCAAAAAATTAGCATATTGTGAAAAAGTTTAATTTTCCATAATATAATGATAAAAAATTAACTTTCATATATTTTAGATTCATTGCACACCAACTGAAATATTTCAGGTCTTTTATTGTTTTAATACTGATGATTTTGGCATACAGCTCATGAAAACCCAAAATTCCTATCTCAAAAAATTAGCATATTTCATCCGACCAATAAAAGAAAAGTGTTTTTAATACAAAAAAGTCAACCTTCAAATAATTATGTTCAGTTATGCACTCAATACTTGGTCGGGAATCCTTTTGCAGAAATGACTGCTTCAATGCGGCGTGGCATAGAGGCAATCAGCCTGTGGCACTGCTGAGGTGTTATGGAGGCCCAGGATGCTTCGATAGCGGCCTTAAGCTCATCCAGAGTGTTGGGTCTTGCGTCTCTCAACTTTCTCTTCACAATATCCCACAGATTCTCTATGGGGTTCAGGTCAGGAGAGTTGGCAGGCCAATTGAGCACAGTAATACCATGGTCAGTAAACCATTTACCAGTGGTTTTGGCACTGTGAGCAGGTGCCAGGTCGTGCTGAAAAACAAAATCTTCATCTCCATAAAGCTTTTCAGCAGATGGAAGCATGAAGTGCTCCAAAATCTCCTGATAGCTAGCTGCATTGACCCTGCCCTTGATAAAACACAGTGGACCAACACCAGCAGCTGACATGGCACCCCAGACCATCACTGACTGTGGGTACTTGACACTGGACTTCAGGCATTTTGGCATTTCCTTCTCCCCAGTCTTCCTCCAGACTCTGGCACCTTGATTTCCGAATAACATGCAAAATTTGCTTTCATCCGAAAAAAGTACTTTGGACCACTGAGCAACAGTCCAGTGCTGCTTCTCTGTAGCCCAGGTCAGGTGCTTCTGCCGCTGTTTCTGGTTCAAAAGCACACGCCTGTGCACGGTGGCTCTGGATGTTTCTACTCCAGACTCAGTCCACTGCTTCCGCAGGTCCCCCAAGGTCTGGAATCGGTCCTTCTCCACAATCTTCCTCAGGGCCCGGTCACCTTTTCTCGTTGTGCAGCGTTTTTTGCCACACTTTTTCCTTCCCACAGACTTCCCACTGAGGTGCCTTGATACAGCACTCTGGGAACAGCCTATTCGTTCAGAAATTTCTTTCTGTGTCTTACCCTCTCGCTTGAGGGTGTCAATGATGGCCTTCTGGGTTAACCTCTTACCCTTGATTGCGGTTTTGAGTAATGAACCAGGCTGGGAGTTTTTAAAAGCCTCAGGAATCTTTTGCAGGTGTTTAGAGTTAATTAGTTGATTCAGATGATTAGGTTAATAGCTCGTTTAGAGAACATTTTCATGATATGCTAATTTTTTGAGATAGGAATTTTGGGTTTTCATGAGCTGTATGCCAAAATCATCAGTATTAAAACAATAAAAGACCTGAAATATTTCAGTTGGTGTGCAATTAATCTAAAATATATGAAAGTTTAATTTTTAGCATTACATTATGGAAAATAATGAACTTTTTCACAATATGCTAATTTTTTGAGAAGGACCTGTATTTTATACTTACTTAGTGGAAATGGCTCCATGGTGCTCTGAACATCCTCAAAAACAACGAACTACAAAAGTGAGGGCATCCAGAGAGAGAGAGAGAGAAAGAGAGTAAAGGGAATAATGAGTCACCTGGCTTGACTATACATAAGGACAGAGAGAGAAATTATTACAATTATTTGGAAGAGTTATTAAAAGTACACTTAGTAAGGATCCATTTTGATTATATAGTCCTGTATTCTTGAAGAGCAGGATTTCTAGATGGACAATTATAAAAGCAAGTTAACCCTTTAGAACCCAATAGAATGTGGATGTAGAATACTGCTAATTCTAAAAAGAAATGTTTTTTTTCAATGAACTAGACAGCAGAAAAACTAGTTTACAATTGCAAGTATAGGCTACTTTGTTTGAAAGAGCACAAACCCCTCTTTAATGACACCAAACAACATTTACCTCTCATTGTTGAGATACTTCCCATAAAAAAAAGAAAAACAATCTATACTACCAAATTACTCACACAAAACTTCCTAATAATATATATGATATTCATATTATTCACTCACTGTAAATATTGCATATTAATAATATTGGAAATTGATTAGAAACATGAGAAAATATCTACTTCGTTGAATATACAGCTAAACAAAAATATACAGCTTTCAAAATACAAGGCGGGTTTTAATCCCCAAATAGCATGCATTAGCACGTCTTCCAATGTGTAACTCGTCGTGGGCGTTTTGATGCAGCCATTTTGAGTAATAATTAAAATAATCAAATGGCATCATTTAAGCTTGTCTAGAGAAGGGCCGTACGGCCGTTATGGGTTTTAAAGGGTTAACATTAGAATAGTCAGCCGAAGTTTGCAATTGAATAAGTTAACTCTGCTAACCTAGCTACAAAAACAATGCAAAATAGTTTATGCTGTGTTATTTGACTTTAGCTGACTGAGTGGCTAGTGCACGATTATGTTGTCTTATTATAATATTATAATTTAGGTAAATCATCATCTTTGTCGTGGCCCAACCAGGCCCACACACACACACTATCCTCCTGCACCTACCCTGATTAACACTCCCTCCCTGTTAATCATGTAGCTACCATGCTTACCGTATCAATTACACTCTCCTGCTCACTCCGTCCCTCCTGGACTTCACTATCAGACACCTGCTCCTCTGCCTGGGTGCCGCCATGGCTAGTCACATCTCCTCCATGTGCTATGTTCACCTGTTTTTGAAAAATGTCATCAGGTACTGTAGGCTTGGAAACTGAAGCTACAAAACTAAACATGTCAGTTATTTTTGCACATGTTGAGGCATCAACCTCTAGAATTTTTATTTTTTTGGCCCGCAACTTCTCCATACCCCTCTTGCGCTTTTGTTTCTCCATCCTAAATCCACAGATTTCTGGCTCTGAGCCACTGACTGCATCTGACACAAGAAACAGAGGGGGAGGGTGGAGCCTGTTAAGAGATGATTGGGCCAGCCCAGTGTCAGTATGGAAAATTAACCAATGGGCCGCTGTCCCTTTATCGACCGGCCCCCAAGTGCGTCGCCCCCCCGGGCATTTGCCCGTTATGCCAGATTACCAGTCCAGCCCTGAATGTGACTAATGTAGCCTCGCTCGCACTGTTTAGTTTTTCATGTGATTTGTCTGCTAAGGCCATAGCTGCCAACTCTCACGCATTCACGCTCTCACGTGACGCCACACATCAATTTTCTCACGCACAGTAAAATCGCAAAGCAAAGAGGACACGAAGACAGACAGACAAGACAGAGCAGGATACTTATGTTATAAAAAAAATAATCTCATCTCTCAGATTCTGTCAATTTATTTAGAAATTCAAGCAATAAATACCGTTTTGGCGCTTGTAAATGTGACGTGACAGATCCCTATAGCGTCACGTGAACGGATGATCTCTCTAGCTAATGTTAAATACAGTTGTCAAATAAAAAAACGCATTATATGTCTGGGCTGATTAGGTGAGTTTTTTTATCTTGAGAAAAATGAATCTTGTGTAGCCTAATATTTATCCAAATGAGTCAATATTGAATCAAATCACAAGCACTGAACTGAATTGAAATCATAAAATTTGTGTCAAGCAATAAAAAAAGTAGCTTATCAGAAATTACCATGTAAACAATATAAATTGTTGTTACTAAACCTAATACAAATCTGTTTAGTTACTAAAATGTTCAGATTTTTTTTACACCAATTTGATATTTAAAAATAAAATATTTAAAAAGTATATAATTATCTAACATCTGACTAATTCAAAATTAACCTCAATTAATTAAATGCTAATTGGTGGTTATATATAGGCCTATCTAGCATTACAAAAAAATTTGTCAGAATTTGTTCAATTTCATACGTTTTCCGAGGGTGAAATCTGTTGCCTGCTTGTTAACATTAAAGGTAAAAACTACTCAATCTTACCTTACACATTAATACTGTAAAAATAGCCCCTTTGGTGTAAAACACATTAAGTCATTTTATGGCGTGATTTTTAATGATGACCACC
Source organism: allo-octoploid hybrid of Carassius auratus x Cyprinus carpio (assembly GCA_024542945.1). Classification (NCBI taxonomy): domain Eukaryota; kingdom Metazoa; phylum Chordata; class Actinopteri; order Cypriniformes; species allo-octoploid hybrid of Carassius auratus x Cyprinus carpio. The sequence continues at coordinate 192,955 of JANHFF010000189.1, read as the reverse complement.
GTAAATAAGGGCTCCCCCTCCCTACAAAAGCCAATTTAACCACTGGACACGACAATAGTGTAGTGAAAAGTCTTAACTGTGACAGTAAGGCAAATATACCCCTAATTATAGAATAACCCATGTTCAAACAAATACATTAATTCAAACAGCTGTACAGTTGTAGTATGTGCACACAAAGGCACATACATAACTGGTTTCTGTTTACTGTATATAACCAACAGAGGTCTCCATTGGATGACAAATATCAATATGCATCAGTGTTAAAGCAGATTTGCAACTTCAGTCATGTGATCACATGTAAAAGGAGGTAACCAGAGTGCTGAGAGTCACTGTGAGAAAGAGAAAGAGAGAGCAGAGGAAATTGGTGAAGAGATTCTAGAGCTGACTATACAATATCACAAGACTTTGTGCAGAAATGACAACTATTACAGGTCAGTTCAATTTTATCCTTTTTTTTATCTGCAAATAACAAAATGCTATCATAACAGCTAAATGGAAAGATATTGTACTGCTTAAATCATTTTTCACTTAATTTAAACCCACTTAAATTTCTGTCTGCTTCCTACACTGTTACAAATATTAAAAGCATAATTCTAGCCATTTTATTTGTTTTATGTATTTATTGATGTATTATGTAACATTAAGCAATATATTGAATAATAATAATAATAATAATTTCACTGTCACAAATAGGGTTGGTTGGTTAGTTGTTTTGTTATGTTTCTTCAAATTCCCACTTGTGGAAATTTGTGATTGGGTAATGAATCCTAACTTTTGTTACTGGGAACAGTTTACCTGTTACCTGACCCAGAACATACACAGTAATTTGCATTTATAGACGTAACCAATTAAATTAATAGTATTAAAATTAATGACCTAGCACCTGCTATGACACAAGGGATGTACTTATGACAATTGATTTCCATTCCAATTCCAAAATGTGCATATATATATATAGATAGATAGATAGATAGATAGATAGATAGATATTTCAATTTAAGGCACAACTGTGCAGTTGCAGACTGCTTGCTAAAATATACTCTTTCATAAAACAAGCCTCTCTCTTACTTCAGGAGATCTGAGGATTGTGCTGCTGGGTAAAACTGGATCAGGAAAGAGTGCAACAGGAAACACAATCCTGGGCAGAAATGCATTTTTTGAGGACTTCAATCCAGAATCAGTTACTCAATTTTGTGAGACAAAACACACAAGAATAGGTTCAAGGACCGTCACCGTAATTGACACTCCAGGGCTGTTTGACACATTAATGGAAGAAAACCTGAAGTCTAAAATAGAGAAGTGTCTGGAGATGTCTGCTCCTGGTCCTCATGTGTTCCTGCTGGTCATCAGACTGGATCAGAGGTACACAGATGAAGAGAAGAACGCAGTCAAATGGGTTCAGCAGAACTTTGGAGAAGAAGCGTCACGCTATGTCTTCACTCTCTTCACTCATGCTAATTATCTGAGGAATAAAACACTGAAGGATCATATAGAAGAGAATGAAGACCTGCGACAGTTTGTTATCAGCTGTGCTGGCAAATATCATTCATTAGAAAATGAAAACAGAGAGAATCAGTTTCAGGTCGTAGAACTACTGGAAAAGATAGATAAAATGGTGGAGAGAAATGCGGGAAAGTACTACACTCGTTCAGTGTATACACGATTAAAATTAACCTGTGAAAAATTAACCAATGGCTTATACAGTAATGTTGGAAAAATATTAGCATTCATAGTTACAGTAGCAGTTGTAGTAGTAGCAGCTATAAGGTTCAAAATGAGTGAAAATAAGGTTGAAATTGATTAGAAGCCCCTCACTTTTATTCAGATATGTATTTGCTTTTACTGATGTGCCAATTTTATAAATATTGACCTTGCAATATACAATCAGGAGTGTTTCAAAAGAAAATGTCTTTTAATCGCATTGTTTGTTCACCACATGCCCACTGAAGGCTTTTATCTATGGTTAAAATAACAATATGCAAACCTCATTTATCTTTGCTTTATAACAATTCTTCTTCTGTAAATTTTTAAAACATTGATTTACAATAGAAATATTATAACCAAAGTAATTTATTAATTTGTTAAGCAAAAAAATAAATAAAACAACATGCAAAGTGAAAACAGTTCTAGTAATGCACAAATAACTTGTTTATCAGGTCTAAACAAATGAACATTGTGAAAAAGATCTTGAATGTGCTGCTTCTGGTGAGAAGACATACAAGAAGTTGAGCTTGTGAGGTGCAGTCAAAAGAGTTCACTGCAGCCACTTATATACTGTTTTTTTTACAAACCAACACTGATATTTTTGTGTGTGTGTGTGTGTGTGTGTGTGTGTGTGTGTGTGTGTGTGTGTATTTATGTAAAAAGTTATGTTCTGATATATTATTCTGTTATCCTTCATGTAAATTTTCTTCAAGGTTTAAAGTGATTTAAGCATTAGATTTCATGCATACTGATAGCGGTGGCCAAGGCTGGTACCACATTTTAACCGTCCCATCTATTTTAAACTGGGCCTGCTACAAGAGAATGAGGGTTAATTATTTTTGCTACATACTCTACTGGATATGGTGTTCAGGGTTGGGTTATGAATGCATAAATAAACAAATGGCAACATAATCTTTTCACAACATATTGAGTTATTTACACAATATGATTCACCACATACACAAAACAAGCAAATTCTCATCACATAAAAGAATCACAATGGAAATATACAATGTCCACAATAATGATGTCTGTGTATGACATGTCCAACAAGAATGTTTTTTTCTTTGCCTTTATTTTATAGGACAGTGCAGAGGTGACGGTAAGCAAAGGGTATACACATTTTGTATGTTTCTCTTATCACTTCAGACATTTGTTCTTTTCAAATGTAAGTGCCCTGCGAAGTGGACATCACAGGATATTCCGCCATGATTCCAGTTCGAAGCGAACATATATGTTCCATTCAAAGTGCATTGAAGTGTGCGAGGTGAATTTAAATTGTATTTATTTACAGAGTTGTATGATGTGACACCTGTCCATGTGTCAAGTCCATGAATGAATTTTCCAAAATGAAGTAAACTTCAACAGATTTCCCCTCCTCAGGGAGTAGGGAGCAACGAACACTGTGTAGGGATCATGTCAATCGGAACACAGTTCATGCACGGCAGGGGCGGATTATGACTTTGATGTGCCCTGGGCACAGGCGTCTCAAAAGCCCCCCTGAGGCCATCACTGACAGTGATGCACCTGTATGCCACATCATACAGGATTTACAGAACACAATATTCTGTACTTTCACACCACAAACTGATTTATTTGTATTTCACTAGTATTAATCATTTAGCAGACGTGCATTTAAAAGTCCATGCATTACAAAAACAAACAATATCAAAAACAGTGAAAAGCAGTTCACTTAATAAAAAAGTGGTTTTACCTTAGTTGAGGGATGTCTTTCTTGATTTCCTCAAAGAAAACTCCTCCACCACGTCATCAAAATCCAGTTCCCTCACAAGATCGCATTCAATGGCCATTAAAGACAGCGAATTAAGACGTCTTTAAAACAATTTGCTTCTTAGTTCATTTTTTACTCTTGCCATGAGAGAAAATGAATGTTCTCCTTCACAGCTGCTGACTGGTAGGGTGAGAAAAATCTTAAGGGCAACATACACATTGGGGAAAACCGATGGCAGTCCATAATCTATAATTGTTTTTATCATCTTTGATGGTGATCTGTCCGGCTCCATTTAAATGAAAGATCTGAACTGAATCAGCTCATCAGCAAGACAGCTGTTCAAGTCATCAGGGTAAGCAGAAGAAAGGTTATGGGCTCCTGTAATAATGTTGCTGTCGTATTCTGCATCTGACATGAATAGAACACCAAAGAGACTATTGATGTGTTTATAGGCATCCAGTCTGTGATCAAGGCAACTGACAATATTGTCAATGGTAACATTAAATGTGTCCACTTTAAATTTACGGCTTCCACTAAGACCCACATCACCATCTGTGATCTTGTCAGCAAAAGTTTGTCTTTTCTTGATTCGGTGTACCTTGAGTACGCTTATAAGACTGGCATACATACACCAGGCACACTTAAAGCGCTTCTCTTAAATGTGTTCAAATAGCCTGCGCTGAGCTGATACAAACTCACGCAACGATTCAAGCAGTCGCACTGCTGTCAGAAGGTCCATATCACTTTTTTTGCAGACATACACTCGTAGCGTGGAATCGTTCAAGTACAGTATTCCAGAACTGCGCCATAAATGCAGTTTGTCCATCATTGCCCATAGTCCCGATGCGTCGTTGTGTGTTTCCTTTTTTCCGCTCTCATCTTCAGCTATACTGTTTAAGGCCTCTCTTATACTACTGTAATTTTTCCAAAGAGATTTGGCTGAATCTGAAAAATATTTGGCATCCTTTAATTCATTAGCGATTACTTCTTTCGTTTTTTCTCCCATTATGTCAATAAACTCCTCACATATACTTGATGACAAGTAAGATATGCTTCCCCATCCTTTCTGGGTGCGTGTTTTAATATGCTCTGATAGAAATGGGTCAAACTGAGAAATTAGCTATAAAAAGATGGTGAAAAAAGCTTTTTTGTACCACAATTAATACTTCAATTGCAAAAATAATCACACTATTTGACAGTATTCAATGCCATTTTATTAAATTAAATTAAAATAAGGGCCCCCTGCTGTTCTAGTGCCCTGGGCAAGTGCCCAGTAAGCCCATGCGTTAATCCGTCCCTGATGCACGGAGCTCACTTCTAACAAGCTGATTATCTGAATTAGGTGTGTTAACAAAGAGAAGACATACAAAATGTGCAGAGCAGGGGGTCGCCAGGACTTGAGAACCGGTGCACTACAATAGTATATAAGGTAATGTTTAAGTTCTATGTATATAAATTAATTATAAAGCACTATTATAACAAGGCTTATTTTATTCTGATATTTATATTTATTTTATTGTCATCTCATATTGATCTGCATTCAAATGTTTTTATTTTTATTTTTTGTGTATGCTTTTTTGTATGCAACAGGACCTTTTCCATAATGTATTTCAGTAATAAAATTATATATGTCTTACTATATAATCAGCATCAAACAAACAAAATTATTCTTATTCTCAGTGATAAAAGATTAAAGATAAAACAAAAAGATTGAAAAATAATTGCACAGCCACCAATTAGGTGGCGATATGCACTAAGTATGCAAATGGCCACAAAAAAAGAAGGAAGAAGCAGTATGGCATGCTTTTTCTTAGTGTCCAGTTCCATAGCGATTCATGGCTTTATTGAGAATCTTCGTCATTTATTTAATCTTTGTTATTAAAAAATTTGAACAATATACACATTACAAATACACATAATATACAAATAAAATAAACCGAGTTATATTTTAAGGTATAGGCTACAATATGGTGTATTTAGCAGGAGCATTAAAAAAAAAAAAATTAACAAATATAAAAAAAAGTCTATATAGATTGATTCCTATTAAAACAACTTATTTTTTCCCTTTTTGTTTGGTGTTTTATTAACATTAAAGGAATAATTCAGCCAAAAATTAAAATGGGCTAGTGTTTTATGTTTATACTTTCATTTATTCACTCAAAAGTTGTTTTAAACCTGAATGAGTTTCCTCCTTCTGCTAAACATAAACGCTATTTTGAAGAAGGTGGAAAACCAGTTGCTGGTCCACAGTGACTTCCATAGTTTTTTTTTTTTTTTTTTTTTTTTTCTATTATCAATGTCAATGTGGACCAGTAACTGTTTATTTACCCAGATTCTTCAAAATATCATAATGACAGAAATGGCATTTTAGGGTGAACTATAACTTTAATTACAGTGGTCAGCATGTAGCCTACTGTCCCTTTAAGATTTGCACGCATCTAATATACAAGCACACATCGTTTCTCTCAGTTGTTTACTTTCATTTTAGACATAACCAACTGAGTCTATACATAAACCTTGTGTGTTTTGACAGTATTAGCACAAAACATAACTTAGTTCAGTAATAAGGCACTGTTTGATAGGCTTTTTTTGGGTGTGCTCAGAAAAAAGCAGTTGTCAGAACAGCACACGAATGAAATGTTTAACCAGTTGGGCTTTAAAACAGATGAATTTTTTTTTACTTTTGTGATTGTGAGTGCAGTGTCCCGTGAGAGTAACTCTACCGCTGAGTTAACACTGATGTTAATATATGTCAGATTGATTCAGAGATGCCAGAACTGCAGGCTGCAGCTGATAGAATGTGCACTGCACGATACAACGATATTTCATCAAAAGCAGATCGTGGAGACATTTTTATTGTGCACAATCAAAAATCTTCATACCGCACACCCCTATCCTCAGCAGAAATCGCAGACCGGGGGCACTTTAGCGTCAGACCGCAAAAGGGCAGGTGCTGAGCGTTTAATACCTTCTTCATTGGGTTTTTGTGTATGATCCTGGACTGTTTCTATCATTTTGGATTGTTTACTGCCTGCCTTTTGACCCTCTGCTCTGTTTTTGGACTGTTGTTACTCTGCTAGCTGCCTGCCCCGATCTCTTGTCTGCCTCGAGTATTTGCCTTTGTCTCGCCTCTGATAACCCTGTTTGCTGTTACCGATCTGTGCCTGTGCGACCATGCTTTTACCATTAAAAGTTGCAAATAGATCCCCACTCTGTTGACCCATCATTACACCAGCATTGTGTAGGATACCACTCTTTCCACAGCGGTAACATGCTTTTTCGCCATTGTTTTGTTTTCTCACTGCATACTTTGTGATCTTGATTTGATGTTTAACACCTGTGCCTCTTTTGCAGCCATTTCCATGGAAATACTGATTTCTATTGCTCACTAATGTAAGATTACTTTAATATAAGAATTATGTTTTTTATTGTGTCGTTCAGCATTGTGCCGAATTTATAGTGTTCCAGCAGTCACTTAAATACGGCAACAAATTGTGTAATTGATTCTCCCTCTAACTGCTTGCGTTTATGAAAGCGAAATCTTTCTGCAATAATAAGGGGTTATGGTGCATAATGTTTCAGAGAGTGATGCTACCATGTCCTTGAATCACCAGGCTTATTAGGCTGCACCAGACTATGTAATGGATTATGTCTTGTTGTCGACGGGGAAGTCATCCCCTAATGGTTAGAGAGTTTAAATCCTAACCCTAAGGTTGTGGGATCGAGTCTCGGTCTGGCAATACCACGACAGAGGTGCCCTTGAGCAAGGCACCGAACCCCCAACTGCTCCCCGGCAGCATAACTCACTGCTGTGACACAGGTGTGTGTGTGTTCACTGCTGTGTGTGTGCACTTTGGATGGGTTAAATGCAGAGTACGAATTCTGAGTATGGGTCACCATACTTGCTGTATATAGCTGTAATAGCTGTATTTCACGTCACTTTTCACTTGCCCATTACACTGAGGAATATATATTTATATTTTTTTTAGTATGCCTTTTCTGTTACTCATTTTCCTTAGCACACGGTTGTTACATACCAGGTGTAAATATTGTCTGTTTTAAGCATTTAAATTTATCTGTTGACAGCCCTAAAAATAACTATTAATTTCTGCACAGTGACGGGGTAATGCCTGAGTAATTAAAGACGAGTTAACTTGTTTTTCATGAGCTGGTAACACTTAGGTAACACTTCAGTAATCAATGAAGGGTTAACATGTTTTTCACAAATCATTGTTGAATATTTTGGTCTGGTACATTCAGTACAGCCATACATTTCTCTGAAGAACTGTGTTGTAATTACAATATCATTACAAGCCAGAGAAAATGGAATTTACAAACCGAATAGAGCTAGTAATAAACTTTCCGTAATTTCTTTCAACGGTTTAAATTTATTATTATTATTATTAATATTATTACTGATATACATTTGAAACAAATAGAAGAGACACTCCAAAGAGGTCATAGGTTAAAAACACATACCATCCATTCTTAGATAAGTGTAGTAGTAACAATCACAACCACTATAACCAATTAGTTTGTAACATTCAGAAATTAATTTCCACAAAGAATGGATTTCAGAGCTAAGCTTCTCTGAAGATGCAGTTTATGACCTTATTCACACAAAAAGAGACAACTGATCACATTTCAGATACATGATAATGTTGTGGTTGGTAATTGTTTGGGATTTTAATTTAAAATTAAAATCTTAGTGGTCATCGTATATCAAACTACTATACATTTTATTTTCTTCATAATGGGGGGGGGGGGGGGGGGGGGTTGAAGTAATTGTAACCCTAAGCAACACTAACCTCTCAGCTATTGATACCTGAAAAGAATCACTCAGTACACCTGGATCTGATCTTGCGAGACGCTGGCAATCAAACATTTCTGCAAAACCTTTCAAATTGTTGTCATTTATTTACTGTTCTGCTTTGAATTCTATGGGGTACAAAACTGAAAAATTAAGCAATGTATAGAAAAACAATCTTGTTTGTTAATAATGGCAATTGACTTTTGAATTTATTTCAAACAGCTGACATGTAAATGTATGAATGTAAGAAGAAAAATAAGAGACAGCAAAGTTAATAAAATATCTGTATTATGTGAAAGCATTGTTTAAACATTAAAGTGAATATTAGTGTATATTATGTGCTATATGTTACGATACCCTTTCCCAGTCTAGGGTTGGGAGTGGGAGTAACAGGTTAACTAAAACTTATAAAGGATTAAATGAAAAAAAAAAAACAAACAAAAAAAAAAACGTGGAGGGATCACCTCAGTCCTCTGCTCGAGAAAATGCAACCACCACTTAGTTTGACCATTTTAAAGAATTTATTTAGAAAGGGAAGCAATAAATGTCTTCAGGAGGGCCTGGCCAAAACAACAGGAGGAGTACTAAATAATCTATCCAAGTAAAATAAAATAAAATCAACAACAAAAGCTTTCCTCAACTCCCTCACTAACCAAAAACAGGGATAAACAGGAGTACAAAATAAAATGGCACCCTCTCCCTACAGCTTCCAAAACTAACCACAAATCAAATAAAGTAAGTTACAATACCTCTTTATACCTTCATAAAATAAGATAGAAATAAATGTGATACACTCTGTGGTTTCAACACACTACTTGTGCACAGGAATGCAACTCACTTTCAGGTCTTATCACTTGACAAACAACTATTTTAACCTTGCACCTTCAACAAGAAACACAACGCAGGTCTGAAGCAGGGGAGAAGTGAGCCTCCTCAAACGGTGTTCACTCTGCTCTTTTGTAGCAGCACTGTCTGCAGCACACACTCTGATGAGCACCACCTGTGGGTATTTTGAAGCTGCCAGTCAATCAGAGAGTGAGAAAGATAGAAAAGAGAGAGCACACACACGGGATACATAACCACACCCCAAAGGGTGGGGAAAACATACCTCAACAATTAATAATTTAAAAACATACATCCTAGGGATGTAACATATATGATGTAATATAGGCAGCAAACATAAAAAAAAAAAAATACACTAATTATGCCTGTTGATCTAATCTAAACAACAGGAACTGTCACAAAACCTCACCACAACTGCTACAATGCTTCCTTGTAGTACAATTGTACATTTGTTTTCCAGTGTTTTTGAGATTTTGCTTTTCCTGGGTTTATTTATACATCTGAAAAGCATAGTGTTTTCCTCCATTAAAATGGACCATTTTGTGTATCATTTGCAGCAGTTCTGTGACCTGATCTCGATTATTTATGCTCTCGTTGTTAAATGAGTGATATCTGCCCCAACAGGTCTTGATCAGTTGCTTTAGCTCATTGCTTTTACTGATATATGTTTCTACAGGCTTGCCCTTCAGCATATCAGCGTGAGTGAACAGAATGATGGTGTAGTTAATGGCATCTTCTCCAAAGTTCTGCTGAATCCATTTCATAACATTCTTCTCCTCCTCTGTGAATTTCACACCCAGTTTCATCACCAGCAGAAATGCATGAGGCCCAGGATGAGACAGGTTCTTGCACTGCCCTGTTACAGTCTGCAGTATTTCTTTATCTCGAGTGTCAAACAGACCTGGACAGTGAATAACTGATATGGTGCATCCATCCATATTTGCTTCTTGTTTGTTACAGATCAGTGTAACTGATCCTGGAGAGTGTTTCACATCAAAAAGGTCTTCATTCAGGATGGTGTTTCCTGATGCGCTTTTTCCTGATCCAGTGTTGCCCAACAGCACAATCCTCATATCTGTTACAATCAGAAGACAATGTTATTGTATTGTGTTTTTTTTCTTTAGTTATAATAAAAAGGTCAAAACTTGATTGTTATATCCAAAAGTACAAAGTACTTTTTATACATGGAAGGCTGCTGTAATAGACCAAGAATTAGTATGGAATTAATTATTCTTGATCTCTTAAATGCAATGTCATGATAATCACAGCACAACAAATATGTAAGGAATAAGGTGCATTATCACTGCTCAAGACATTGTTCAGATGATGTATTTCAAGACATCTGTTAGGTTTTTAAAGCAGTTATTTGGGGGGGGGGATTTTTATTAATCTTATTTACTATATTTTGTCAGTGACATTGTATGTTTTGGTTCTTTGGATGTTGTAGGCTGTAAAGATCTTTGAAATAACCTGAAAAAGTAATATGGACATGTAATGCGGTCAAGACTTTCCTGGAACTACTTTAGCTGTTTGTTTCCCTGAAAGTACAACACCCTGTAGTATATATATTGTAAATAATACATTGGTCCCACTTTATATTAAGTGGACTTAACTACTATGTACTTAAAATTAAATTAATCAATTGCTACAATGCACTTATTGTGTACATACATGTTTTACACTGTACTTATTTAAAAAATACCTGTATGTAATTACATCTGTAATTAATTTCTGTAATTACATTTATAATTACGCTGTTGACCCATTCCTTAAACCTTAACCCACCCTTAAACCTACCCATACCACCAAAAGCAAAAGTGATTTGCAATACAATATGAACACACTATGTGCTTTGTACTTATTTTTGATGTAAGAACATAGTAGTTAGTTCCACTTAATATGAAGTTGGACCATTATATTCATTGTTCAAGTTCAAGCAAGAAAAATCATTTTAACTATTTAAGACTATTTAAGTGGTCAAGAAGCACAAATATTTAGGCACTGTGTTTTTTGATGATAAATTAAAATTTGAGGGAAACACTGATATGATTGAGGTAAAGCTCTTCTATGTATGTATTTTTTGAGGAAACTTTGAACTTTTTATATGGATGTTTATTTTATGAAGATGATTTATACTTGTCTTATTGAATCAATTTGAAGTTTTTCTATTATTTGTTGGTATGGCAATTTGAATGTAAAGAACAGGGGTTAAGTTGAGCAGTATAATTAAAATGTTAAAAAGTAAAATTAAAAATTACAAATTTAAAGCTAGTGGGGACTGATTTAATGACTTTTGCACAAAGTTATGAACATAAGGTGACTAAGAAGGGCCAGTTAGTCCTCTTTAATGTCACCCATCCATTGTGTAATGAATCTCAACTGCTTCCTTCTGTCCAGAGATTTAAACTCCCTTTGTGCAAATCAAACAGAAGCAAGAATTCCTTTATACCTGCTGCAATCATGTTTTTAAATGTCTTATTATAAATGTGTGTTTTATGTGTTTAGAGTTGCTGCTGCTGTATGTGCATGTATACTGCTGTCTACATGAATTGCCTTTAAAGGACAATAAATTTAAGACAATGTTTAGAAAAGTTTTAATTTTCCTAAAAAAGCCCACAGTTTAACAAAGTTCAAGTCTCATCACATTGTGTAATCTCCTAGCAATCATTATCATTTTATCAATAACTTAATATATAGTACTATAGAACCATAATTTGTTCAGATGGAAGTAGATTCTATCAGCATCATGCAATAAATTTCTTTAAAGTGTGAGAATGGCAGTCAAAGTAATAATCCAATATTTTCTCAGCTATGAATTGGACACTCTCCTGTCAATAACTCACACTATATGATTTAAAAGTCAATATGAAAATGTGGACTAAATTTTATGGCATATGAAAGAGAAAAACTCCAGACAATAATTTTAATCTTCTTAGAAAATCTGATCCAACTTTGGTAAGAATTGGATAAAATTTGTACTTATCAAAATGATGACTATTGTAATGAGTGAAGACTTAATGTAAGATATAGGAAGTGGTTAGCATGACTAGAGGAATCAGTTGCACTTTTTATTTTCTTTCTACATGAAGGGGTTAAAAAGTTATAAGTAGGGATGCACCGATAGGGTTTTTTACCAATTTTTTAGGATACTGATTTTAACAAACAACTATAACGATACCGATATTGGTCAATTGCATAAAGCAGGGGTTAAGAAAAAAAAAAAAAAAGTTGGTTTCACTCACAAAATTGGTATTTGAACATTTCTGTTCCTGCATTCCTCTGTATGATTACCTTTCCAAAACCGGTTGAGTAGAAAAAATACTGGTCAATAATGTTATTTTTTAAACTTTTTCTTTGCCTATAATAATAATGAATAATAATAATAATAAATTACAGCGTTTTCTTTACTTAAAAAGAAAAGAAAACACAAGGGTCTTGATCTGTTAGCTTATCTAGTGCTTAGTCATAGCCAATACAGCATCATCTTTTCTAGATTTTGACCAAATGTATTAAACAAAAGAAAAAACTGTCAATGCTTTAAAGGTGCCATAGAATGCAAAAATCCCTTTTATTAGGTGTCTGAACACAGTAGTGTGGCTGCAGTCTGTGAAAACAACTAGCCTATAATGGTAAAAATCCACCCACTCATTGTTTTATAATTCCAAAAAATCATAAACAGTCTCTCCACACTAGCAGTTCCAGATTTCTCACTACTATGATGTCGTACTCAGGAAAATCCCACCTATTTGTGACTCTCTCTGCCCTTTTAGCATATACACAGCCCTGAGTGAGAAGCAGCGGTCTGCCATTACTGTTTTCTTGCTGTAGCTGCTGGAGGTACAATGTCAGCCGCAAAGAGCAATTAAAAGTGTTGTGTGCTGGGATGCACCAACGAACATAGGAGTCTCCATAGACTGCTGAGGACAATTTAATTTTCAAAAAAACTGAAAAGCCCTATACGTTTGTGCTAACATTTTACGCTGGACTGCCTCACAAACGAGAGTCAGTTCAATGCTGGAGTTGTGCAAAGATTGCTTCTGAAAGAGGGATCGATACCAACGCTTTGGAGTCTGGACGTTTGCGCACAAAGTAAGCATCACGCGTCATATTTTGTTTTCCAAAAGGGTTTCTTTGATCTCTGTAAGTTTCATTTTGCTACACAGATAGTGGATAATGGCATTCAAGATCGCTTCACAGGGCAACCCTAAAATGCACAGTGAGCCGAATGTGACCCGGATTCTTTTTTAATATCTACTTCACTATTCACTAATCTTTCATTTAAAATTGATACGCAGCCAAAACGTATAGTTCATTGTAATTATATAAATATGAATGCATTTTTAAAGTGAAGAAATCACTTAAGTTGGCATGAAAATTTTATATAAACAACAGTTTATTTAGAAAACTATACAATTATAGCAAAAAAAACAAAAACAAGTTATATAGAAAGTATATATAAAACATTACATTTAGCAAAATTACTTTAGCACTTATTTATACTAGGATACTATAATTTAACAAGTATAAACAATAAACACTCAGGTGACACTTTACAATTTACAAAAAGGTTTCATTTGTTAACATTAGATACCTACCCAACATGAACTAACATGGCAAATACTTCACATTAACCTTGGTTATCTGTAGTTAATACATTAACCTAGTTAATCAACATTACTAATACATTATTTATCAACATTTACTAATACATTAGAAAAACATTGTGCCTGTTGACATTATTTAATGGATCAGCACTAACATGAACTAACAAAGAACAGTTTTTCTAACAGTATTAAAGATTAATGCATTTTGTAACAGATGTATTGCTCATTGTGATTTATTGTTGATTTCAGCATTTATTAATGTTAACTAATGATGCCTTATTGTAAAGAGACACCAAAACAGTGTTTTGAACAACACATTAGTAAATGGCAAAGTTTTAAAATTAAACACATTTTGTACCTTAATTTATTTATCTAATGATTTACAACTATTACCATGGATAATTTTTAAATGAAAAAAGTGGGTATTTTTCCTTGGTTGTTGCCCATTTACAAATCGCTCCGGATTTATGGTTGTTTGGGTATAACATGTCTTTCCACTTTTTAATCAAATATTGGCTCATTTTGGATTTCATGAGAGCTACACATTCCAAAAAAGTTGGGACAGGTAGCAATAAGAGGCCGGAAAAGTTAAATGTACATATAAGGAGCAGCTGGAGGACCATTTTGCAACTTATTAGGTCAATTGGCAACATGATTGAGTATAAAAAGAGCCTCTCAGAGTGGCAGTGTCTCTCAGAAGTCAAGATGGGCAGAGGATCACCAATTCCCCCAATGCTGCGGTGAAAAATAATGGAGCAATATCAGAAAGAAGTTTCTCAGAGAAAAATTGCAAAGAGTTTGAAGTTATCATCATCTACAGTGCATAATATCATCCAAAGATTCAGATAATCTGGAACAATCTCTGTGCATAAGGGTCAAGGCCGGAAAACCATACTGGATGCCCGTGATCTTCGGGCCCTTAGACGGCACTGCATCACATACAGGAATGCTACTGTAATGGAAATCACAACATGGGCTCAGGAATACTTCCAGAAAACATTGTCAGTGAACACAATCCACCGTGCCATTCGCCATTGCCAGCTAAAACTCTATAGGTCAAAAAAGAAGCCATACCTAAACATGATCCAGAAGCGCAGGCGTTTTCTCTGGGCCAAGGCTCATATAAAATGGACCGTGGCAAAGTGGAAAACTGTTCTGTGGTCAGATGAATCAAAATTTGAAGTTCTTTTTGGAAAACTGGGACGCCATGTCATCCGGACTAAAGAGGACAAGGATAACCCAAGTTGTTATCAGCACTCAGTTCAGAAGCCTGCATCTCTGATGGTATGGGGTTGCATGAGTGCGTGTGGCATGGGCAGCTTACACATCTGGAAAGGCACCATCAATGCTGAAAGGTATATCCAAGTTCTAGAACAACATATGCTCCCATCTAGACGTCGTCTCTTTCAGGGAAGACCTTGCATTTTCCAACATGACAATGTCAGACCACATGCAACAATTACAACATCATGGCTGCGTAGAAGAAGGATCCGGGTACTGAAATGGTCAGCCTGCAGTCCAGATCTTTCACCCGTAGAAAACATTTGGTGCATCATAAAGAGGAAGATGCGACAAAGAAGACCTAAGAGACATGAAAGAAGACCTAAGACAGTTGAGCAACTAGAAGCCTGTATTAAGTCAAGTCAAGTCAAGTCACTTTTATTGTCACATCACCACAGCACATGTGCCTTGGTGAGTGAAATTCTTGGGAGCGTGCACCAGAATTGCAGAAACAGTTAACATATAACCATACAGACTTCAGCAGGTGAAAATATGCAATATGCACATACATATAGTCAGTACACACAGTGTACTATTAGACATACTTACAGTTAGCACTACACATTATTCACTATACACAGAATGTACACATTCTACATTATGTAGACATATATACGCATGAAAATATGCTAAGGTGCAACAGAGTGTACGTGGGCTGGATACAGAAATGTTATGGATGTGCATTGGATGGAATCCAGTGGTAGCAGGTAGATTATTGTATTAAATAGTTTGGTGTTGAACTGTTAAAGTTAAAGTGCAGTGTGTGGCATACCATATTGTGGAGTATGCTGTAGGGTGTATTAGTTCAGACTGTTCATAAGTTATGAACAGCTATCCCTCAGTCGGCTAGTGCGGGATCGGATGCTGCGGAGACGTCTTCCTGAGGGCAGCAGAGAGAGCAGTCTGTGGGAAGGATGGCTGGAGTCACTGATAATCCTCCGGGATTTCCTTATACACCGCCTGGTGTAGATGTCCTGGAGGGAGGGAAGCTCACCTCCAACAATGTGGCTGGCAGTTCATACGACCCTTTTCAGAGCTTTGCGGTTGCCAGCGGTGCTGTTTCCAAACCAGGCAGTGATGCTGCCCGTCAGGATGCTCTCTATAGTGCAGGTGTAGAATGATCTGAGGATGCTGGGGCTCATTCCAAACTTCCTCAGCCGTCTCAGGAAGAAGAGGCGTTGATGTGCCTCCTTCAGCACTGCATCAGTGTGTGTAGACCAGGTGAGATCTTCACTGATGTTTACACCGAGGAACTTGAAGCTGCTTACCCGCTCCACAGGTGTCTTGTCGATGGTGATGGGTGTGTGTTCTCTGCTCTGTCTCCTGAAATCCACCACCAGCTCCTTGGTCTTGTCGATGTTGAGTGAGAGGTGGTTCTCCTGACACCATTTAGTCAGGGTGCTCACCTCCTCTCTGTAGGCCGTCTCATCGTTGTCGGTGATCAGGCCTATCACCGTTGTGTCATCAGCGAATTTGATGATGACGTTGGAGCTGTGTGTGGCTGTACAGTCATGTGTGTACAGGGAGTACAGGAGTGGGCTGAGGACACAGCCCTGAGGAGCACCAGTGTTAAGGGTCACCGGGGATGAAGTGTTGTTGCCCATTCTGACCACCTGGCTTCTGCCTGTCAGGAAGTCCCGGATCCAGCTGCACAGAGATCTGTTTAGTCCCAGAGTCTGGAGCTTCGCAACAAGTGTGGCAGGCACTATGGTGTTAAACGCTGAGCTGTAGTCCACAAACAGCATTCTCACATAGATATTTTCCAGGTGGGAGAGAGCAGTGTGTAGGGTGAAAGCAATAGCATTGTCTGTAGAACGGTTGCTACGGTATGCAAATTGTAGCGGATCCAGTGAGGCAGGCAGCACAGAGCAGATGTAGTCTCTGACGAGTCTCTCAAAACACTTTGCTGAAGATGGGTATGAGAGCAACAGGCCTCCAGTCATTCAAGCATGTGATTTTATTTTTCTTTGGTATGGGCACAATGGTGGATTTTTTGAAGCACGAGGGAACCACAGACAGACAGAGAGAGAGGTTGAAAATGTCTGTAAAAACACCGGCTAGTTGGAATGCGCATGCTCGGAGCACACGGCCTGGGATGCCATCAGGACTCGCAGCCTTGCGGATATTCACCCGTCGGAAGGATCGGGTTACATCCGCGACAGAGACGGAGAGTGCACTCACATCTTCTGCAGCAGCTGCGGGAGCGCTCTCTGTGTGGGCGGTGTTGTGACCCTCGAAACGAGCATAAAAGTTATTAAGCTCATCCGGTAGAGAGGCGGCAATGTTCACAGTAGCTGGTTTATTCCCTTTAAAGTTTGTGATGTTATTGATTCCCTGCCACATGCCTCTTGCATTGTTGGTGTTAAATTGTTCTTCAACTTTGTTTTTATATTGTCTTTTTGCGGCTTTGATGGATTTCCTGAGATCGTAAATGGCTTGTTTGCGATCATCAGCATTTCAGGATTTAAAAGCGTATGTCCGCGCTGACAAGGCTGCTCGAACATCGCTATTAATCCACGGTTTTTGGTTAGGGTAGATGTAGATTGTTTTTGTCGGCACTACATCTTCTACACACTTCCTGATGAAACACGTTACAGTTTCTGAGTACGCCTCTATGTCGTCATCAGACGCTGCCCGGAACATGTCCCAGTCCACGTGATCAAAACAGTCCTGTAGTATAGCGTCTGATTGGTCCGACCAGCATTGAATTGTCCTGAGGGCGGGTGCTTCCTGTTTCAGTTTCTGCCTATAAGCAGGCAGCAGCAGAATGGAAGAGTGATCCGATTTGCCGAAAGGTGGGAGGGGGAGAGATTTGTAGGCGTCCCGGAAAGGAGAGTAGCAGTGGTCCAGTGCACGATCACCACGCATGTTGATGGTGATGTGTTGAAAATATTTCTGAGCTATTGTTCTGAAGCTGGTTTTGTTAAAGTCCCCCATAACAATAAACGCTGCATCTGGGTACGCGGTTTCCTGCTCACTTATATTCCCATACAGTTCCTTGAGTGCCTGGTCTGTGTTGGCTTGAGGAGGAATGTAAACAGCGGTGATTATGACCGCTGTGAATTCCCTCGGTAGCCAGAATGGTCGACACAGAAGCATATGAAATTCCAGATCAGGGGAGCAGAAGGATTTAATAGAGTGTAGGTTCCTTTCATCACACCACGAGTTGTTGATAAAGAAACAAACACCCCCACCTCTGCTTTTCCCTGTGAGCTCTTTCGTTCTGTCCGAGCGGTGCACGGAGAACCCCGTAAGCTCGATGGCTGAGTCTGGAACCACTGCAGACATCCAGGTTTCTGTGAGGCAAATAATGCAGCAGTCCCTTGTTTCTCGTTGGTATGAGATACGTGCCCGCAGTTCGCAAAGTTTGTTGTCCAGTGACTGAACGTTAACCAGCAAAATGGATGGGAGAGGAGGTCGGAGGGGACGACATCTGAGTCTGACAAGGACGGCGGCTCTCTTCCCTCTTTTCCGGCGGCGTTTCCTCGGTCGCGCCCTTGCAGCCCAGACAAAGGGCTCTGATGCGGTGTCTGTAAACAAAGCGCCGGCGTTCAAGAACTCAAAGTCCGGTTTGCGTTCCGCGACGTAGGAACCAATGTTTAGAAGCGTGTGTCTGTCGTAGACAGTTATACAAACAACATCCAACACGTAGAACAACAAAAAAACAAGTAAAACAAACGAAAAACTGCAAAGTTTACTCGGAGCTCGCAACACGGCCGCCTTGCTCGGCGCCATCTTGGATTTTTTTTTTGTGTGTGTGTTTGTTTTATTAGACAAGAATGGGACAACATTCCTATTCCTAAACTTGAGCAACTTGTCTCCTCAGTCCCCAGACGTTTGCAGACTGTTATAAAAAGAAGAGAGGATGCCACACAGTGGTAAACATGGCCTTGTCCCAACTTTTTTGAGATGTGTTGATGCCATGAAATTTAAAATCAACTTATTTTTCCCTTAAAATGATACACTTTCTCAGTTTAAACATTTGATATGTCATCTATGTTGTATTCTGAATAAAATATTGACATTTGAAACTTCCACATCATTGCATTCTGTTTTTATTCTATATATATATAACTTTTTTTTGGAATCAGGTTTGTATTAGCAAAGGTCTAATGTAATGCATCAACATGAACTACCTTAAATGTATGTTAGCAATGCACCTGTTGTTTGACAGACTATTTACAGCACTAACTGCAATGACAGCACAATAAGTGGCTTTGCCCAGCATGATTAATATTTAGTGTGTATCATGTTAATTAAAGATAGTTAACCCAAAAAATGAAAAACAATTTAGTCCCCTTTATATTGTCCATATCTGACAACCTTGTTGGTTTTGATTACAAGCAATCTTCAAAGTATTTTCTTTTGAGTTCTGCAGAAAAACAAAAGTCAGAGGTTTGGTAAAATTTAAATGACTTCCCAAGAGTCTTTCCACTGCCAGTTATTCTATTACTGACTGATTCTCCCCTCGGCATGGACACAATGACACATAGCTGGCCATGGGCCTGTGAAAGTACGCCTTCTTCCTAGTGAGCCTTGTAGTGCTTTTAATCTATGATAGCCTCACACAGGGCACCACTTAATGTAGTGATTTTAGATTTAAGTAGCACCACCAGTGTAATGGCTTTGGGCTTAAATATTAATACTTAGTTTTGGTCATACTTTCTTATGTGGCACCAGCCAGGAATGTCACATTGACTATAAGAACAATCATGGAAGATTGTTGAATAAATAAGAATTACATAAATTGGAGGAAGTATTAGTCTGACCAGTCTGAAGGAATTCAGAGGCATTGTTCACTTGTATAGCCTCTTTACTGTATCAACACAAGGAAGACTCGTGTAATACTAAATAGTTAAAGTTAAAATGTGATTATATTAATTATGACAAATAAAAAAGTTATTTAAAAAACTATTTTGATGTGAAAAAAGCCATTTGTAAAACTGATTTCCTGAAAACTGTAAAAACTCTAAAGTGCTATGAAAATTCTTTGGTTAGATCTAAGATTGTCCCAACAAAGACAATAACACTGACTTGACCAGTGGTGTGACTTGGAGGTGGCACTGCCTGTTCATCAATGGAAAATTAGTGTATTCTGAAAGTTGTGCACTTCCGCTTAATGTGAATAAACTTTTTTTTTAAAAAATGTATTAAAAATAACTGTACTGGCAAAAAATGTAAAATTTGTTACTATATTTATCAGTTGTAATCCTTCAGCATTCTATCAAGTAAATACAATTTTGCATTGCATAAAGCCATGTCATTAATATTTCATAGTCTTGTATATGTATCATTTTTATAATGGAGCAGAAAATGTATAAAATCTAATCAAAAGGGGAAATAAAAACTTGAATAAATACCAGCTGAATTACATCAGGACATTTCGATATATTACATGTGAGGCTCTTTGCTGCTTGCAAATTGGTTTTCAACTACGAAGTAAAACACAATCTTAAAAACTTACCTCCATTGTTTGTTTTTATCCACGTTTTTTCTTTTCTTTATTTCAATTAATACAAGATTTCAACCATATTCCTCTGATATAGATAAGCAGTATACATTCTAATATATTTGATATACAGAAAGAATTGAGCTTACCAGAAGGTCTATCTGCCATTTTCAGTTTGTCCTTAGTTTCAGTCTCCACCTGCAGAATACCTGAATGAAATGAGAACAAAGGTTCCTGAAAGCTCTGCTGTAATTTCACTACTGATGAAATGCCAAATGCTTGACAGATCTGTTGTGGAACTATAGACTAAATGAATATAAGCTATTTACATATAATCACTATATTATAATATACTTATAGTCAGTTATAGTAAAGTTTAATCATTTATATGTTTAGTAGCCCCTTTCAGTGGGGCTATGGATGCAGTATGTCAGTATGCAGTGTGTGTGTATATAGTTTACATATATTTACAGGCATATGTAGTAATAATGGTAACTTTAGATGACCTTTCAGATGTATTTAATTATAAAACACTTTATAAAATATAATAACATTTATTAACGTATTTAATATTTTCTCTAAACCTTCTTGTATATTAAGACAAGCACCTGCAATTCTGGCCAAATTATAAAGATATGTTGTGTGTGAATTTGCACATGTTATAATTTAAGCATCATTACTGACGCCTTGTGTTTAATAATAATGAAAACAGATTGATTAGTGAAATTAAAGAATGATTTCATAAAAAAATTAGAATGATTAGTTGTCTCTAATTGGCCTGTTTAGGTAAGCCCTCAAAACACTTCTTATTTACTGGTACAGTATTGCATGATTTGTAGATTATATTTAATAGTTTACACTTTGCAAAAAACGTTTGCAGTTAGTTTTTAATATTACATTCTTAAGGACTCTATGCTTAAATTTCTTTTCAAGAGCACTAGTGGACCTACTTTAATTACTCTAGATAATTAACCTTTCCATTGATATTTGACTCCTTAAAGTTTTTATTTTTCACCTTTGTAATGCTATTGTTCTAATTTTATTAAATGTACATCATCTTTTGTGCTTAAAAAAATTTGATTTCTAAACTTTTATGAGTCAAATGAAATCAGCATTAACAATTCATCAGCATGGCACAGAAGAGAATATTTACAGAATTTTTTGACAAGACTCGGAGGTGGTTTAATATGATATTTCACAAGAGAAAATAGCTTTTATTGTTAATAAATGCAAAAAAGTTTTTATAGCCTGTTAAGAACTTTTAAAGTCTGTCTTCTGTAAAGCACTTGACATTTACAGCAACGTAAGACAATCAGTCTTCTGGACATTTCAACAATTGGAAATACATTTGATATAAATATATATATTCAGTACTTATCTCTCCTGTTTTTGCAACAACATCTCTGAAAGTAAAACTTGAAGTTTTCCAGTTAAACTGGTTTGAAAAAGGACAATAAGAGTCATATTTGTATTACCCACTTGAAAGGTTAATTGAAAGCATGCCTCTGAAAATACTTTCTTTTCAGAAAACAATAACGACATCTCATTAATAAATGTTAATACTCCACCCTGTGCACACCCTGAGGTGTTAACCGTAAAAGGGAGTGTTAGGAAATGTGCAATAAACAAATCCTCCCTTCAGTGAGACTCTTTGTTTCACTAAAAACTGTGGTCGGCAGTCATGACAGACTGTATTAACAACTACAACATCTGCTTATGAAAAGAAAGAAAACTATTTTAGTATTACCATTGTTAGTAAGGCAACATGTAAAACACGGCATAAAGAACAGAAATGTCAGCTTAATAAAACTTAATACAAAACTGATTGCAAAATGATATCAATTAATATTGTACAGTTACATGAATATTGAAAATATCGGTTTAACAGATTTGCCTTGACAGTACATACATCACTTGTTTAGTTGATTTGTGTGTTCAAATCTAGAAAACAATTTACAAGGTTGTTTGCAAGACATCTATAATAAACTCTCCCTCTTTACAGAAACCTCAGTCAAGCTCATAAGTTTAAAAGTCACAATGTTTGGTTGCCAGTAAGACTGTAAAATTTACAAGAGTACTGTAAATCATTAACTACAAATGTACTGTAAAATTTACAGTAACTTACTGGCAATTTTGGTTGCCAGTTATGCTGTAAAATTTCCAGGTGTACTGTAAATCATTAACTACAACTGTACTGTAAAAAACAGCACACTGCCTTATATACATGTATATATGCTGTACATTTTTTACAGCTGTAACTAAAATTAAAGTCGAAATAATGTTTATGAATGCAAGTGAAATTACAAGAGCAACAATGAACTTACATGTACTGCTATGCATTTTACAGTAAATTAGATTATTTGATGTGGAATTCAGTTCACTATTTGTTTGCTGTAAGTTAAAGCATTTTTGTCAAATAAAACTCACAATAACAGGTTCATTAACATAACAAGATTCCAAAATGTATTTGGTAAGAAAAAAAAAAAAAAAAAAAGGAGATTGCACATTAAATGCAAGGCTTTAGCCTTGGTTCATTAATATAACAAATTTATTGTGCAATAATGGCTATTTAACATAACCTGATTCCAAAATGTATTTGGTGAAACAATAAAAAAAAGGAGATTGCACATTAAATGTGCAATCACATTTAAGGCTTTAGCCTTGGAAAAAACCTCGGAGAACAGCAGCACTTAAATATTAACTATGAAGTGCACACATTCCTAAAGTGATTGTTCTAAAGTCATAAACTAAAGAAATGGTCTGAACTGTGCCTATCAATTCTATTGGAATACTTTAAATGACAAGCCATTCAAAGTCCATTAGTTTACGCAACAGTGTGCGTACATCTGGGTTCATTCCATGCATTTTCTTGTCTCGCTTTCCAGCGGCAACTTTTGATTCAGTTTCCGGGTTGATGCCCACAAGTCCTCTGTGGAAAAAAAAAACACACACCATCTAATTATCAAAAACATTATACACTTAAAAATAAAATACAAAATTAGTCAGACAATTCAAATTACATTTAATTTCAATGAAGAGTTAGGGTCATATTTAATTTTATCAGAAATGAATGTACAAATATTTAGCCTTCCATGTTTACAATAAACAAAATGTACAGATTATATTATTATACAGATTTAAAATCGCATTTCTAAAAATTTGGCTATAGAACATGTAAATCATTGCACCCTGCAATCCACTGCATCTAGTGCATTGTCTACAGGAAGACTGCAGTGATTATACAGCTGTTAAATGATCTCCTTAAGGCCGGGCATACACTGTGCGATTTTCATCCGATTTTGAGCCAAATTCTGACTTGTGCAACTCTTTTTCGGGTCGGGCCGATTTTCAGCATTTTCGTGTGTCGTTTGTCGTGCAGTGTACAAGGGGAAACGAGAGGCGATTAACCTCTCCCGACTGGCAATCGGTTGGTCGGATGGATTTCTGACACGTCAGAAATTTTGGTCGCCTCTCGTGAGGTATCGCACTATTGAAGCAGGGCTACGAACCGATTTTCCGCATTTCCCTCACTGCGCATGCGCGAAACCATAAACGAAACCATGGTGACACGGCGTGCAGTGTGGACTGAAGTGATGGAGGGAAAACTTTATGGCTAAGAAAAATAAAAATAAAAGAGGGAAGAAAACGCCTGCTTACCTCCAGTTCGCGTTGCAAAATGGATAAACCATATTGGCCACGTCTTCCGAGCCACCTGCGCGTCCAGATACACCGACACCTTTTTTTTTTTTTTTTGGACGATTTAGCACACAGAATTGCGCATATCACCAAAGCAGTGCATTTATCCCGGGAAAGCATGTTTATTCTGAAACAGCCACAAACATCTAGGTTCTGAGGGATCCTACGTGTTGATTCGGTTGATTCCCCACGTATAGTGTGAGCAGTCAAATCGCAACTCGACGATCGGACCGTACAGTGAGCGCATAAAAATCGTGAGCTTTGGCTTTACATCGCATGCGATCTACTCGTACAGTGTGAGTTGGTACCTTGCCGAAATCGCACAGTGTATGCCCAGCTTAAGACATTTAAGATAAGGTAGTTGTACTGTATTGGAAGTGCAACCACATTTTGTAAAATGCAATAAAATCAAGAATCTGTGATGTCAATACTCTTTCAACTTTAACTGAAAAAAAAAAAAAAAGAGTTTCCAATATTTTCACTGACCAACTTATTTGTATTTAATAAATAAACAAGTTTAGATATTGATGGCTGCGACACGCTCCAAAAAAGTTGGGACAACATGGGACATTATAGAATTATTATTCTTTTTAATTATCTTTCATTGTTATTTTAGTCATAATAATTTCTTTTATTTTTTATATGTTTTTTGCATTATTTGTAGTATTTGAATTATTTGCCTATTTATAATAGATTATTTGCTACAGTTGTGCTATACTTAACTGCTATACTCTTGGCATTCTACTCTTGCTAATTGAATCCAGGTGATTATTCTTAAATAGTCTACAATGAAAAAAGAGTGAATGTTTGCTGGAATGGAAGTACTGAAGAAAAGCAACTTGAAGCATCTGCTTGTGCTCGTCTAGTTTTTAATCCAGATGCACCTTGCACTTTTTAGTAACATGCAGTGAATAAAATAATTCTCTATTCAGTATGTGGTTTTCCATAAAATATCTAATTCTGATAAACTATCCTAAATTGAAAATCAAAAAAAAAAAAAATGTGTAAGTAACAATAAATATTGAGTAAGATTTTATGCTCTGAAATACCTCTGAATAAATTCCAGTGTGCATGCAGCGTCATCCTGATAAGCAATATTTAAGTTCTAAAAGGTCGCAAACAACGCTGCCAGGCCCTCAACAAATGCCTCTGAAAATGGGCCCAGGACAACTTCCCTTTCGACGGACAACATCCACTTGCTTGGGGTCATGGATTCACCTATAAAAAAATAAAATAAGAATATGGCAGTGTAATAAGTGTTGTATAGCTCATGTTAAAGGGATAGTCTGAAAAGAATTAAATGAAGTGAAAATTACCATGATTTACTCACACTACCCTAGGAGTAAATTACTTTCTTCTTTCAGACATATACAGGTCCTTCTCAAAAAATTAGCATATTGTGAAAAAGTTCATTATTTTCCATAATGTAATGATAAAAATTAAACTTTCATATATTTTAGATTCATTGCACACCAACTGAAATATTTCAGGTCTTTTATTGTTTTAATACTGATGATTTTGGCATACAGCTCATGAAAACCCAAAATTCCTATCTCAAAAAATTAGCATATCATGAAAATGTTCTCTAAACGAGCTATTAACCTAATAATCTGAATCAACTAATTAACTCTAAACACCTGCAAAAGATTCCTGAGGCTTTTAAAAACTCCCAGCCTGGTTCATTACTCAAAACCGCAATCATGGGTAAGACTGCCGACCTGACTGCTGTCCAGAAGGCCATCATTGACACCCTCAAGCGAGAGGGTAAGACACAGAAAGAAATTTCTGAACGAATAGGCTGTTCCCAGAGTGCTGTATCAAGGCACCTCAGTGGGAAGTCTGTGGGAAGGAAAAAGTGTGGCAAAAAACGCTGCACAACGAGAAGAGGTGACCGGACCCTGAGGAAGATTGTGGAGAAGGACCGATTCCAGACCTTGGGGGACCTGCGGAAGCAGTGGACTGAGTCTGGAGTAGAAACATCCAGAGCCACCGTGCACAGGCGTGTGCTTTTGAACCAGAAACAGCGGCAGAAGCACCTGACCTGGGCTACAGAGAAGCAGCACTGGACTGTTGCTCAGTGGTCCAAAGTACTTTTTTCAGATGAAAGCAAATTTTGCATGTCATTCGGAAATCAAGGTGCCAGAGTCTGGAGGAAGACTGGGGAGAAGGAAATGCCAAAATGCCTGAAGTCCAGTGTCAAGTACCCACAGTCAGTGATGGTCTGGGGTGCCATGTCAGCTGCTGGTGTTGGTCCACTGTGTTTTATCAAGGGCAGGGTCAATGCAGCTAGCTATCAGGAGATTTTGGAGCACTTCATGCTTCCATCTGCTGAAAAGCTTTATGGAGATGAAGATTTCGTTTTTCAGCACGACCTGGCACCTGCTCACAGTGCCAAAACCACTGGTAAATGGTTTACTGACCATGGTATTACTGTGCTCAATTGGCCTGCCAACTCTCCTGACCTGAACCCCATAGAGAATCTGTGGGATATTGTGAAGAGAAAGTTGAGAGACGCAAGACCCAACACTCTGGATGAGCTTAAGGCCGCTATCGAAGCATCCTGGGCCTCCATAACACCTCAGCAGTGCCACAGGCTGATTGCCTCCATGCCACGCTGCATTGAAGCAGTCATTTCTGCAAAAGGATTCCCGACCAAGTATTGAGTGCATAACTGAACATAATTATTTGAAGGTTGACTTTTTTTGTATTAAAACACTTTTCTTTTATTGGTCGGATGAAATATGCTATTTTTTTGAGATAGGAATTTTGGGTTTTCATGAGCTGTATGCCAAAATCATCAGTATTAAAACAATAAAAGACCTGAAATATTTCAGTTGGTGTGCAATGAATCTAAAATATATGAAAGTTAAATTTTTATCATTACATTATGGAAAATAATGAACTTTTATCACAATATGCAAATTTTTTGAGAAGGACCTGTACAATCAGAGTTACATTAAAAAATATATATATATAAAAAATGTCCTAGCTCTTCTCAGCTTTATTATGGTAGTAAATGACAGGCAAGATTTTGAAGCCCAAAAAGTGCATCCATTGATCATAAAAGTACTCCACATGGCTCAGGCCTTCTGAAGTGAAGCGATGCATTTGTTTAAGAAAAATATCCATATTTAAAAACATAAATTAAAATATCTACTTTTCAGCATATTTATGGCGAAAGAGTGAACTCCGACCTGACGTAACGAAGAACACGGAAGCGCAGAGGATAGAGCAAAAAACAAAAAAATCAAATTAGAAGTCTAAAACAAGAATTTTTAAAGACAAATTTCTGAGGATTTTGATAGAAGAGAAGACCTTGAGTTTGTTACACAGCCCTATTTGTTAAGAGAGGCGTTAAAGCTTACACTACTCCTACGTCATACATCATGTAGGGAGTTACTTTCTTTTGGCATAAGTCGACTAGTTCAACAATGTATATTTTTCTTACAAACACATCGCTTTGCTTCAGAGGGTCTTTATTTATCCCCTGGAATTACTTTTTACTGGATTACTTTTATGATGGATGATGCACTTTTTAGAGCTTTAAAATCTCATCATCCATTCACTGCCATTTTAAAGCTTGGAAGAGCCAGGACATTCTTTAACCCTCTGAAGTCGATTAACGCGTACACGCGTTTTGGGGTATTTTCTCCTGATAACCCCGAAAATAACTTAAATTACACTTTCAGTTTTGATCGTACAGATAAGAACAATACATCAATCGAATCTGTAAAGGGTCTACTTTTTTTTGTATACAGACATAATAACAACAAAACTTTGTGCACTTATAAAATGAAGAAAACAAACAAGGAGTGCTGTCTGCAGGCTTTGTCTGCGCTGATCTTCAGTTACAAACGTGTCATTAAAATGAACTGTAACTCAGTGAATACTCAACACAGAGACATGAGAGAGATATCTATAGAAAGCCTGACATGTCTACTTTTAAACTAAACAAGTGCTGCCGAAAACAAATATTCTGTGATAAAGTAATCCATATGAAAACAATCCGTTTTTCACATCTCCCTTCATTATCTTCTAATGTGACCACGCCCACGCGCTGAACTCGCTATTCAGATTCTAATGTTTCACTGCAACAAACCTTGGATGATCAGCGCGGGTGAATCCGGTAATCCCTCTCTTTCCATGTCGGCTGCAGTTGCTGCAGCCCAAGAAAAACAAAAATTAATTTTGCATTAAATACTTGCAATTAAATATTTAAGACATTAAAAATCCAAATGTTATACTTACATCAGCTTCAATTAGAAGTGATTCTGTTCTCTCTTTGAAATGGGCCATTAAGAGATTCAAGATGCACAGGATCAGAGAATTTCCCTCTTGATACTTTGATAGAACAGCACACACCTCTTTGTTTGTTGGCTTTTCTTGAAAAAATCTTATTAATCCTCTTTCCTTTCCCTTCAATGCTCTCCATGATTTTTTGTAGCAGTGAGATGTCTGTAAGCAATTGGAAATGTAAAAAGATCCCCTTCAGACAAAACAGGTAAGGCCAGACAGTGGTGGAGTGGCGTTTATATCACGGCGCTGACGGTAATATGTGACCTCCATCAACTTGTGAAGTTCTCCTCTATTGGCTCCAGACATTCCTTCAACAGAATGAAGCAGCACCATTTGCTTGCGCTTCTCTTCTAGAGTATCATCATTTTCTCCTGCAGGAAACTCCTCAGGCTGCCAACTACGACATCTGAAACTGGGGTTTCCATGGTCATAGCAGGCTCTATTAGATGGTTTACAGAGCACATTTTAAATGAGACAAAAGCTGTGTTAGGGTCCCACATTGAACTTCACAAAAGTCTACATGGCATTTAAATGTTTTAATCACACATCTGTGCCTGATGCTCTTTAGCAGCAGACTGGTGATGTTCCCTGTGATTTCTGTATATGTGGGACTTCAGTGAAGAAAACTTACTCAGGTACAGCACATCTAAAACCTAATTTAGGCACATTTCTATGCAATTTCACATGCTGCACAAAACTCAGGATTGTACTGCTCTCATTATTACAAAAGTGACAGATAAAAATTTTCAACTTTAAAAAAAAATAAACTTCACAAGCTAATAAATGCACAGCAATAAAGCATGTGCACTGCATAAAACCTACACAACCAAGTTAAAAGTTTAAAACATTTAAAAGCTTACATGTCTACTACCAACAACAATGTAAAATAATTTTATACCGAGCAGTTATCAAAAATTTTATAGTAAAATGACAGCCAGGCCACACTTTAATGGTGAAGAAAATATAGACAGCTAATCGTTAATCTGTGACGACTCATCAAGCAAATTCATCATAAAATTGGACAAATAATCTAGATTATCCATTTTGCAATGTGGATGTAAAAGGATTCCATATTGTAGATGTAACACACCTCGACTCACTCTCATTAGAGATCCTCCTCCTCCGGTAACCGTAGAGCACGAGGTGAGCGCGAAAATTGAGTGCTGGTGATGATGACGCAAGCGCGTGGAAAGTCCCAATTTCTTCTTTTTTGGTGTTTATTTGCGGTTGGCAACCTAGTTTATTGGTGCATTATCGCCACCAACTGAAATGGAATATGGATCAAGTTGTTTGCTTTTATAATTTATATACAAATATAAATAAACATAAAAACCAAGCAATGGAAAGTCCCAACTCCCAAGATGTCCACTGAAGATGATGAAAACTTTTGCAACTGTTTTTTCTTCTTCTTAAAAAAGCATTTACTGCAGACGTCATAGGAACATGGAATAACAGTGAGCTACCTTAAAAAAAACACAGTATCTTATTGGACCTCTAAAATTCACAGCAATTATGCATGCCACCACACGGCAAAATACAGTAATGCTATAAAATTAAAACAGTAGTCTATTGTAAATATTTACTGTAAAAACTACAGCAATTTTTAACAGTGCAGAAAATAAATACAGGGTGCTACTGAGCAAAACTACATTGAAAACTGGGAGCTTCTGGCCATCAAGCTGTCCCTGGAAGAATGGAGACACTGGCTAAAGAGAGCTCACCATCCATTTGTGGTGCTCACTGATCATCGCATTCTCGAATACTTGACGCTAAACTACTCAATCCCAGGCAGGCCAGGTGGGCCCTCTTCTTCACGCGCTTTCACTTTACCATCTCCTGGTATTCTGTAACAATTAACACTGATATCTATGGTAGTGATCTAAATGGAGGAAGTAAACTTTTGAAAGTAATTGGCGCTTCAAATAATGCTTGTGTTGATAACATTGTTTCGCTACTAGGTGGTGACAATAGAAAAAAGAGAAAAAATTTTTTTGTCATTGAATAATTCATTGAAGACATTAGTTCAACAATGCTGATTAATCCAGTAATGCCTCAAGTGTGTGACGGAAATGCTATGCCACTTAACATACTATAATGCATATCGCACTGCATAAACATAAAACCAGCACTGCATGACAAACAACCAGGACAACTCTACACTGCTCAAAACACTGACTGTGAGTCAGAAGCACCAAACTGTCCTTGCAAAGTTGGAATAGCCTTTTTGCACAGCCTTCCCAGGATCAAGAAACCATAAAATGTGTTGCAAACATCTGAATATTTGGGTGGAATTGTTCTGGAACAGTGTTGTAGATACAACCACTGATTTATTGTTGTGTCCTCTTTAGGAAGGCCAAACAAAGTAATTTCGCTTTCACAACAAAACACAAAGTGTCTCCACGACATGGTGGCGCCGGCAGCAACAATACTATAGCCAGAATCAAAGTTACGCCTTCTTTCTTTGTGTGAATATTTGGGTTATGTTATGCAAAGCTTCCCACTTTGTGATGTAGACATGTGGGGGTGTGTTAGAACAAGCCGTTTTAGGAGGGTGTGGTTGACTCTTAACTTTTATAAAAGAATATCTCTTTGGATTTGAGACTTTAGTCTTTGCAACTTCACAGATCTTCTTTATTCACCAAGAGCTTGTAACACTCTAAAGAGAAAGCAAAAATTTAAACTGCATCATATTTCCCCTTTAAAATAATTCCATTTATATGAAATGTTTTCAAATAGACTGCAGCAATTAATATTTTGTAACAGACTTTAGTAAATTACACATTATTTTGTTTAGTTCAGAATAGTCATCTTTATTTGAAAGAAAGAAATTGTGATTCGCAATTTATACGGAATAGTGCAGCAATCATCTACCAACACTTTAGCAAACATCCAGAACATCCTTCTATTTTGACCTAACTTCAAACTGTACACTTGAATTGAAGCATACTTGAAGAGTACTAATATTAAGCCAATGAAATGCAGTAAGCATCTAACCAGAAGTGCAAATAGCAATATGTATATCAATAAATCTAAATATATACATGTACAGTCATGGCCAAAAGTTTTGAGAATTACATAAATATTAGTTTTCAAAAAGTTTGCTGCTAAACTGCTTTTAGATCTTTGTTCCAGTTGTTTCTGTGATGTACTGAAATATAATTACAAGCACTTCATACGTTTCAAAGGCTTTTATCGACAATTACATGACATTTATTCAAAGAGTCAGTATTTGCAGTGTTGGCCCTTCTTTTTCAGGACCTCTGCAATTCGACTGGGCATGCTCTCATTCAACTTCTGGGCCAAATCCTGACTGATAGCAACCCATTCTTTCATAATAACTTCTTGGAGTTTGTCAGAATTAGTGGGTTTTTGTTTGTCCACCCGCCTCTTGAGGAATGACCACAAGTTCTCAATGGGATTAAGATCTGGGGAGTTTCCAGGCCATGGACCCAGAATTTCAACATTCTGGTCCCCGAGCCACTTAGTTATCACTTTTGCCTTATGGCACGGTGCTCCATCATGCTGGAAAATGCATTGTTCTTCACCAAACTGTTGTTGGGTTGTTGGAAGAAGTTGCTGTTGGAGGGTGTTTTGGTACCATTCTTTATTCATGGCTGTGTTTTTGGGCAGAATTGTGAGTGAGCCCACTCCCTTGGATGAGAAGCAACCCCACACATGAATGGTGTCAGGATGCTTTACTGTTGGCATGACACAGGACTGATGGTAGCGCTCACCTTTTCTTCTCCGGACAAGCCTTTTTCCAGATGCCTCAAACAATCGGAAAGGGGCTTCATCGGAGAATATGACTTTGCCCCAGTCCTCAGCAGTCCATTCACTATACTTTCTGCAGAAGATCAATTTGTCCCTGATGTTTTTTTTGGAGAGAAGTGGCTTCTTTGCTGCCCTTCTTGACACCAGGCCATCTTCCAAAAGTCTTCGCCTCACTGTGCGTGCAGATGCGCTCACACCTGCCTGCTGCCATTCCTGAGCAAGTTCTGCACTGGTGGCACTCCATTCCCGCAGCTAAATCCTCTTTAGGAGACGATCCTGGCGCTTGCTGGACTTTCTTGGACACCCTGAAGCCGTCTTTACAAGAATTGAACCTCTTTCCTTGAAGTTCTTGATGAACCTATAAATTGTTGATTTAGGTGCTATCTTAGTAGCCACAATATCATTGCCTGTGAAGCCATTTTTATGCAACGCAATGATGGCTGCACGCGTTTCTTTGCAGGTCACCATGGTTAACAATGGAAGAACAATGATTTCAAGCATCACCCTCCTTTTAACATGTAAAGTCTGCCATTCTAACCCAATCAGCCTGACATAATGATCTCCAGCCTTGTGCTCGTCAACATTCTCACCTGAGTTAACAAGATTGACAGCAATGAAATGCAGTGGAAAGGTTTTTTTGGGATTAAGTTAATTTTCATGGCAAAGAAGGACTATGCAATTCATCTGATCACTCTTCATAACATTCTGGAGTATATGCAAATTGCTATTATAAAAACTTAAGCAGCAACTTTTGCAATTTCCAATATTTATGTAATTCTCAAAACTTTTGGCCACGACTGTATATGTATGTATATATGTTAGGTAAAAAAAAAAAATGTTAGCCTGAATGCACTGTAAGTCGCTTTGGAAAAAAGCATCTGCTAAATGCATAAATGTAAATGTAAATTTACAATAAGATTTTTATGGTGTGCAAAGTTTGAGGTATGGAAGCAGAGACCGGCTGGAGACAAATGGTTGTAAATATAAGGTGCAAATGATAAGGTTAGGAAATTCTTCCTTAATAAGGAAGAATAAGGATTGAAAAGTATCCATCGACGAACACTTCAGAATCTGGGCTGAAGCAGTAGGACATCCGGGGATTTCTCGCCTACTGTTTCATGAATACTGAGTTTTCGAACGTACTTCTTTCTTCACATACTCTTCTTCCCTACTATATAGTAGGTAAGTAGTCATATTAGAATGCAAATTAAGTACACGTACATCCAACTCTCTTATATATCAAAACATTATTTCTGCATTTGTAACTGCAAGTTAAATGTATTAATGTACTACATTAAACAATGGGCAAACACATCGAAATCCCTCTTCCGATGAACCTTCTGTGTTTCCTCTGCATTGAAAAATTTAATTTTGTTGATACTGATTAATTTTTTTTATTCTAAATAACTGATTCCTTTAATTAAAAACTGGTTTGACATTTATAGGCCTATCCCAGGGGTGTCAAACTCAGTTCCTGGAGGGCCGCAGCCCTGCAGATTTTAGTTCCAACCCTGCTCCAACACACACACCATGTAGTTTTAAAAATAGCTGGATCAGATGTGTTTAATTATCGCTCTTGGCCTATCCCATTTTTGCCTCCCTCTCACTGTTAAAATGTAACTTAGTAATTTTTACTCTGAGTAAATTTTAAATGAGATACTTCTCACTTTTACTTGAGTAGATTTTTAGACTGGTACTTTTACTTGTACTTAAGTAAAATTTAACTAATGTAATGGTACTTTTACTTGAGTAGAATATTTTCGTTCTCTTTTCACCTCTGTGCGCTACCTTTGCAAGGTTCCATGAAAACGTTTAAGCTTTTATTTTCCTTTTACGCCCTGAAGAAGATATCACAGTTTCATCAGGTTCATCGAAATTATTCATCCTCGATCACTTTTAGTCAGCTATGACAAAACTCCTCTCTGCTAGCACATCTTTTCAAAGTGAAAGTAGCCTTGTCACCTGACCTGAATGTGTAATGTGTAAATTGTGCAGTTTTACTGTATTGGGGGTTCTGGGGGGAATGCAACATGCAACATGAGGTGATGGTCGTGGATGAATGGCACAACAATGGGCCTCAGGATCTCTTACCTTAACCTTTATATCAAACATTTTGAAATCGTCCACAGCTGAGCAACGCGAGACGCGGATCTGAAGTTATATTTGTTTTGTTCACGAAGTGAATGTGATGCACAAAATCATTTTAAGATGCAATGGAAAAAATAAAGCTGGATAAAAACATACACGAAAACACGCTAAAAAATAAATTAAGTTTGTGAGAGTTGCATTTTATTAAATTCAGAAATAATAACGGCAGGCCTAATAATGCTATAGGCTAATGTACCAACAGGATATTTTTAGTTTCCTTCACTTTACAACAAATCCTTTAAATGTAATAAATTTATCAGAACAGAACAAGAATTACAAATATATAATTCTAATGGATAAATATAATTGCAGTATATAATAATATAGGCTTATAAACAACAACACAAATAATAATAATTTAAAATAATTTAAAGCGATACATAAGGTAAGGTTGGGCTTATCTCTCTCATTCGGGACAAATCCAAACATGTTGACCATTTGAAGCTAAACTCTTATTCATTAGGTAAAATAGGCTTTGGATTTCACACGTGTTTCAGTATAGACGAAAAAAAAATCATAATGAGCAAAAAATATGCCAAACTGCCAAACTGCTCGCGCCGCATGGCTCGGTGAACGACAATTCACAATTTTTGGTCACACAGTAAAGGCATAATTCAAAAATGCAAAGTGTTAGCAGTTTGAAAAATCAAGAATAATAACAGAGTTAATAAGAATTTTTTTTCTAAATGCTGGACCGTTCTCATTTCGCTCTGCAAATGGAACCTGAAGATTATTATTTTTTTTTTACCAAGAATGAACCGAAATGAAAACCTTTAGCTTTTAATCCGTAGGCATATATGTAATGACTGTTTAATAACAATAGCATGCATAAGAGCCTTTGTGTAAAGGTCTTTCTTTAATTTTTTGATGAGTAGACTGTAGCCTAAGACTATCCTATTTTTTAATGGCTTTTAAGGATGTTATAATGTATATTATAATGTTATTGTTCTTTTACGTCTTCCTTTCATTTTACAATTACATTCAGTTCGCAATCCGGTAGTTTCACGAATGATTTTAACACGCTACTGATTTGCAGTTAACGCTGCGGCGGTAATACCCATTTTGGTTGTCTACCTACTGTAGATGCACTGCTAGGATTTAAATGTCTGTTTTGCTAACTGGGAGGTGTGTGTGAAGTTGGTCTGTTATTTTTTTCTTGCTTTTGCAGGAATGGGCACAGGGGAATGGGCACAGGTGGCAGCTGCCCTTGGTTTAGGACTTCTCCGCCAGATCCTTGCTATTGTCTTCTATTTTGGTGGGCATGGCTGAGAACGTCGCCGTTTTGAATGTTTCCTTTTATTTTATTTCTGTTATGTTTTTTTTCCTAGAGAGTTAAAATAAATATATATTTTTTTGGTAACGTATATCGTTTGTGATGGCCTTCTTTTGTTGCAGTTGAGAGCCGAACTGTAACAAAATTGGTTGCTCGTCTGTTTCAGTATGTTGGTTATTGTTAAGAAATGCTGAAGTGGTGCACACGGAACTTGATTAGATCCATTCAAATCATCTGCGTGCGCATTTGTGTAGTATGTGAATGAATGAATCTTGTTGAATGGCAATCTGAAAAGACGTTAGATTGCTTATTGTAATGTTATTTATTCTCTTGGACGCAAATTGATTACATTGTTTTGGTAGCGAGGTTAGACGTTTGTTTCTTGTAAAAGATGCCTTTTCCCCTGTAGGTTTTAGCAACGCTTTTTTTGTGTTGACTTTTTTATTTTACTCTTGTTATTTGAGAGATATTGATATACTGGGGCTTGAAGGAGCTTGGCTCTTGGTTGAAGCACAAAGTGTAGGGTTGAGTTAGGATTGTGTTGTTGCGGGAAAAGGCTCTGCTTATGGGAAACTAAGATTTGTTTAATTAATTGTAGTTGGTTTGGCTTTTTGAGAAAAATGGCTTTACAGGGTATTTAAAAAAAAATCCTACTGAGGAGAGGTTATACTGTATGTCTAAAGATAAGTTGTTGGAGGTGGCGGCACACTTTGACATTGGACTCAAAGCTAAAGAAAAACGTTTTAAAAGAGGGTGTAGGACTTAGTGTAAAGTCAGTTTTAGCATACTTGGGTGTATTTACAGCTAGGGCTGAGCAACCTGCAAGATCCTGTAGAACAAGTTAATCCTCAATAAAGTTTTTCTTCCTTGACTTATGAGCAGGAGCGGGATTTGTTGCTCTTAGAAATGGAAAATAATAAAATTAAGCAAAAAGATGAACTTCGTAAACTGGATATTGAAGCAAAAAGACTGCAGCTGATTAGAGAAGGTAGGCTGAAGAGCCAACCTAATATAGTGCCGTCTCAGGTGGTTAGTTTGTGTGTACAGGGTTTTGATGTTGCAAGGAGACTAGGTCTTATGCCCAAGTTTAATGAAGATGAGTTGGACACTTTCTTTAGTTTATCTGAAAAGCTAGCAAATTTGATGGCATGGAAGGATAGCCGACGAACATTATTGTTGCAATGTGTGTTCCAGGGTAAGGCTCAAAAGGCATAATCTACCCTTAGTGTAGCAGATAGTTAGGTATATGCAAAAATAAAGGAAGTAGTATTGAAAGCATATTAACTAGTTCCCGAAGCATATAGACAAAAGTTTACAGTTTTGCATAAAGGAGCACAACAATCTTTTTCAGAGTTTGCAAGAGATTTGAGTATACAGTTAGATCGGTGGTGATCCTCATCTCATGTAGAAACTAACTAGGATCTTTATGAATTGATGTTGTTGGAACAATTTAAAAATACTCTGTTTTAGGATATGGCTGTTTTTATAACAGAACATAAAGTTAAAATGGTAGAGGGTGAGGTTAGGAAAAATCGCTGGCATTGTACAGTTAGTTCTCTATCTGTCGTCACTATGAGTTATGTCGTGACGACATTAGGGGGTCTAACTTGGGAGCAAAATCATCTCTGAGTTTAAGAGAAAATGCCAGTGCATTGGCTAGTGCATTTTGCATGCTGAGCCACTCCCTGTGCACATGGTTTTATAAGGTGACAGCGCGCATCCACTCACTAGATTTTTGCTTCGGAACCGTGTAGTACATGGTATCCTACTTACTACAAAGTAATTTTATCTTTGTGTGCGAAGAAGCTGTTTCTGGTCGTTGTTACGGTACATTACAGCGGTGTCCCTGTCAGCAGTGATTCCCCTGGGTGCTTCAACTAAAAGAGCAGTTTCCTATAAGAGAGCAAATTACGGACGATTTGCGTCTTTTTCAAGATGCCTTTCATCCGTGTACTTCTGGATGTGGTGGTTTCCTGTCCTCTTTCGATGGCCACAATCGCTGTCTTCAGTGTCTGGACCTCAAGGACTTCTCACACCTCCCTCAGCGCATGTCCTGTGCAGCTGCAGTTATTCTGCTGGGCTGTATCACGGTGGTCTCAGCGTGTCATTCAGTGTGCCACCGGAGTACAAAAGCAGACTAAGGCAATACAGCACATTATGCCCGACGTAAACCACATTGTCAAAAAAAGAGCAATTTCCTTTTCCTCCAGGTTGCAAGGCTCGTTGGTTGACAAGGCTCGCCCCCTATCGCCAGTGGCCAAGAGATCGGGGTTCGGAGATGCAATGCCTCTCCACATGTCTCTGGCCAGTCCCTCTAGGGACACAGGGAGTTTTTCTGTGATGACTCAGAACGCGATGCCTTCTGGGCCACCCAGCACAACTCTCCATCGTTGCACCATTGCGTGTACGTCGACTGTCCCTTTGGTGCCACTCATACGGAGTTTGGGAACATGGCTTGTGCTACCCAACCCGTCCTGCTGGCTCATTCGGATGATTAAATTCGCCAGGCAGCCCATCCCAATTTCATGGGCATTCTCGAGACTTCGGGGGCAGTCTGAGAAGCCTCTGTCTTGCCTGAGGAAATAACTGTCATCTTGGCAAAGGATGCAATAGAGCCTGTCCCTCCAACTGAGATGAGAAAGGGGTTTTACAGCCCTTACTTCATGGTGCTCAAGAAAAGCAGTGGCCTTCGACCAATCTTGGATCTGTGAGTCTTGAATAGGGCCCTTTACAAGCTCCTGTTCAGAATGTCCAGGATTGGTTTGCAGCGATTGACCTGAAGGACGCGTACTTTCATGTCTCGATCCTTTTTCACGACACAGACCGTTTATGCAGTTTGCGTTTGAGGGTCGGGCATAACCTTCGGGCTCTCCCTGTCCCCCCATGTCTTTCCAAAGTCCTGGAGAGCGCCCTTGCCCCTGACTTCAGCGAAATCCCACCGGAGCTACAGAGATCACCGCGGACAAGCGGATTACTCACACCGACCGGAAGTGTTTGGCGTCAGCGCCGAGATCGTAAAAACAAAGACGAGGAAAGCATGGAGGGCTGCACCCACAATCGAACAGCTCTGCCCAGCATCTTCCTTGCCAATGTATGGTCTCTGATGAACAAGATGGACGAACTAAAGATCTGGACCCTCACACAGAAATGGACTGTAATGTTATGTTCTTCACTGAAACATGGCTCTGCAATGATATCCCAAACAACGTGGTGCATATGGATGGATGCTTTTTCTTCAGGGCTGACAAGAGTAGCAGAAACCTCTGGTAAAAACAAGGGTGGTGGAGTATGCATTTATGTAAATAAATCATGGTGTACAGACTCTGTCATTGTTGATACCTACTGCTCTGCTGATCTGAAGTTCCTGATTATCAAGTGCAGGCTATTCTATCTACCATGTGAGTTTACTTGCATTGTTGCTGCTGCAGTTTATGTACTGCCAGATGCTA
This sequence comes from allo-octoploid hybrid of Carassius auratus x Cyprinus carpio, assembly GCA_024542945.1. NCBI lineage: Eukaryota > Metazoa > Chordata > Actinopteri > Cypriniformes > allo-octoploid hybrid of Carassius auratus x Cyprinus carpio. Next base: position 153,899 of record JANHFF010000189.1, on the reverse strand, counting down.
ATGCTAACGTGGCTATGAAAGAAGTTTGGGCTGCTATTAGCAAATTACAAACCTTGCACACGGATGGGGCCTTTATTGTTGCTGGGGACTTTAATTACTGCACTTTAAGATCGGTTCTCCCTAAATTTAATCAAAATGTCTCCTGCACTACAAGGGGACATAAAACATTGGACAACGTATTTAATAATGTGACTGATGCCTACATGGTCACACCCCTCCCCCACCTGGGTCAGTCTGACCACCTCTCTTTGTTCCTGCTTCCCAAGTATACCCCGGTCATCAAATGTGTGAAACCTACAATAAGAACTGTTAAAATTTGGCTGGAAGATGCTGACTCCACTCTTCAACATCAATTCCAGCACACAGACTGGAATGAGTTTGCTGCCCAGGCCACCACAAACTCTCAGATCAACATTGACAATAACAACAACCTTGTCCTGGAGCACATCAACAGGTGTGTGGGCAGAGTGAAAAAATTTGCACAATCAAAAGCCCTGGATGAACAGAGAGGTTCGCCTCCTGCTTAAAGCAAGAGATGCAGCCTTCAGGTCTGGAGAGTGGGAAACTTACATCTCAGCCAGAGCTGGGTATCTGCCAGGCCAAACTCACACACAAAAAGAGGATTGAAGAACACTTCAATTCTTCAGACCCCCGGCGTATGTGGCAAGGCATACAAACTATCACAGACTACAAACCACCTAACACTATGCCCCCCTCCAGCTCTGCCTCCCTCCCTGACGAGCTCAATCACTTTTATGCTAGTTTTGATCAAAATAATAAGGAGATCTCCCTCAAAGCTGAGCATCAACCCAATGAACTGCCTCTCACACTCTCCACCTCAGATGTTTACTTCAGGTGAATGCACAGAAGGCTGCTGGCCCTGACAGAATGCCTGGTCGTGTGCTTAAAGCCTGTGCAGAGCAGCTCTTCATGGACATTTTCAATCTGTCCCTGGCCCAAACAACTGTCCCCACTAGTTTCAAAATCTCCACCATTGTGCCAGTTCCGAAGCACTCCATTGCCTCGGTCCTTAATGACTTCCGTCCTGTCGCACTCACCCCCATCATTGCCAAGTGTTTTGAGAGGCTGGTTGCATCCCATTTAAAATCCTGTCTCCCTGCTACACTAGGCCCATTCCAATTTGCCTATTGCCGCAGTAGGTCAACAGAGGACGCCATCTCTACAGCACTTCACTCTGACTTCACACACATGGACAGTCAAAATACACATGTGAGAATGCTGTTTGCATTGATTTCAATTCTGCATTTAATACTGTAATCCCCTCCAAGCTGATCTCCAAGCTCAGCCAGCTTGGAATCAGCACATCCATCTGCAACTGGATTCTAGATTTTCTGACTAACAGACCTCAGTCTGTTAAGTTAGATAGCTGTGTACTGAGCCCTCTTCTCTACTCCTTATTCACCCATGACTGTGTTCCTGTTTATGGCTCCATCACCATAATCAAATCCGCAGATGACACAGTGTAGGTCTGATCAAAGATGATGATGAGTCAGCCTACAGGGATGAAGTGCAGCACCTGGCTGTGTGGTGTGCCACCAACAATCTGGAACTAAACACCCAGAAGACAAAGGAGATCATTGTGGACTTCAGGTGGACTAGGAGTCATGCACACACACCCATCTACATCAACAGAGCTGCAGTGGAGCGTGTGTCGAGTTTCAAGTTCCTTGGCATCCACATCTCTGATGACCTAACCTGGCCCCTCGTCAACACCTCCACCCTCGTCAAAAAAGCGCAGCAGCACCAAGTCCCAAGATGCTCACAAATCCTCCCACTACCAGCTTTACTATTCCCTGACCCAGGCTCCCCTGCACACTGATGCAATGGCACAAAGCTGGTGAGTATGCATTTCCCCCAATGAGCTTGCCCACACAGACGCTGTGCAAGGTCAGTGAGGACGAGGAACAGGTCTTGTTGGTTGCGCCTTACTGCCCCACCCGGACCTGGTTTTCGGAACTCATGCTCCTTGTAACAGCCTCTCCCTGGTGCATCCCCTGAGGAAGGACCTTCTTTCTCAGGGGCTGGGCACCATATGGCACCCGGGTCCAGATATCTCGAACCTCCAACGTGTGGCTCCTGGATGGGACGCCGCAGACCTAAGTGATCTGCCACCAGCAGTGGTAAACACTAACATTTAGACAAAACCCCCCTTATGAGGTGAGCCTATGCATTGAAGTGGAGTCTGTTCATAAATTGGTGTTCTTTTCGCCGAGAAGACCCTACTGAGATGTTTAACTAGAGTCGTACTTTCTTTCCTGCATGAAAGTTTGGAGTGTAGGCTGTCACCCTCAACCTTGAAAGTGTATGTTGCACATCACGATGCAGTGGACAGCAGTGGAGGGCTGGTCCCTGGGGAAGCATGACCTGATCGTTAGTTTCCTGAGGGGTGCCAGAAGGTTGAACCTTCCAAGGACATCCCCTAATACCCTCCTGGGATCTCTGTGTTGACATGTTATCGGCTCCTCAGCATAAAACCTAGTAAGTGGTTCTGATTATGGAACATTAATGGTGGCTTAAAAGAATAATTTTGCATCACACAAAACTTATCTATGGCTGCATTGTGGCATGAAGCATGTTACCATTGTTGAGATTCAAATGTTGATTGGGATCTGTGTCTAAAAGATGCAGGAGTGTTTAATGCAACCCTCTACATTATTATATGATGTTTTATTAACAAGGTTCGGGAGGAGCGTGTCAGATAATTAACTTAATTAACACCAGTGGACCACAATCAAGTAATCAATACCACAGTATAAATACCGCTGACTTACCTCTATCCATTGACGGTTTATCAGCATCCCTCCTCCACCCCAACTCCTCACTTCAAGTTCACTTTACAACTAGACGGAGAAGGGGGGGTACTTTAGGTTCGGGCCATTCCCGAGCTCGGAGCCCTTCCCCGGACAGCACGCCAAATACGCATTTCATACCTCAGCTAATAATATGTAAGCGTGAACTAGTGAAATAACCCTTTAATATTAGCCAATGAATAATAAATTCTCAGAGTTTACTTAGTTGGAGGCTAAGTATAAGTTTAGCACAGATATATTTTCCCTCGCGGACAATCTGACTGAGGGCTTCAGAGTTTAACTCTCCATCAGGCGATCTGTGCTTTTTTTCAGTTCATCTCAATGGATGCGCAGTGCACCTGTATTTAATGTACCTTAAACTCTAGTGTGAAGGCGCACAAATTGCCGTCGCTTTCTCTCACACACACGCAGAGACAGAGAGAGAGAGTGAATTGATGTGCTACATTTAAACAATATTCTTTGTTGTATTTTCCTGTCAAAATAATGGCGTTCCTATGGAAGTCTTCACCTTTTAAGAACAGCTGGGTTTTCCGGTAGTGGGTGGAGTTAATGCGCAAATGACAATTTCATTGGCTGGTGCTAACCTATTATCGTCCCTGTTTTGATTTCAGCAAATCAGTTAAAGTGTCTGGCCCTTCCCCTACCCCTACCCCTTTCCCTTTAACCAAAAGAGAATCAAGACATCCCTACCCCTTCACGTGAATGCGCGAAACGGAGGGGTAGGGGAAAGGGGAATATCTAAGGGATAGAATTGGGCCTTGGTGTTTTATAGTTCTTACTATTAGAATTCGTATCATTATCTTATCAGTATATTTGTTAGGTTTTTCCCAAATTGTTTTTTTTTTTTACAGAAACACCGAATCACCAAAAAAAAGCACCACCACCAGTCCAGTTAAAATGTTCAGCTAAAATGACTAATATGCATTCAAACATGGTTATCAAGTTTACTTCTAATTACTAAAGTTCTATTATTAAATAATACTTGATTATTATAAAGCTTGACTGACTGATGTTAATGGCGATTCAATTGCCAAGGTGTCCGTAGAAGGTTGGTTGTCCAATGTGTTTTTTTTTGTGTTTTTTTTTTAAATCCTTCTGATTATAACACTGCTGGTTACAGTAGCCAGTGAACATTAAAAATGTCAAACTGTTGTTAAGGAAATATTTCATATGGAAGAGTTGACTTTTATTTTAAAACTAAATAAGAGACTTCTAAATAATCTATTTCTAACATGCTGGAAGAAATGGCTAGAGTGCTGTAATCTAAAGAACGATCAATGACTCTATATAGATTAACCTGTACTCACCTCATAACAGAATGTATACCCTCTTGGTTTACTGTTCCGTCTGTTTTTTCCTTTTTATCACTATTTTTATACACTATTCTCTGTGAAAGTTTATTAAAATGTTTTTTTTTTTTTTTAACAAACAGTATAAATAAAGAAAAAAAAGTCAAACTGCCCAACTAATGCAAACACCAACTGCCAAAATGGTGGCATCAAACCAAACAATTTTTTTCATTGAAACATCAACACCTAAACCTCTGTTAATTCTCAGTAAAAACTTTTGTAGACATATTACAAAAATTAAGTAAAATTGGCTAGTAACAAGTGAAGCTGGTAATGCTGTTTTTTTGAGTTGCTGAGATCTTGAGAGATTTAATGTCTTCTTTATTAAGTTGAATTCAGCTAAAGCTTTGGCTGGAAGTCAGTTGTGGTTTTGTTTCTGCTTGTCTCTTCTTTCAGTCTAATAAACATGTTACTTAATTTGATGGACTTTAACTGTTATTTCTATTACATTTAACAATTTTAAAATGATTTTAACAGTGTTACTGTATGTTTATCCCAGTCAAAATTTGACATCTGTATGATGATCTGTCTGTTCATCCAGAAACACTGAATAATACATTTGCACACTGAAATATTTTCTATGCACTTTACTGTCCATTGCAATAGTGTAAATTATGTTCATAGTTCTGCCTATAGTGTACATACACTTTTACATAATCCATCTGTATAGTATGTTCATAGTACACCTATCTGTATATCATGCTGATAGTATTTAAAATGTGTAAATTATGTCCATAATACTTATCTGTATAGTTATTGTACATATTGTAGACCTTGTATATTCTGTACTTACTGCTTATTGCACTTCTGGTTAGATGCTAACTGCATTTCGTTGCCTTGTACCTTACATGTGCAGTGACAATAAAGTTGAATCTAATCTAATCTAATCTAATGATGTCAAACAATGAAGTTTAGAGATTTTTAGAGATTTTAATTTTCAACCAAAATTTGATGTCTGTCCACTGTTGGAGATGATGGAGTTCAGTGTGTTCCTAAACATATATAGTTTTCCTAAATATTTTAGGGTAACACTTTATTTTAAGGTGTCCTTGTTACAATGTAATTAATTATACATTTAAGTACTGAGTAATATTAATTAACTACATGTACTTACTATATGGTTAGGTTTAAAGTTTGGCTTAGGGTTCCTTGCGTGTAATTATGCATAGTTAATTGTTATTATAATAGTTAGTACATGTAAGGTGTAACAAGGACACCTTGAAATAAAATGTTGCCTATTTTAGCATTTATTCCCCACCCAAAAGGTTAATGGGCAACATGCCTTAGAAAATACTTTCAGTTCAGAGAACAATAATAAAATCTCAGTAATGTTAATACTCCACCCTCTGCACACCCTGAAGTTTTTACAGTAACGGATTGTCAGGTTGTTTTAATGCTTTGTTAATGTCTGGTTGTTTTAATGCTTCTCCACTTTCAAGGTGGAGAAAATATATATAAAAAAAATATTTAAAAAAGACTGGTAGTAGAAGGACTAATAATAATAATAATAATAATAATACCATTATAGCACAACAATAGTATTATAATATAACAGTAATTTTGCATTAAACATTAAATCTCTAATGATTCTGATTTTATAGTGGTCATTAACAATCATATTGACCACTTTATCTCCACAAATCTTTCCACGGACATTTCAGCTAAGACAATTTGGGGTGCATGTAAGGTATTTTTAAGGGGAGAAATTATTTCATATGCAGCCTATAAGAGAAAAGTGATGAATGAAAAAAGGTCTAAGCTCTCTGATTCTTTGGCAGACCTCAATTGTGTTAACAAATTCAGTTCTCTTTAAGTTCCTCAAAACAAACATGGAGTTTAATCTACATAAAACTTGTTGCAATTATCATGAATTTGGTGAAAATTAAGGAAATTGCTTGATCATCAGTTGCGTCAGTCTGCTGACTCACACTTTATTACTCAAATCTCCACCTCCATTCAGTCTTCAGTTAATCCACTAATTATTAATGAACAGTTCAGAGACTTTTACGCTTATTTAGAAAACATAGTTGAAGTTTCCTAAATTTCTCAGTTTCCTAAATGTGCCTTGTATTGATCCTGATTTGTCTTCTAATAGAAGATAAGTTGTCTATATACGCAGATAATCTTTGATAATATGTGTCTGACCCCAATACCTCCATTACCTTGGTGTTGAATCTGTTAGAAGATTTTGGTCTAATTTCAGGCTTTAAGTTAAACTTGAGTAAAAAGTGAATTGATGGCCATCAATACAGCTCATTTGGGATACTGATTAACATCTCTGCCTTTTTCAATCTTCTTTACAGAGTTTTATATAGATAAGGATGACAAAAATACTTTTCAGAAGAACGAGTCAATGTTTCGTTCGTTATCTGGCTCGGCTCGGTGTTCATCTTCAGTTCTCTCTTCACAGCAGTTCAGTCAGTGTACTGTTTGAGTAAATGAATTACTCCGGGATATTGGTTTATTTGAACTCAGAGGGCGTGTCAGCCATGTTAAAAAAGTTAACAGATTAAGTCATTTGTGGATTAATGCTTATTGTTGACGCGAACCGTTTCAAACGATTCAGTTCGATTTGGTGAACTGGTTCAAGAAGATCCGGTTACATCGAGTGATTCGTTCGCGAACCGGATATCACTAAACTGCAGTGTTGTGAACGCGCTCATAACAGACCCGGGAGAGAAGTCAATGCTGAATAAAGTCGTAGTTTTTTATATTTTTGGACCAAAATGTATTTTCGATGCTTCAAAAAATTCTAACGGACCCTCTGATGTCACATGGACTACTTTGAAGATGTTTTTATTACCTTTCTGGACGTGGACAGTAATACCGTACATACATTCTCAATGGAGGAACAGAAAGCTCTCGGACTAAATCTAAAATATCTTATACTGTGTTCCGAAGATGAACGGAGGTCTCACGGGTTTGGAACGACATGAGGGTGAGTCATTAATGACATAATTTTCATTTTTGGGAGAACTATCCCTTTAATATCTAGACATAATTTTTGTGGTATAATACCCCTTTATTATCCCCAATTTACTCCAATCATTTGTTCTACCCTTCCATCTTGCACAGTGCTTCTTCCTAATGGTTCCTATTGGTGACCTTTTACATTGATGGCGTTTTTGCTTCTTTTGATCAGCTGACTTCTCAGTATATTATCATCAAAAGATTTATCAAATATTTACATATTTACAAATATTCAAATATTTGTTACAAGTCCCGGGCAGTCGGGAAGACTTAACATTAAATGAGAGAGAGAGACAAGAGTTAGTTGTTTCCTTAATGGTCCTCTTTGTTGTCTGAGGATGCGCTGCAGTCGTCATGGTAACTCTACTCTCTCAACTGCCACCCAGAGTTCAGAAAATGCAGCTGAACTATTCAGTGCAAACTCATCATATATTTAAGTAATTAAAATAAAACCTATATATACATGTAAATAGAAATGAACATATGTAAAAATAAAAAGGAAATATATATAAATAATTTAATATGTGACCCAAACTATATGTAGGGTGGTCACACTCTCCCCAACAAAGAAGCTAATGCCTCCAAATATTCTTTAAATAACCATATTAACTTGTCGGTTCCTTTTCTCAATAGGCAAATAATGGTGTCATTGTCTGATATGGTATGAAAGGAGCAGTTATGTAGAATGATGGTATGTATATTGGTGTTGGAGAAGTGTAGTATTGTGAATAACTGCTTGCTGGCATGGCTGGTGTCCCATAAAGCCCTAAAGTGTTAACTGCTGTGTGTGTCTATAATGATGGCTGTCCTAAATGTGAGTAGGTAAGTCTCTGTGCTGGTCTTTGATGTCTTGTAGATCTTCTGGGTTGTATTGAAGGGGGATTTTGTATAGTTGTGTGAGAGTTAGTTTGGACAACAGGAATGCCTCCATTTTCATGGATGCTCTCTAGTATGAATGTATCCTCATCTACAGGTAAGTATTCTTCATCTGCTTGTGTTTCTGCAAATAGATTTTCCTCATCTTTTTGTGTTTCTGTAGATTGCTCTTTTTGTTTGCTTTGTCTCTTTCCACTTATAGGTCCTCTGAGACTGGGAAGTGTAAGTCTTTCAGACGATCCTTGGTAAGTTGGCTCTCTCTCCTTTGACAACATAGGTTGTACATTTTTATCTCTTTTTGGTGTACTCTCTGGTATCCTTATCCAGTAGTATGTATTTTCTTCTTCAGAATCAGTCATATCACTGTTTGATGAAGTATCTCTCTTTGTTTTAGACCTCGTCTTTCTGTTGTTCCCCTTTCTTGCTGCAGGTGGCATCTCCAATACAGGTGACGGAACAGGTAGGTCAACAGGTAAGTAATTTACAAGGTGTAGCAGATTTCTGTGTAGAGTACGAATTTTTGACGTATCATTTTCTGGACTGACTCTATATACTGGGCTGTCATTTAGTTGTTCTTTAACGATGTAGATTTGTTTCTCCCAGTAAGACTTAAGTTTCTCTGGTCCACCTTTTCTCATCGTATTCTGGACAAGAACTCTATCTCCAGGATGCAGAGTGATTCCCCTTGACTGACGGTCATAATATTTTTTTTCCTTTTTCACTAGACAGTTTACTGTTTCCACTTGCAATTCTGTACGCTTCTTTCATTCGTGCAGCCCATTTATCTGCATATCTTGTTGGAGACTCACCTGTTTCTTCTGAGTTCAATCCAAACAGTAGATCGACTGGCAGACGAGGAGATCGACCGAACATTAAGTAGAAGGGTGAGAATCCAGTTGCCTCATGTCTCGTGCAGTTATAAGCATGGACAACACATGCTAGATGTTCTTTCCAGTTCTCCTTTTCCTTCTCTTGGAGTGTTCTCAGCATTTGTAAGAGAGTCCTATTGAATCGCTCAGCTGGGTTACCTTGGGGGTGATAGGGTGTGGTCCTTGAATGTCCAACTCCAGACAATCTATTCAAGGTCTTGAACAGTTCATTCTCAAACTCTCTTCCTTGGTCGTGATGTAATTTATTAGGATATCCAAAGCGTGGAATAAAATCATTGAATATCTTTTCTGCTGCTGTTCTTCCAGCCTTGTTCTTGGTTGCATAGGCTTGAGCATACCTGGTAAAGTGATCAACTACAACCAGTATGTACTCAAAACCACCTTTACTTCTCTCCAAGTGTAGATAATCTATGGAAACGAGTTCAAGAGGAAAAGTAGTTGTAATACTTCCCATTGGAGCTCTCTCATGGGTAACAGGCTTCTTTTGCTTAATGCATGAACATCTTCTGGTAACATAATGTTCAATGTCCATTTTCATATGTGGCCAATAAAATCTCTCTCTTGCCAGATGTATCACCCTTTCTGTGCCCACGTGACCCATGTCATCATGAAGATGCTTCAGGACCTTCTTCTTAAATTCAGCAGGTAAGACCAGTTGTTTCTGATGAGTGGTCTTTCGATACAGCAAGCCATTTTCAACGTGCAGTTTTTGCCACTCATGTAATAATTTCTTGGCTGGGCCCTGTAACCCTCTTCTGACTTCACTGGTGAGAGTTTGGTTGTTTTCTTTAAGTTTGAATATGTCCCCAATAGCAGGATCTTCTTTCTGTGCTCTCTGTAACTCACTGTGATGTATTGTTGACAGTAAACCATGGTGTGACGATTCTAGGCATGTGTTGATGTCAGAGTTCTGAGCTGTAATGAGAGTAGCTATCCAGGCTACATCCTTTTTATTTGCTACCTGGCTCCCTTCCCAAGTTGCATGAACTGCATCAACTGACATTTCCCCTGAACATGAGGCCACATACCATTCTATGTCCAGAGGACAACGAGAGAGAGTGTCAGCATCTATATTTTCCTTTCCTGGTCTGTACTTGATGTCAAAATGGAAATCGGACAATTCTCCGACCCAACGGTGGCCCACAGCATTGAGCTTGACGGTGCTCATCATATAGGTCAGGGGGTTATTATCAGTGTACACAGTGAAGTGAGGCGCATAAAACAGATAATCCCGGAATTTCTCACATATAGCCCACTTCAAGGCTAGAAATTCAAGCTTGCCAGAGTGAAGATTGTAATTTTTCTCTGCTGGGGAAAGAGTTCTGGATCCATAAGCAATGACCCTTAACTTCCCGTTCTGCCATTGATAGAGAACTGCCCCCAAACCCTTCTGAGATGCATCAGTATGGAGAGTGAAGGGAGAGTTGAAATCAGGATAAGCCAGCACAGGTGGATGGGTAAGAATGTCAATCAATGTTCCCAGGGTGTTCTTGTGTTCTTCAGTCCAAACCACTGGTGTTTTAGAAGGAAGCTGGTTACCTTTCCCTTTGGTTTTGTTGTTTCTTTCCATCAGTCTGTCTGTATTATTGTTCTTTACTTGCAAAAGATCATAGATGGGTTTGGCAATTCTAGAGAAGTCCTGGATGTATGTTCTGTAATAGCTTAGGAATCCCAGCAATCTTCGCACTTCTCCAATGGTGCTTGGTGACTTTTCTCCCAGGGACAAAATGGCGTTGAGGTCTTTGGGGTCAATGCGGACACCTTCAGCAGAAATTAGTCGTCCCACATAGCGAACCTCTCTTTTGAAGAACTCACATTTTTTTGGTCTGAGTTTCACCCCATGCTGTTGTAGTGCTTTTAAGACCCTTCTAAGTCTTTCAAGGTGGTCTTCAAAAGTCTTTGCATAACAGAGTATGTCATCCAGGTAAGGTATGCAACAATCATCTCGAAGGGAGTCCAGCATCTCTTCCATGCTTCTCTGGAATGCAGCAGGTGCATTGGTCAGCCCAAAAGGAATCCTTAACCACTCATATAACCCCCATGGTGTAATGAAAGCCGTCAGATGTCTGGATCCCTCAGCCATAAACCCTTGGTGGTATGCCTTCCCTTGGTCAAGGATGGAAAACCAGCTGTAACCCCCTAAAGTATCTGTAATATCTTGTATACGAGGCAAAGGATGTCTGTCTGGTACTGTCTTCTTATTAAGTGAACGGTAGTCAATGCAAAGTCTAAGTGAACCATCTTTCTTTCTTACGCATACAACAGGAGCAGAGTATGGTGACTTGGACTTAACAATCCAACCTCTAGCCAACAAGTCTTGAATGTACTCCTTGACTTCCTGATAGAGTGGTTTAGGTACAGAGGCATACGTTCTTTGCACAGGTATGTCATCCTTCAACGTAATAGCCATCTGCAGACTAGGAATGCATCCTATGTCATCATCGTCACGTGCAAAAGCTGCTGACTCTTCATAAAGCAGTTCTTTCACTTGTTCTTGCTGTTCTTTACTGAGGTGGCTAAGATCAACTGGAGGATGCCAAAGTGTTGAAGGATTTCTTCCTTCATCCTTGGTACCAGCCAGGGAGTCTAAGCTGTTTACTTCCACATATAAAGGTTGAAAATCTGCTTGATCAGTTTCAATTACTTTTCTGACTGCCTGAATGCTCCCAAGTGTGGTCTTCCGGGGCAGTGTGATGCTATGCATAGTTTGATTGCCAATAGGTATTTGAACATATGGATTCTGTGGATTTTGAATTTTCAAAAGTCCCTCACCAACAATCAACTGGTCAAACTGTGGACACCCCATGACAGGTTCAAACAGCACCATTAGGCTGGTGAGATCGAAGTTGTTTGGAACACGACACTTAACATGAGTGACACAACCTGAGTGGATAACAATATCCTGCAGTCCAACATTAATTGAAACCTGGAAATCCAAATCTAGCTCATTTGAAGTTTCCTGATATTGAATGAGATTGACAAGAGCATTGGCCTTATCGTCTTCAGTTTCCATTGCTGTGCTGAGGAGGTTGGCTAGGGTGAACAAGGCTTGTGATCGACTTTCTCCAGCTCTTATAATCTCTTGGACAACATTAAAGCCCAGAATGGGTCTTTCTAACCCAATCCTGCTTACTAGAAAAGGAACCTGTAAAGCCAGTCTAGGGTCTTCACTCCCTAGAAGGTTAAGAGAAATCTCCACCCAACCATGGAAGGGTATTAGGTCCTTTTTTACATCTCTGACCTCCAGTTCCTGTGGGTCAATAATCTCTGTGAGTGGGCGAAGCTTTACGTGAGGTAAGTAAATTTCTTTCCAATTATAATCCATAATGCTCACCTGAGCTCCTGTGTCTAATAAAACACTGACAGTATAACCATTCATAGTACATTTCAACAGACACTTTTCTCCTACAAGCTGAGCAACTCTCATTTGATTGGACTGGTGTGGTAAGTATGGAGATGTAATGTTATGGATTTGTTTTGACAAAGTCGAAGTGGTTGTACGAGCTTGTAACATTTCATACTGGGACGAACACTTTACTTCGATCACTGGTTGTCCCTCTGCAGTGATCGTTCCCCATTTCCCTGCTCTTTTGGCTTCCTAAGGCAACCTACAGCTCTGTGTCCCTCTGCACCGCATATAAAACAATGACTGCAAGTAGTCAAATTTTTATCTGTGCATTCGTGGCATCTTGACTGTTGTTGTCTTTGAAGAGAACCTCTGCTTGAAAAGAATTGAGTTTTGGGTCTTGACCTGTATTGACGTTGTGATTGATACTGGGTCTGAGACTGCACCTCTGTATCCGGGTTGTACAATGGCATGGCAGATGGTGGGAACAGTGTCGGATGCTGAAAGTCGAAAGCGGGCTGTTGGGGTGGTTGCTGTAGTTGCTGACGTCTTTGAGGTTGTGTCTCGTTGTGCTCGTACCACGAATTAGAAGGTTTTGGCATTCCAGACTGTTTCAGGGAATTCACTGCAGTAGTTAAAGCTTCTATTTGTACCTTCAGCTGCTGAATGGTCTTATCTTTTGCCGTCTCAGCCACTCCCACCATTTCTTTAGCCCCACTGTAAGACTCAAACTGTGCGCTGTGTGCATGCACCACCTTATGGCGAGTAGACTGACCCAGCCGGCGTTGCCTCTCACTTTCATCACTTGTAATTCTTATTACATGCCTCAGCAAGGTTTCATCAGAAACATTATGGTCTGAGAGGAAAGGTCTCAACTCTCGCCGAATGTCACTGTGCTTTAGGCCGATGCCTTGTGAAACAGTATGGAGAAACACACTCTGAACTGTATGATCATCATATTTGATGTCTGAATTCACCTGTCTAGAGCAGAACAATATCTTCTGCTTTAGGCTGATCATGCGGTACAGGAACTGCTGTGGCGTCTCATGGTTCTGCTGCTTGGCAGTCATAAGTTCCTGGAAAAGTTCAGTACTGCTTCTTTCACCTAAATGAGACTGGAGAAAACTCTTCAATTCCACAACAGTCATGTCATCCTTGGTTATTAACATATCTTTAAAATGTCCAGGTTTAATCATGCGGAACACCCCCCGGATTATATCACTTTCAGTGCAGCCTTCCTTAATGCCTTCGTCTATTTGCTTGCACAGGTTGCTGAAACTTATGTCAGACACACTGTCTCCTATTTGTCCCCCATGGATCCTGAATTCTCGACGTTGCAACATTGCAATGTCTCTGATGGAGACCATGGTCTCAGGTGCAGAATGAGATGTACTGTGATTATTTAATTCATGCCTTGGAATGCTGGAATATGCGGGATTATTATTGTTTGGAAGATGTGTGTGTGATGTGACTGTGGCTGTAGGAAGTGTGGTAGGTATCGTTCTACAGGCTAAAAGTTTTCTACCTAAATCCTCATAGTTTGATAACATTCTCTGGTACTCATCCTCTGATGTGTCTGTGTTATGAGGTGCAATAGATGGCTGGGTAACCATTTCAGTCCTAGTAGCACGTTGCTCTACAATTTCATCAATACAATCATTTAAATTCAACAACACAGTCATCCCTTGATCAGGTAGCCTAGACAATTCACAGCTGTTCATGTAAGTGACAATATAATTAATGTAGCTCTCTTCATCACCATTCTTTAATTGTGTAACATCTGCATCTGATGCTGAGTTAATGTCTTTTGCCAGCTGGAAGAGTTCACCTGTGTTCAAAGTGTAGACTTTCTTCTTGATGTTCCAGACAAGTCTCTTTCTTTCTTCGTCGGACATGATGCACTTCCAGGTAGATCTGGTTATGTGGTGATGCGTCTGGTCAGGATGATGCTGGTCACCTGCTCCCCTTATCCTCTCACACACACGTTGCTCCCTTCCTGAAGAATGTGCTTTGCTGTCCCTAGGTTCAAAATCACTGGACCAGGCGTCTTCAGAGTAACGCTGATCCCGGACGAGCCCCCAAAATCTGTTACAGGTCCCGGGCAGTCGGGAAGACTTAATATTAAATGAGAGAGAGAGACAAGAGTTAGTTGTTTCCTTAATGGTCCTCTTTGTTGTCTGAGGATGCGCTGCAGTCGTCATGGTAACTCTACTCTCTCAACTGCCACCCAGAGTTCAGAAAATGCAGCTGAACTATTCAGTGCAAACTCATCATATATTTAAGTAATTAAAATAAAACTTATATATACATGTAAATAGAAATGAACATATGTAAAAATAAAAAGGAAATATATATAAATAATTTAATATATGACCCAAACTATATGTAGGGTGGTCACATATTTTATGCATAAAAATATGGTAAACTTCCCAAATGTGCCTTGTGCTAAAGGATCAATTTCTAAATTAGTGATCACAATTGTTAATTTGCATTTTTTTTTTTTGTGATAACCTATGCATCATCTGGTCCCAAGACACTGGTACTGACATTAACAAGGAGACATGAAAAGCGGTATTGAACAGGGTTAATTCCTCCTCTGTCTGTGCACATCATGGGCTCATACAGTGTAAGGTGGTAAATAGAGTACACTGGTCTAGGAGCAGGCTAGCTCACATTAACCCTTCTAATGACTCTGTTTGTGACAGGTGTCATTCTGGTTCAGATACTCTAATCCATATGTTCTGATCCTGCCCTGCTCTGTCTTCTTTTTGGAGGCAAATTTTTGTCTCGTTATCAGCCATTACTTCTATCAGTATTCCACCTTGTCCAATTACTGGTTCATTTGGGGTTCTCTACCTGGCCACTCTTTGCCTTCTCATTTCTCAGACTTTGTAGCCTTTTTAATCCTTTTGGCTAGGCGTTTAATTCTACTAAGCTGGAAGAGCCCTCACCCTCAGTCTCAAAGGATTAGAGTAAGAGATGTTCTTTACTTTATGAAATGCAAGAAAATAGGGTATTCTTTTCAGTGACCTAGGACTATTTTTTGTCAAGCTTTGGTGACCCCTTTGTGAACATTTCCAATCTCTCCAGCTTGACTCTGTTCCTTGTGATTGAGTCAGCCCCTCAGCCCCTACTCCCAATTTCCAGCCTAGTTTTGGATACCATGTATGTTCAGATGTGTCCATTAAGAATGTGTGTTCAGAGGTAAAGGATCATGCGTGACCACGGTGTTGCACGCGGGACCACAGGGAATGCTCTAGCACAGGAAAGACATGATAAGTAGGGGGCAGTCATGTTACATACTGTACTGTACTGAAGCGGCAGAACACCTTAAACACAAGCTTCCATAATCTTTTTTCCATAATCTTTTACGTTAAGCTTTTTATCCTACAAATAATATATATATATATATATATATATATATATATATATATATATATATATATATATATATACACTAAAACAGTGGTCATGCAAGACAAACAAACTAACAAACCCTTAATCTAAAAGTAATGTAATGTGCATTAAATTTAATTGAAAATAAACTGTGTTTAGAGAGCAAGCATTTCCCTTTTGTTCGGCACAGACTGCAACGATTATTAATGCGAAACAGTCAAATATAATTTTACTTTATTACTTTTTTCTTTCTTTTCTTCACTTTTTTCTTCAATTTTCATCAAATAGCCTACAGTACACACCTTGACTTGATGAAAAAGATTCAATTAATCAAATCTATATATCAATTGATCATATGTGTGTGTGTGTGTGTGTTGTTTCAAATGAAAAAAAAATCTCACTTAAGATTTTAAGTTTATTCAACTCAAATATCAGATGTTTTTAAAATTAGTACCATTTAACATTTCAAGTTGACTAAACTTAACTTTTACTTACAGTAAAATTTTTATTGTACCACAAACCGATTTTTCCAGTTTTCCCAAAACAATAAATATTAATCAGATATGGTTCAAGCTTAATAGTATAAAAATACATGTGCACACTTGCTGACTGAATTCTGCACTTCTCTCTCTTGATAAACAACTGCCGATTTACCTACGATGTGAGAGATTCATTAATCATATATTGAACCAATCTGTGGGGTTGTAACACACGTGGTTTAAATATTTCCACATAACCCAGCATAACCATATTTATAGTATCTACTAGTTGCCATATCAACATTATATAGAGAAATAAGTTCGAAAAAATTTGAAAATCTTATGAGGATATCACTGAATATTTATTTTAACATAGCAAAAGTAAATTTCTGGCTTAAGTAAATTTTTCATCTCAGTTTTTAGTGTTTCATTTAAAATGAGACAAATCTGTTATTATCCCCCCATCTCTACAGATGGTAGACAACCAAAATGAGTAATACCGCCGTGCGTACCGCCGCCGCAGGGCCGCGGCGTTAACTGCAAGTCAGCCGCGTGTTAAATTCATTCGCGAAACTACTGCCAGGTGGCACAAAGGGACAGATTGCGAACTGAATGTAATTGTAAAATGAGATAAAAGGAGGAGCTAAAACAACAATAACATAATGATATAACTTTGTACCATCTTTAAAAACCATTAAAAAATGTACAGTGAGTTAATTTCAAAATGTAGGATAGTCTTAGGCTACAGTCTACTCATCAAAAATTAAAAGAAAGACCTTTACACAAAGGATCTTATGCTTGCTATTGTTATTAAACAGTCATTAAATATAAGGCCTATATATACAGATAAAAAAGCTAAATGTTTTCATTTCGGTTCATTCTTGGTTTAAAAAAAATCCTTCAGGTTCCATTTGCAGATCGAAATGAGAATGGTCCAGCATTTAGCAATAATTATTGTTAATTCTGTTATTATTCTTGATTTTTCAAACTGCTGACACTTTGCATTTTTGAATTATGCCTTTACTGTGTGACCAAAAATTTTGTATTTTCTGTTTCAGCTGTTTGATCGCGCTGGTGCCTCGCGCACATTCATTGGAAACAGTAGCCATTCACCGTGCCATTCAGCGCGAGCAGCGGTCCACTTTGGCATATTTTTGTTAATTATGATTTTTTTATTTTTTTTTCCGTCGATACTGAAACATCAACATCCTAATGAATAATAGTTAAGCTTGAAATAGGCAACATCACGAATATGGAAACGTTTGGATTTCTCCCGAATGAGAGCCCAACCTTACCTTATGGTTCGCTTTAAATTATTATTCATTTATTTTTTTTGTTTGTTTATAGCTAAGCCTATATTATTATATACTGCAATTTTATTTATCCATTAGAATTATATATTTGTAATTATTGTTCTGTTCTGATAAATTTGTTAAATTTAAAGGATTTGTTGTAAAGTGAAGAGAACTAAAAATATCCTGTTGGCACATTATAACATTATTAGGCCAGCCGTTATTATTTCTGAATGTAATAAAATGCAACTTATACATGACTTATATATTTTTTTCCTCTCACAAACTTAATTTATTTTTTAGCCTGTTTTAATAAATAAATAAATAAATAAATAAATAAATAAAATAACAAGCAGCAAACGAAAATAGGCGATTAATCGGTTAAAATTTGTTACTGTGGGGTAATTATAATTATTATATACTTAGGAACAGAGTCTGGGCCTAATCTAGGCTATCCAGGGTTTTTTATTTTTTTTTATTTTCATTGCATCTGAAAATGACTTTGTGCAGCAAATTCACTTTGCACGCTCAACCTGCCTCGCACGTTGCTCAGCTGTGGACGATTTAAAAATGTTTGCTATAAAGGTTTCTGTCCCATTTTATACAGGAATTGTTCATTAAAAAAAAAATCTAATTATATTGATAGTTCTAATTATATTGTTAACACAAGTTCATTTAGGCTATTTAACATGCACTGTGACATTTTACCCTGTTTTAACTTATAAACTCCTTGAGAGTTTAATAGTATTGAAGTTCAAGTTTTTAAAAAAAGGTTTTAAATGCTTAAATTATTTCTATGAATTAATAATATGTTATCAGGTTTTAATTGCTTAAATTATTTATATGAATTAATAATATGTTATCATGTTTATTCTTGTAGAAAATAAGTGTTTATTCTTTAAGAAAATAAGGGAAAAAATAAGGGACGATCCAAATATTATTCATATTTGTTTTGCTTCACCTATTTATGTAAGCTACAGTTATTCTAAAAAAAAAAAAAAAAAAAAAAACAATATAATTAATAGTGCCATCGGCCTGAGTAAATTTTACCAGTATAGAATTGTGACTTTTTATAGGTTAGTGATTTAGGAGGTGAAAATACTGTGAAATTACAAATGTTATGGGATTTTAAAGCATAACAACTGAAGGTCTGTGAAACGTTAGCCAATAAAGCAATTTTTAAAACAATGGCACTTAAAGTTTTGAACTAAAATATTATTTCAACCATATAGCCTGTGAATAAACAAAATGCATACTTTTCAATGAAAGAACACTGAGAGTTTGCTTCTGGTGTTTGGATTTGTACTTCAATATAATGAGCTCCAAGTTTAGGAATAGCCAACACGGGATTTTTTTTTTATTTCTCTCTCTCTCTCTCTCTCTCTCTCTCTCTCTCTCTCCATTTAACTCTCTATTTAACAGCATTAACTTACAATGAAATACATCTTCCTTCAGGTAGACTGAATGTTTTTCTGTCTTGCTAAATGTTGGGCTCATGATCAGTAAGTTGTATTCGCTCAAATTGATTTAGTTAAATCAAAACTTGCGGACTTTGAAGCTGGGTCAGTTAGCGCGAGTCCCGCGCGCTGTGAAGCGCGAGCAGCTGATTGAGGACTCCGCTTGGTCTTAAAGCCTTCTGCAAACGCTACGTTCACAAATAACAATGATTTTCGTAAAATAATGAATAATTATCAATTAATAATTTGTTATTATTATGGTCTTGTGAAAACAATAATATTGGCTGCGGGAAAATAATGAATAAAAAGAGTAGGTCTGCTGTGAGTGCAGTCATGTTTCACCCCAGTAACATGACAACACACCGTTCCTCACAGCCAAAAAACAGACCAAATTCAGTTCAGCTGGAGGGGGTTGGGGGGTAGCTCTCTATAGCTTGTGGGGGTCGAGATAAAGGTGTGAATCTCTTGGTCTTTCATATGGAGAGTGTCTTATGAGGGTATCAAACTTGCAGAACAGGTTTAGATAGGACTCGTCATTTTGGTTTTAGGGCAACTTTGAAGAAAGGTTTTGATCCACTTCAAATGTTGACTAATGTATAGCGCAATATAGTTTATTAGTTATTATAACTTCAGAGGAAGTTGCCTTAACTCAAAAAAAAATAATAATAAATTCGCAAACTGTTGCATTAATTTTATTTTGTTTCGTCTAAACAATATTATTTTTAGACTATGAAATATAAATTCTCACAGAATGTAGCCTTTTTATAACCATATATTGTCTATACATCTCTTTGTGTTTTTCTAAATCCCAAACAGAGTCCAGACATCAGTATGATCCGTCTATGATGTTTTATAGGCTTTTTTAGATTTGGGAATACACATGCGTTACAGACATGACAAAAAAAAAAAAAGAAAAAAAAACATTTTGGAATTTTTGGAGACATTATTATTATTATTATTATTATTATTTATTTATTTATTTTTTTGTAGCCTATTTACAATGCACAAACCAAAAGCAACAAGGTCCGTGTACTTTTGCGTCCATTGCAATTTTTGATTCTTGCATTTTATTTGAGTTGACCCGGAACATTTATTTGATGACCTTTTCGTCGCCACGTTGATTACGTTTAAGGTGAACCGCTACACGTGCAGGATTAGTTCAGCAAAAAGATGGAGCAGTACGTTCTTTTTAAAGGAAGCAAAAGGGTAACGTTGAGGGACGATGACATGAGCGTGGAGAAGATAGGTCGAATTTTTCAGGTGAGTACAAACATCAGTATTATTAGTTTACAGAGAAAAAAACACATGATCTTCAAAATGCACGGTAACTTTTTTCGTTCAGCTTTATTACTAACGTTACATGTTTCAAACTAGCTTTACAGTAAAAAATCAATAAGAGAAAATTAGCTAATCAATGCTGGATAGATAAATGTAAGCAAACAGTTTTGATACTGGCAAAGTGTAATCAATTATGAAATGAAAACAATTCGGCCATAAATCAGTCATAAAGACAGTGGTGTTATCACATGGAGTTGTGGTTATTAACCTTGACCTTGCTATTGTTTTTAAGGTTTCATCGCAGACTCTGTATTTGACAGATGATTCGAATATAGCAATTTTCCCGGCACAGTCGGGTTACTTCAGTGCCCTAGACTTCACTGCACGTGGGCATTATGAGGTCCATGGGGATGAAGTGGAGAAAGGGGTTCTCACCCTAGGAACACCCCTCTCAACCCCAACAGCCTCCCAGCGTTTCTCCTTTACACGCAATACTCCACCCTCTGCAGCTGCTGGTTCACCTGCGGCGGCTGTTGCAGGACCTCCGAAAGCCGCCATGACTCGATCATTTCAGAGGTAACTTATCGTTATTTTATTTATGCATGTTATGTTAGAAAGATTCTCAGTAAAGCTTTGAAAAACAGCTATATTTCATTTATATTGATAATTTTCACAGTCAAAAGACACTACTATTTTATTTTAGACACTACTATTTGTATCATGGGCACCAAAATGTCGAAAAGCACACAGGTTCAGTTGGCTCCATGTAGCATAATTTATTAACAAAAACGCCTAAAAATTTAGTAATTTATACTTTAGTTTGTGTGTGTGTGTGTGTGTGTGTGTGTGAAAGAGAAATTAAATTCTGAATTTGTCATGTGCATAATGTCTCCAGACCCATTTACATAGCTGATTTAGTAAACGGCAAACTGAGGCCAAGCAGGATGGTGGTAGTTCGTTTCATGGAATGTGAGGCTACAGTACATGGCATTATTGGGAAAGTTCAAGATGCTCTTGGCAGTTATGATCCTGTAATTCTCACCGATGCCCAGGGCAATGAGATACTTGACTCTGAAGGAACTAAAGGTGCATATTTGTCAATTTGTTTGCATTTTTAATCTGTTTTAAACATCAAAAGTAATATGACAATTTTTCATGGCATGTCACCTCCACGTACTCAGGATCCATCTACTGGAAGCAAAATGCCCGCAAGGTATTTGCCATTGCAGAGCACAACTTCACAGAATTTCAAGGCAGCAAGAGGAAAAGAAGGTACAGAATTAGTATTTGTGAGTAAATATTTTTTTCAAATGCACAAGTCAATTCTAATTTATTTTAAACTAAATTTAGCTCAAGTCGGAAAGATGATGAAACATCAAGTCTACAAGATGTCTATGATAAGATAGAAGAAGTGGTGCTGGCGTCACAGGGCCTTCAGCAAGTTATCTCAACTATCAAAGAGCTTTCTGAGCTGTCCAGTCAAACACCTGCCAAAACCTTGACTGCAGTCCAAACAGAGAAAATAAAAGCAGCTTTCACTTGCATAGTCTGCAAAGGTAAGAGGTTAACCATATCTTTATAAACTGATGGAAGGGTTTGGATGTATTCACTTTAAAATGAGGGACAGAAACCGCTTGCATTTCATAAAAAAAATTTAATTTGCTTTCTGAAAATGAATAAAAATCACAAAAGAGTTTATAACAATATGAGTAATTATTTTGGGGCTTTGATAGCATGAGATAATCATTATTTGTGTTTATGGGGTGGTTTCCCAGACAGGGCTTATCCTAGTCCCAGAAAATGCATGTTTGAGCTGCCTAAATTTAAAATCATCTTGTAATTGTATGTCTTAACATATATCAATGCCAACTAAGGCCTAGTCCTGGATTAATCTAAACCCTTTCCAGGAATTGGAAACTGCCCCTTTATGTACCTTTTTCCAGGTAGTTGGATAATAAAGTTTGCCTTTTTTAAACACCCCATCTCTGCACAATAACTGATTTTTTTTTTTTGTAACATTTTGTTTTTTAGGACCCATTGATCAACCAGTATTTGCCACCTGCTGTAGAAGCCTGATCGGATGCAAACTTTGTGTTGATCAATAGATGGCTACTTCATCACAGTGCTTAAAATGCAGAGAGGAAGCTCTTAGCAACCACATCTTTCTTGCAGCAGGTCTCTCTGAAGCTTTGTTAGCTCTTGGTGACATCATTAGGGTAGAGTAGGCCTACATTACCCAGGAAAAAATGTTTAGCTGTTCAGCAATTCAAGTTTAGTTCAGTAGTTTATTTGACAGTTGTTGTGTAAAGTTTTGTTGCACAACTACTTAAAACAAGAAGTAAAAAGAAATACTTTAATTTATCAGCATCATGTTGATGCTCAAATTTGTGTGTAATATTTTGTTTCTAGAAAAAACACTTGATGGAAAGCAGCATTGAACAATTAGAAGGCATGCTCTTTAAGAGTATCTTTGAGTTAAATTTACTAAACAGACCAAAGCCTCTTTAAAAGGCAAAAAGTTTTTGTTGACCGTATTATTGAGCAAGTAAGTGATGTCTGGCCACTTTTCTGAAAACAGTTGTTCCACTATAGCCTTCTCATGTTCACTTGTAAAAGGGTCTGTTCCAAAGGCCGAAACCCTTGTCAAAGATGATCCCAGTGTGTTCATGTACAGATCAGCTGCTTCAGTTCCATGAGGCAGTAGTGCTGCTGAGATTTTTTTTGCACAACCACCCTGTGCAATCTGGTTGGGGATTCCTTTTCCTGTAGTAAATGGGACATGTTAACTTGTAATAAATGTTTAAATGTCAACTGCTTGTCAAGAGTTTTTAAACATTATTTAGCATACCAGGAATCCTGTGGTTGTTCCATGCCTCTACTACCCTGCTAATGCCCAGATGACACAGCTGACAGACAAGGTTAGACACACAGTATCTTGTTAGGTTGCAGTCCATATCAATCAGTTCTTGGTCGACCAGCTGAACAAGAGCCTCCTTCAAAGGGTAATTAACCCTGTTGTTTATTTCAGGCCAAATTATCTCAATTGTGTGATTCTGATGAATGAAAGGAATTAAACAGGCTGTTTTATAGAGTAAAATCATCAGATTCCTAAAATTATATAATTTTTTATTAAAATAATTTTTATTATGAACATGTCATCTTATTTAAGAAAAAAAAAACTAAAATTTGGAAACCAACCCTTAAATACAAGTGATTGTAAAACAAGTTTGTATACGTTTTAATTTTATTAAGTTGTGAGTTTTCAGTAGTCCAAATTTGAACCACAAGACAACACCTACCTTTGTTGATGTGGTCTGACGATATGGTGGTGTTGCTGTATTCATTCTGTGGTCAGCAAGAATTTCTTGCATAAATAGAGTCAAGAAAAACTCTTTTCCATGGTCCACCCTTATCTGGTCCCACATTCCATTGTTGATTACTGCAGGCCTTAAATTATATGATTTAAATAGAAATTGCTTTATATACACACACACACACACACACACACACACACACAAACAGTAAGTGTTTTGGAATACAAACCTGTACACTTCATCATAGATAATGAGGTTATTCTTTACTGGCATACAGGAATATGCCATTATCTTGCTGCTATAGCCATCAATTGCTAGGACATGTGTAGCTCCAAACATGACCAATTTTTAGTTTTGATCTAAATGGAGTTTGTGGCCTGTGTAAGTGGCACAATAAGGTATGGGATTAAGATTCCGTACACCCTGAGAAGAGTAAAAAAAAAACTGTTAATGAGTTACATTGTTTTTATTTTTTGTGACCCTGGACCACAAAACCCGTCTTCGAAGCAAAGCACGGGTATAGGCTATATGTAAAAGCTAAAAATGAATTGTATGGGTCAAAATGATTATTTTTTCTTTTATGCCAAAAATCATTAGGATATTATTTAAAGATCAAGTTCAGTGAGGATATTTAATAAATTTCCTACTGTAAATGTATATAAAAATTTGTGAGTGGATGCAGTTAATGACTTCATTTGGACAACTTGTATAGTATAATCTCAATTAAAAAAAATGCAGAAATGATGTAATATAATAATAAAGCAAATGTTGTTGTAGCAGTAATTTTGTGGTACGTAATGCTATTTAAATAGCCTGGGGCAATATAAGTATTATTAATAATAGTCATAATAACAAACTAACTTAGACTGCATCCCATTTCATGATATGGTCGATTTATTGTCCGGAGGGCTCATCCAACCCTACTTTCTGCTGCTCGAATTCCCTTTGATGTCAAATAACCGGTCATCAATTTACGACCGTAGGTTGGTCCTGCCTAGAGGGATGGAAAGAATAATTTAAATAAATTTTGTTTACAACAGGCCGTGTGCTCGCAAAAAAATTTCAATGAGACTTAAAACAGGCGCTCTTCTGAAAACACCTTGGCCGCTTGACATCGTTTCTTTTTTCGAGATGCTTTGTGGAATATCCACTGAAACGATGTGTATCCTACAGTACTTAGCATGCATGGATGGAAAGGGCAGAGAGTGGACTCTAGTTGGGGACTTTTTGTGTATTTTTTTAAACCATAAATGCAGAAAATATCTCCATGTAGCGTAGCGCTTTACCCACAGTTTTGGGTAGTTTTACCCACATATTTCAACTCTCCCGTCACAAGATAGGCTAAACCGCAGAGCTGAGCGTGAAATGGTTTATTTTAAACGTTGCGCTTCTAATAGAAGCGATAAAAAAATAGGCCTACATGTTTCGTCCTGGTTCTCAGAGTCAGCCACCCGCGTAGGCTACGGAACGGATCTATTTAAACTGGCCGGCCGTGCCCATGTTCGAAGTCCGACAGTATATGTTGCTAAGCCATCTTCTGGGTCAAATCCACAGATTATTTTTTACATAAAATTACATAAATTTTTTTGCAATTTCTTTTTTATTATTTAAGAATTGAATTTCATGACATTCAAAGTGGAGTTATCACAGCCAAATCATCGCTGTCAAACATTAAAATGCCATTTAAAGCCTATAATAAGAGCATTTACTGCTACAGTTTAAATAATTCTTGTCTAACTTCTGGATAATTATTTAATGTAATGTATATGCAATTTGTGTTAGTTGCACTACGGATAGCTCGGGATCATGGCATAGTACCCACGTACACAGATACTTTGCAAGTGCACCATGTCCCCACCACTTTTTGCCAAAGTTGACTTAGGCTACTGAAAGAAATTTGAAAATAATTATTGCGGCAGGTGTGTTAGGGTTACCATCTTATGAATGATATTGCATTTTATTACTTACTTCTTGTACTGCTGCCGATACAGCTATCTCCAGCTGAGTGTCGGAAACCTCCCGTCTCACACCATGACTGGCACAAAATCTTCTAACAGTCCTCGCCGAACAACCTCGCCCAACACCAATTTGAGACAGATGCTCAGCAACGTCCTTGTGTGTGTGGTGTTTTAAAATCATGTCCAAAATCACTTCTCTGTACGGTTCCAGAGACATGGTGCTTCGCATTCAATAGTGCGGGAAAAAATATTTCCGGGTCACTAATTTGGCCTTTTCGATATTAATTTGTGTATTTTATAAATGTAAAGTAAAGGTGCAAAAAGTCATAAACAAAAATCTGAAAATAAGTCAATATACATTTTTTTCGTAGAATGTTCTGAATACAGTTCTAATTCAAAATTTTGAATGTAACTTTTTTTGCTTAAAATACAACAACCGTTTATATTTTATTTTTCTCGTCATGGTTAAAAAAAGAAAAACGAATGGACGCAAAAGTACACGGACCCAACAATATCTGCAGAGAAGGGTTGGCCATTCTCAAAAAAAAAAAAATATCAATTTTATTTCAATTTTCGTTTTTGTGTTTCAGAGGAAAAACAGTGTTAAGGTATCTCTCCATTACAGACCGTTCTGAAAGAAGAATTTATGCAAACGCGTATAAAATGCTTTAAAAACTTTAAAAGAGATGTCTAGAGGGTATTTAATAGGTCTGCCTCCCATGTAAGATTTTTCTAGTTACTAGTCGTTCATTTGTCATTATTCAACTAATCGCAGGTTTATATTACATTTACATCTATAATCCATAATGAGTCTTAATATATTCTGCGCTCAAGCACATGCATTAAGTTTGCCCCAAAGCACAGGCAGAAGTAGCCTAATAATTGTAAAAAAGGAGACATTTTAATTATTTATTAATAAACAAATGTTTTCTTGTCGGCTGCTAGATGAAATTCACAGTGCTGACTCTCTCCACATGGACGTGCCTTTAAAGAGAAATACAACCTTCACAGATTACATAATGCTTTCATTCTGAATTGATTCGTTTAAAAGACATTTCAAGCTTTCTGTAGATATATTTATCATGTATGTGAGACACCACAATTTTAAGTTAATTCATTATCAGGAAAAAATTCAAGTGATCTAGAGGGCGCCTCCCTGTCCTGCATGCGCATTAATAATTTTCGCACAAACACTTAAATATGAATAATTATTCACATTTTGCATATGCATTACAACGTAAATTATTTTTTACATGCACATATCCAAAATAAAACCAAACAAGATTTGTAATGAAGATAAAACAAATGAGAATAAATGCTGCGCGTGCACTCAAAATCACTCGCGCCGCGCAAATCTTGCACGCAGACATTTTACACACCTGCATTTAAATGTGGCTGCAATTTTTTTTTTTTTTTTTTACTTAAATTCTATGTAAGCAAGTAACGGCGGCTCCCTTTAAAATCACTGAAGCTGTCTATTAATGAAGCTCTTTTTTAAATCATTTGAACTTTGGTGATTATAATGAGAGAACTTGAGTTTAATCGTGAGGACGTTTTATTAATCAGTCCATTCTTTAGAATTTCAATGATTTAGCTAAATCGTGCAGGTTTAATTTATTCGTTTCTTGTTTTAATTAGGCCTAAATAATGGGAACGAAATTATACAGTGCCTCACGTTTTACTAAAATAAAGAAAATAATTTATAAAACACGCAACAATTTCTTAATCAGTCTACAGACAAATATATTTTCCCAAGAAGTTGTCTGTCAAAATAAAGGACAGGTAACGAATAACAAAAATGCATGTTGTTTTATTAAAGGAATTTTAAAATATAAATTAAAATATAGACCTAATATATGAGAATATTGACATTTTGCATATAAATCCATGTAGCCTAGCTCACTAAAATAGGCTACCACTTTTAATGCTACGATGCAAAGTAAACCAAAAATAATATCCAAAATAATTTAGAATAAATTATATTATTCTAAATTTATTTAGAATAATATAACACATAATTCATATTATATAAATAATACTGCACACCTATTAAATGTGTCAAATCTAAAATATGGTGTAATACTGTGTAGCTTAGAGAAAATATAAGCACAGGCTCAGGCACAGGCTTGACATTTATCCTGCTTGAATTCGTTCTAAGAAATGCACATAACTTCATAAGTACCAAACTTTCATCTGTGAATATTAAATATTTTAACTATAGTGTTTTTCTTTCATTTTCCCTGACTGCAGCCGTCAAATGTAACACATCAGCGAGGCAAAACTGACGTCTATTTGCGAAAATGTGCTTTGATGCGCTTGTTTGAAAACGTGTGATTAAAGCGCCACTCAGCGGTCAAAAGCTGCAAATGCACTTTGCAGACGCCGCGGCGGCGGTACGAGCGGCGGTAGAAGTAACGCTTTGGATCTCCACCTACTGTATATCTGTTATTTATCAGTTTTTTAATTCTTTGCTAATGCTTTTAATGCTTTGCTAACTAACAGAGGACACTATCAGTTTTAAATTCCAGTTGTGCAGATGTGGAACGGGGAAACAACAATGTGTCCCGCTATTAATAAATTGCAATTCTATGGCATTAGCAATTAGTGTTGTCACGGTACCAAAATTTCAGTATTCAGTACCGATACCAGTGAAAATCTGCGGTTATCTGTACCAATTTTGTACCAAAGCAAAACACAAAAACATGCTAAATAATTTTTTTTTACTATACTTTCATTTAATCCAAACTGTGTACATATTTAATTTTAAAGGGCTTTTGAATTTTAAAGCCAGGAATAACAACTAAGTTAGCTAAGAAAATAAATAAATAAAACCCCAGACCTGCTTTTTTGACTGATATGACACAAACAATGTGTACATTCTCTAACACACATATTTTAGATTCAAAATTCATTTAAAAGCATCTGGTGTTAAAAAAACTAAAATAGTAAATATCATCATGTCCTCCTGTTTTTTCATCCTAATAAAAGTTATAGGATCATTAAATAGTTAATAAAGAAACTTCATTCTAATGCTCTTTATATTAGCATTATCCGTGCTTATGCTAACAATGAACCTAATACCAGCGTTAATTTCAATACGACATCCAAATGAAAATATTTAATAATATTCATAACGGTGTTTCCCACAGCCTTGCACTCTATTCGTGGCGGCATATACAGGTGCTTCTCAATAAATTAGAATGTCGTGGAAAAGTTAATTTATTTCAATAATTCAACTCAAATTGTGAAACTTGTGTATTAAATAAATTCAATGGACACAGACTGAAGTAGTTTAAGTCTTTGGTTCTTTTAATTGTGATGATTTTGCCTCACATTTAACAAAAACCCTCAACAAATTAGAATATGGTGACATGCCAATCAGCTAATCAACTCAAAACACCTGCAAAGGTTTCCCGAGCCTTCAAAATGGTCTCTCAGTTTGGTTCACTAGGCTACACAATCATGGGGAAGACTGCTGATCTGACAGATGTCCAGAAGACAATCATTGACACCCTCCACAAGGAGGGTAAGCCACAAACATTCATTGGCAAAGAAGCAGGCTGTTCACAGAGTGCTGTATCCAAGCATGATAACAGAAAGTTGAGTGGAAGGAAAAAGTGTGGAAGTAAAAGATGCTCAACCAACTGAGAGAGCCACAGCATTATAGTCAAGCAAAATCGATTCAATAATTTCAGTGAACTTCACAAGGAATGGACTGAGGCTTGGGTCAAGGCATCAAGAGCCACCACAACAGACGTGTCAAGGAATTTGCTTAACCACAGACAACGTAAGAGGCGTCTTACCTGGGCTAAGGAGAAGAAGAACTGGACTGTTGCCCAGTGGTCCAAAGTCCTCTTTTCAGATGAGAGAAGTGTTGTATTTAATTTGGAAACCAAGGTCCTAGAGTCTGGAGGAAGGGTGGAGAAGCTCATAGCCCAAGTTGCTTGAAGTCCAGTGTTAAGTTTCCACAGTCTGTGATGATTTGGGGTGCAATGTCATCTGGTGGTGTTGGTCCATTGTGTTTTTTGAAAACCAAAGTCACTGCACCCGTTTACCAATACATTTTGGAGCACATCATGCTTCCTTCTGCTGACCAGCTTTTTGAAGATGCTGATTTCATTTTCCAGCAGGATTTGGCACCTGCCCACACTGCCAAAAGCACCAAAAGTTGGTTAAATGACCATGGTGTTGGTGTGCTTGACTGGCCAGCAAACTCACCAGACCTGAACCCCAGAGAGGTTCAGGTCTGGTGAGTTTGGGGTATTGTCAAGAGGAAAATGAGAAACAAGAGACCAAAAAATGCAAATGAGCTGAAGGCCACTGTAAAAGAAACCTGGGCTTCCATACCGCCTCAGCAGTGCCACAAACTGATCACCTCCATGCCACGCCGAATTAAGGCAGTAATTAAAGCAAAAGGAGCCCCTACCAAGTATTGAGTACATGTACAGTAAATGAACATACTTTCCGGAAGGTCAACAATTGACTAAATGTTTTTTTTATTGGTCTTATGAGGCATTCTAATTTGTTGAGTTGGTGAATTGGTGGGGTTTTATTAAATGTGAGCCAAAATCATCACAATTACAAGAACCAAAGACTTAAACTACTTCAGTCTGTGTGCACTGAATTTATTTAATACACGAATTTCACAATTTGAGTTGAATCACTGAAATAAATTAACTTTTCCACAACATTCTAATTTATTGAGAAGCACCTGTATATGCAAATTAATTCTCTGCCAGCAAGAGGCGCTTGTAGAGCGGGAGAGATGAAGGTTTCCCCGGTAAAGGCTGTAATCAAATAAGCGCTGAGCCTGCGCTCACAAACGCTGCTCAGGCATTACAGGCAAAATTAAATGAAAATGAGATCCATAATTTTCCTTCAGGAATACAGTTTTATAAATACCCCCACTCTGTTTTTCATCTGTGACACTGTGCAGTGCTTATGTTTATTCAACAAAGTCAAAGCCTTTTAGAAAATCTATTTGTGGCGATGAGTTTTGATATTGTGATGGGCGCCACAAATTAATAAATGTACAAACCCGATTTCAAAAAAGTTGGGAGACTGTACAAATTGTGAATAAAAACAGAATGCAATGATGTGGAAGTTTCAAATTTTTATATTTTATTCAGAATACAACATAGATGACATATCAAATGTTTAAACTGAGAAAATATATCATTTTAAGGGAAAAATAAGTTGATTTTAAATTTCATGGCATCAACACATCTCAAAAAAGTTGGGACAAGGCCATGTTTACCACTGTGTGGCATCCTCTCTTCTTTTTATAACAGTCTGCAAACGTCTGGGGACTGAGGAGACAAGTTTAGGAATAGGAATGTTGTCCCATTCTTGTCTTATACAGACTTATAGTTGCCTTAGGTCTTCTTTCATGTCTCTTAGGTCTTCTTTGTAGCATCTTCCTCTTTATGATGCACCAAATGTTTTCTATGGGTGAAAGATCTGGACTGCAGGCTGGCCATTTCAGTACCTGGATCCTTCTTCTATGCAGCCATGATGTTGTAATTGATGCAGTATGTGGTCTGGCATTGTCATGTTGGAAAATGCAAGGTCTTCCCTGAAAGAGACGACATCTGGATGGGAGCATATGTTGTTCTAGAACTTGTATATACCTTTCAGCATTGATGGTGCCTTTCCAGATGTGTAAGCTGCCCATGCCACACGCACTCATGCAACCCCATACCATCAGAGATGCAGGCTTCTGAACTGAGCGCTGATAACAACTTGGGTTATCCTTGTCCTCTTTAGTCCGGATGACATGGCGTCCCAGTTTTCCAAAAAGAACTTCAAATTTTGATTCGTCTGACCACAGAACAGTTTTCCACTTTGCCACAGTCCACAGAAAACACCTGCGCTTCTGGATCATGTTTAGATATGCCATCTTTTTTGACCTATAGAGTTTTAGCCGGCAACGGTGAATGGCACGGTGCATTGTGTTCACAGACAATGTTTTCTGGAAGTATTCCTGAGCCCATGTTGTGATTTCCATTACAGTAGCATTCCTGTATGTGATGCAGTGCCATCTAAGGGCCCGAAGATCACAGGCATCCAGTATGGTTTTCCGGCCTTGACCCTTACGCACAGAGATTGTTCCAGATTCTCTGAATCTTTGGATGATATTATGCACTGTAGATGATGATAACTTCAAACTCTTTGCAATTTTTCTCTGAGAAACTACTATCTGATATTGCTCCACTATTTTTCGATGCAGCATTGGGGGAATTGGTTATCCTCTGCCCATCTTGACATCTAAGAGACACTGCCACTCTGAGAGGCTCTTTTTATACCCAGTCATGTTCAGAGCCGGACAGTAACGGAGTACATTTACTTGAGTACAGTACTTAAGTACAATTTTGAGGGATCTGTCCTTTACTCGAGTATCATTTTTGGGGAGTACTCATGATTTTACTCAAGTACATTTGAGAGGCAAATATTGTACTCTTTACTCCGCTACATTTCTATCCATAACCGTAAGTACCCGTTACTTCTTCGGCCCCGTCCACACGGAGACGGAGCTTACCCCAATCCAATCTTTTTTTCCCTCGTCTCAAGAAATATCCGCGTCCAAACGAGACCACAAAACGATGTAGTATACATGCCAGACCAGCATGTGACGCTGTAATTCTGCCACAGAGATACTCTAAAAACGGAGAAGACTTGGACTATGCTCATAAACCTTGCGCGTGGTACACAAACGAACGTGGAACAATACATTTATTAATCTGTGTTAATGTTAGTTAATAAAAAGACAATCGTTCAGTGTTTGTTCATGTTTTTGTTGCTGTTACATGACGTAGCAGTGTCTGATTAGGGCGCAAAGGCGGCGTTTTCAAATTTATCAACTCTGGGACCCGGTTTCAAAAAACATTGGTTACACTCTTCCAAAACGCCGGATTCCATGTGGACGAAACGCCTATCCGATAAAAAAAATTCGTGTGACAGAAAAAAAGAAAAATCTCGGAAATTTGTTGTTTCCCTCTCAAATGTGATTGGATTGTGCAGGCGCCACTGATTGGGACACAGCCTATCAGCAATCACATTCAGCTATCCTTCATGACATTTGATTGAATTGAAGTACAGTACACACAAACACACCCACACACACACAGAGTTGTCACACATAGATTGTGTGTGAGAATGGTGTTATTCAGCTGAAAGTATTTTCTCCTGCCTTTGCCTGTATGTCTGTGAGAGGAAGGGGCTTAATACTGTCACTCAAATTAGCTGAATTTTATTTTTCCTTCTTTGTACGCTGACCTAAACACAGCTGATTAGCTGATTTTCTTTAATCATTATTATTTTCTCTTCAATGCTGAGGTTCAGAGGTGTGTCAGAACATTGCTATATTACCTTCTTTGCTGATTTAGGTTCATTGATTTGATTGATGAAAAAACAGAGAAACTCACATGTACACACAATTCTTAGCTGAATTTTCATTTCTGATATTACACATTAATGTAAGCTGAGCATTTGCTTTGATGTTCTTGAGTATGCGGTGTGTTTAATTAACACAGTCAGGTTCAAATGTGGGTGCAAAAATTCCATTAAAACTCTAGCAGAGGTTTGTCAGAGTGTTGCCATTGTGCGCAAGTGAGAATTGTTAAAAAAAGCAACATGGTAAAAAGATAAAAATTACTTGATTTTACTTTCAATTCCTTTTACATTCTCCAAGGTATTAACATTAAAATTTTTCATAACTCCATGTAGGACATTTCTGTACATAAATGTAAGCACTGGGGCAGTAGTAATGCAATATTTAGAAAATGTACTCTTGTACTCTTGATACTCAAGTACTTTTAAAAACAAGTACTTCAGTACTTTTACTTAAGTAGACATCTGACTGTAGTACTTTTACTTGTACTTGAGTAAAATTTGGCAAGGGGTATATGTACTTTTACTCAAGTAATAAAGCTGTGTACTCTGTCCATCTCTGATCATGTTGCCAATTGACCTAATAAGTTGCAAATTGGTCCTCCAGCTGTTCCTTATATGTACATTTAACTTTTCCGGCCTCTTATTGCTCCCAACTTTTTTGGAATGTGTAGCTCTCATGAAATCCAAAATGAGCCAATATTTGGCAAGACATTTCAAAAAAGTTTATGAGATTTGTAAATTATTCCATTCCTTTTTTACTAAAAATTTGTACAGTGTCCCAACTTTTTTGGAATCGGGTTTGTATGGGAAACACAATAAAACGTCTCAGGTTACAAATGTAACCATGGTTCCCTGAGTAGGAAACGAGACACTGCGTCCTCTAGGGGTCGCTATGGGGAACACCTCGTCGTGACCCGTGTCTGAAGCATACAAATGAAAAAACACCAACGAGTTGGCCGGCGACAGCCTCTGACGTCACTACCGGTGTGACTATAAAGCAGGCACCGGGAAAACACGTCATTCACTTCTTCGTCTGAAGCTTGCGTCCGAAGCATGGCAGGGAGCTAGAGGACGCAGTGTCTCGTTCCCTACTCAGGGAACCATGGTTACATTCGTAACCTGAGACGTTCCCTTTCAAGGGAACTTCGAACTGCGTCCTCTAGGGGTCGCTATGGGGAACAGTATACCCACGCCGCCATGCTGAGGGGAGTGCAGGCCAGAATCATGGCGAACACTAAGTACCAACTCTACCATTTCAATGGGAGTTGCCCCCGGGACGTTTAGACGGCTGTCTGTGACAATACCCCTTACGGCCAAAGGCCTAAGCTACATACCCAACTTAATTGTTAGGGCCTCGGCCCGGTGGTAGAGCTAAAGGCTTGGAATCAGGAAAGATTCCTTTAAAGGGATACAGCTAGGAACCTAGCATTTTATACTAAGTCTAGCCTGTCACACAGGGGCTACAGCTTGCTTCCGCAAAAGCTTGCTGAAGGAGCTGTCTCAACAGATCTCCAGTAGCAACACCCTGTTTAGATAGGTATCCGAGGATACATGGGTGGAGTGGCGCCCAAGATGAACGGGGCTTTTACCAGCTCAAGAAAGGGCACAAAGCAACCGTGCGAAGCCCTCACCATATAGGATTTTATAAAGAACGCAGAGTACTAGCGTGCGAACTTACCACAGTGTGGATTTCAGAAAGTGTGCAAAGACTTCACGTGCACACTTACCATATCATGGATTTTCAAATACTGTTCTAAGGAAGGGCTCTCGTGGCACTCTGATAGAGCAGCTCATAGATGGAATGGTGCATCTCAAAAAAGTATGTTTGAGAGTCATCAACTCCATCTGTGGAAATAATGCTGGAGCGCTCTGGGAAAAACAGTGAACTCAGTCTCATATGAGAGGAGAACTCCTGAATCCAGAGTAGCACGCTCATAGGCGACCCTTCTTGGAAAAGGGGAGCGCTGCTAAACTACCACGAGAATCACCCGAATAGCCCCTCATGTTGAGGGAAGCGATGCTTGAAGTGTATAAACAAATACACACTGGCTGAATGGAGCCCAAGGAACCAAGGTCTAATCGTCTCAAGAAAGGGAACGAGGCGGAGCGCGTAACCCTTACCATACAGGATTTCAGAAAGTGCGCAGAGTCTTGCGTGCACACTTACCAATACATGGATTTTTAGAAATTGTGCAAAGTGTTCACGTGCACACTGACCACCATGTGGTTTTCAGAAAGTACACAGAGCTTAGCGTGTGTACCTAAAGGTTCCTAAGCATCGCAGAGGCGCTGAACCGCACGGGAGAGGCAAGCTCGAATTTTATAAACCTCTAGCGAGGGGAGCATCACCTGAGGCAGCATATACAAGAAGACTTCTGTAACTGCCACCTTCACTTCCCGCTGGATGCGACAGCACCTAAGCGGCCAGGAGACCCCTCAGGGTGACCTGGCCGGACATCCATGAAATTCCCTGCAGTGCTGTGCCAGGCCTGATGATCAAGGAGGCTCCCGCAGAAACCTGTGATCTCAGCCGCCTAATACCGGAACATGAAGCCGGGTGGCTGGTGCTGACGAGTGTTTAGTAAACACTGTAACTGAGCACTGCAAAGGAAA
This sequence comes from allo-octoploid hybrid of Carassius auratus x Cyprinus carpio, assembly GCA_024542945.1. Taxonomy (NCBI): domain Eukaryota; kingdom Metazoa; phylum Chordata; class Actinopteri; order Cypriniformes; species allo-octoploid hybrid of Carassius auratus x Cyprinus carpio. Next base: position 118,458 of record JANHFF010000189.1, on the reverse strand, counting down.
CTCACAGAGTTTATTAGTAGACACATAACCACCAGCAATTTACACATAAGTATATACAGAAAGGGTTATTTTTATACTCCCACCCTCCTGCGCTGGAGCCCCGCTCAAGGGGCGCCTCCTTTTAGTCCGGACCATCAGTAAGGTGGTTGCTATGAACATAGAACCAGCCAAAAACATTATAGGTCCAGCATAGGAGACTGTTATGCGTTAGAGGTTTCCACCTAACCTCGATCAGGTGGAGAGCTGGTGGTTACAGGGGAATTAGGAAGGGGAGGATAAAAGCAGAAGTTAAAAATCCCTAAAGGGAATGAGTAGATACCTCAGTATCACTCTGACTCAGACGAGAACGCTGCCTCGTCTGGATCACATCCCTTAGGTTCTGCTTACCCCCTTGTGACCCACAATTCCTCTTAACCCTGCCCGCAGGTGGGGGAGGAGCGTGAGTCGCAACACTAGCCTTCTGTGCCCATCTTTGATCCTCAGATCGAGACAGGCCAGGACCCCTATGTTGTTCGGGCTCAGACCTGGACCTTCGTGGAACGAAGGATCTGAAAGCAGCGGAGTGCGCCTTCGTCTCCCCGAACTTCTCGATCACCGTCTCAACGGAAATACCGAAAAGTTCAGAAGGCGAAACCTGAGCATCGAGAAGAAAGCCTTTTCTTTCTTCCCGATGTCTGCCAGGTTCATCCACAGATGTCTCTTCGCCACCACCATGGCCGCCATAGTCCTGCGCTTGGCAGAGGCGGCCTGCTTGGTAGCCCGGAGAGAGGCCTGTGGTGCGGCGCAGCTCGGCTACCTGATCAGGAAAAAGGCCTTCGCCTCTATCCAGGTCTCTTAGCAGATCAGTCTGATATGCTTGAAGCATTTATTTTGTAATAAAGCCACAGCCTGACCTGCTGCTGCGTATGCCTTGCCATTTAAGCAAGATGCATTGCTTGAAGGGGCTTAGATGGCAAGGAGGGAGATTAAGAGAGGATGTCTCCCCCGCAGAATGAAAGCTCTTTCTGCAGGGGGCATCCTCTCATAGCCGTTTTTGCGCATCGCCTCGATGTCGGCAAAACTCTTATGCTGAAACCGATGGATGCGAGAAGAAAACGGCCTCTTTCATTTCCTTTCGATCTCTGTATGGAGATCAGGCAGAAATGGAAGGCTCACCTGAGCTGGAGGGCTATGGTCGGAAAGATAACGCTCATCGAGGCGCGATCCATAAACTCCAACAGCTCTACATACGCAGGGCAGGAGAATTGAGAAGGCTCAGCCTCAGCTTCTTCACCATCCTCAAATATCTCCTGCTTTTCCTGGGTAAAAACCCAGCAGAGCACTAACCTCAGTATCAGAAAGTGTTAAAGATATAACATCATCCTCCCGAGGCTCTCTCTCGTCCGCCGCCATTTTGAGCACGAAAGGGAAAGTCCCTCTTTAAACCATTCAGACAGATCCACCTGAAATTCTCATGAGCTCATTCTCCTCCGTGCCTCAGCAGCGGCGGGTCCTGAACCGCGGGAAGCAGATGGCTGCCTTTTTTTTTTTTTTTTTTCGGAAACAGAGACAAACGAGAGCGGAGCTTTTTCCTTGAAAAAATGCTCGCAATGCACGCAGATTGCCTCCTCAAAGACCGGTAGTGACGTCAGAGGCTGTCGCCGGCCAACTCGTTGGTGTTTTTTCATTTGTATGCTTCAGACACGGGTCACGATGAGGTGTTCCCCATAGCGACCCCTAGAGGACGCAGTTCAAAGTTCCCTTGAAAGGGAACTAACTTGCTAGAACTCTTTCATTTAATTTGGGTGTCTGTCTTTAAATTATTTTGTTATTTTGGTGTGTTTCCTCCTTTTGATGTTGCCACGTCTCAGTGCTTATATGAAGAGAGCGCATCTGCACATCTTTCGAATAGCGCATCAAGAACCGGGTTGACTGGGTACTCGGTACCACTGGTGCTTAAAAAAACCTGTTACTTTAACATTTTTATTTTTTTAGTACCCACTTGGTACCGAAGTACCGGGTCTATTGACAACACGATTAGCAATGTAATTTACACTGTTTACTTTTATGAATTTTAAGGAGAAACCATGAGAAACGGGTGAATAAAAACTGACAGTCAATGTTTAATGTTCAGAAATTATTTCAAGAAATGTAAAGCATTTTTGGCTAATTTACGTGTCTCGTAAGAGCTATGTGAGCTGTGTGTATCTCTGTGTTTTTCTATATGTCTGAATGTGTTTCTTCATCCATTTGCCCACTATTTGCCTCAAATTGAGAATTGGGCGGAAACCACTGTGATCTTCTTCACCACAAGAAAATATTTCGAATAGAACCTGTGTCCCTGAACTCATCCCAGTTTGAGCCCTTGCAAAGCACTGACATGAAATGGATGTCCTTGAAGACTGCTTTTTTGTTGGCTATTGCATCTTCGAAACGATTCGGTGAGTTGTATGTGTTGTCTGTTAACAAATTGTGCTTACGGTCGGATGATTCCGGGGTGGTTCTACGACCCAATCCTTCTGTTCTTCTGAAAGTGCTTCTTCTTCAGTTCATAAACCAGCACATTCAACTGGCCTTTTTTCAGACTTCTTCAGGGTCTGATTTAAGTACCCAACTTTTGTGTCCTGTGCGTGCCTTGAAATGCTATGTGAGCTCTACTGCTCAATTTTGACAGTCAGATCAGTTATTTGGGGCACCTTTCTTCACTCCACCATAGCAGACAGTGTCGAAGCAGAGATTGTCAAACTGGATATTGGAGACCATTACACTGGCTTACAAGACAGCAGAGAGGCCACTGCCCTGGAGACTAACCTGCCATTCCGCTAGGGCCATCTCATCCTCATGGGCTGTTTTAGTTTCCTTGGCGGATATCTGAACGGCCGAAACCTTCTTTTGTGATATTGACTGCAGTGCCTAATAACCATTATGTCTATAGACATGTATTGAATTTGATGTTAGTGGACAGTGGGCAGTAATTTGCCTCCTGTATGTGAGTTCATCATTTGTGCTGTGGGGATGTGAATTATGGTGAATAAATAACCACACCCCAAATAATAAGAATAATGAAAATTACATGTATACGGGAGTGAAGAGGTTTACTTGTTTCATGTAAACAACTTAACATGTTTAATTCTTTACTCTGATTGTTGGAAACAATCACATTATTGATGCACATATAAACGTAGTGAATATGGCTACATGTCCTGCTACTGATGTTATTGCTGCTTCATCTGTAGATGAAGGACTGACCTTAATTTTCATCAGGTGGGTGGCATTCCTCATAACTATGTTGGTATGTGTCATCCATAGTGTTTGCACTGTCTCTGGCGGTCAATAGGAATGAAACAGAATGCTAGTTACGCATGTAACTGTGGTTCTGTGAATTCTGGATGACCACCAGAGTTCTTTGGTCACTCGGAATGAGCGAGAAAGGCATACCAAGGCATCGTGCTGAGCTACAGTGGCTTATAACCCCCTAGGGCTCAGCATACGTCACTTTGTTGGTATATTCTCTCGACCTGCCTAGCTGGTGCTGTGATAATTCAGTGTTTACACTGCCTCTGGAATTCACAGAACCATGGTTACATGCGTAACTAGCATTCTTTACCTGATAAAGGGTTAAATTCAAAAAGTGATTTTTGTATGTTCAAGGACTGCGTCATGTGTCTGCACAATTACAGACAAATCTGAAAAAATATCACACGTTTGTGCTTTAGGAAGTTATAATATAAGGCTCTCTAAACTGTTAGCTCTAAACTGCTGGATGATACAAATTTGTTAAAATGGTAGGACTGAGGTAATTTGAACCAAAAGCCCTGGGCTAAGTTGAGCCAGTAGCTCACCCCTTCTTAAAGTATTATTTTACTGTAATTCTACATTATTTAATTAGTTTTAGACCAAATTTTTTTTTTTTTTTTTGATCTTTGTTCTTTGTTTTGGACTTGATTTGTTCTGAAATTAATAGGCCTTGTTTATGAAAATTGGCCATTGTAGTTTTTATGAAATTTTATTTACTTGCAACATTTATAAGTGGCAGGTAAAGAGTACTATTAGCCCAGTTCTGTAAGGTCAATTGCAGTCTGTTTTCTTTTTAAGTCTTAAATTTGAAAAAAAAAAATTATATATATATATATATATATATATATATATATATATATATATATATATATATATATATATATATATAAATATATATATATATATATATATATATATATATATATATATATATTCTGAAATGTTTAAAATAATTTAAAAAATGCATTCAAATCTCTTTAAGATTGTGCCGCAAATGGCAGCCAGGACGCTGAGCTCTGTATTTTGATTACTTGGACATTCTAGTCGGATGTACAGCTGTGTTGTTCAAACGCACATACAGACACAGAAGAGGGAAATGCACATACAGACGCAGAAGAGGGAAACGCGCCAGCTCCCTGGTGAAGCTCCTCGCACACGGCTTTCGGACTGCACTCCCAAACATTCATCTCACGAGTGTCCGTTCCCTTCCTAACAAAATGTAGAAACTTTTTCTCCTCACACGCACCAACAAGGACTTTTCAAAAGCTACTGCACTGTGCTTCACTGAAACCTGGCTGAGTGAAGCCATTCCGGACAACACGCTTCATCTGCCGAGCTACCAGCTGTTCAGAGCAGATTGCTTTGCGGAGTTAACGGGGGAAAATCAGAGGTGGTGGATTGTGTTTCTACATCAACGAAAATTGGTGTTCAGATGTAACAATGATGAAAAAGGTATGTTGTCCTAACTTAGAGGTACTCATCAAACTGTAAACCTTTCTACTCACCGCTGGAGTTTTCCTCTTTCATTCTCTTGAATGTGTACATGCCTCCGGACACGTGCATGAGCACCGCAATGCAACAGCTGGCCAAACAAATAAATGAAATGGAGCAAAAGTAACCAGACTCTATTTTAATTTTTCTTGGAGATTTTAACAAATCAAATCTCTCTGGTGAACTGCCAAAATACAAGCAGCACACTACGTGTCCCACCAGAGACAGCAAAATTGGATCACTGTTACACAGCATTAAAGGATGCATATCACTCTGTCCAACAGGCAGCTTTGGGGCTCTCCGATCACTGTTTGTTTCATCTTATACTGACCTACAGGCAGAAACTGAAATCAGCTTAACCTGTATTAAGGACTGTTAAAAGATGGACTAATGAAGCAGAGCGTGATTTACAAGCCTGTTTTGACCTCACTGATTGGAGTGTTTTTGAAGCTGCAGAATCAACAACTGGCTGACAATCTGAATGTGTTTTACTGCAGATTTGAAAAGGATAGTCTACCAACCCCCATCCACTCTGATCTGAACTTCGCACATTCACCTACCACCCCTGAAACCCCCCGCCACCCTCCCACACCATTTAACCTGTGCTTAAGGTCTGTGTAGAGTATGTTAAGCAGGTATTCAGGAAGCAAAAATATAGAAAAACTTCAGGCCCAGGTGGTGTTTCACCTGCCTGTTTAAAAGTCTGTGCTGACCAACTGGCCCCCATCTTCACACAGTTCCAGTGATCTGTTGAAGATCTGTGTGAAGTTCCCTGCTGCTTCAAATGCTCCACCATCATTTCGGTCCCTAAAAAAAGCCTAAAATCACTGGACTTAACGACTACATACCTGTCTCTTCTCATGTCTGTGGTCATGAAATCACTTGAGAGACCAGTCCTGGCCTACCCGAAGGACATCACTGGACCCTAGCTGGATCCTCTTCGGTTTGCCTATAGAGCAAACAGGTCTGTGGATAGACACAGGTGTGATAAAGAGGTGTGTGAACTTGCAAGTACGATGTCAGACACTGTAATATGCTCTGGTCTCATCCCTGCATCATGGTGATGAGATGCATAGCAGATTGTCATCACTCAATGGCTGGATGTCTAAGTGGTGCCCGCAGAATAACATAGGTTTCATAGACAATTGGACGAGCTTTTGGGGCAGACCTGACCTGTTGAAAAGAGATGGTCTTCATCCCTCCTGGGGTGGTGCCGCTCTTCTCTCTAGAAATATGGCACATAGTCTTAGAGTTTGCACTTGACTAACTGGGGCCCAGGTCAGGAAGCAGACAGACTGGCTAAACCGACCATCTGCCAACCGCCTCACGTCACAGAAATCAGTTAATTCTCAGCACAAAGAAACTCTTTCACCTAGATATCATACTACAGAGACAATGTCTGCTCCCCGAACTAGAAAATACAAAAAAATTTAAGAGTAACAATTTAATTGATGTTCAACAAATAAAAAACAGATGTAATACGGATAAACATTTCCTATATATATATATATATATATATATATTATTATATATAATAATGTGATTATTATATATATATTCTTCTACACTGGAAGCTCCTGTCGTGAACTCAAACCTCTTTTGATTCTGATTCTGAAACTGACCCCAGCGTCTTGAGCCACAGGCAGGAAAACTTTGGGTGAATGGTCAGTCCATCACAAAGCTCACACATACATTTTAAGTTTTTTTTTTTAATTGAATTTCTCTTCCTTTGATATAGCATGATATGAAAATGTTTAGTTTTACTTCAGCATAATCAATTACAGTTTAACACCATGTGGGGCAAGTTGAGCCAAGAGACAACTTTTTTTGTAAAGCTATACTTTGAAAGCAGTTTATTTTAGGTCCAAAGTTATTCCTCCCAAGAATGCACCACATGCTGAAATTTATTTGCATATTTAAGTTGGACCCATGTGCTCACTTTAAACACACTATTAGTAAACTCAATTTTCTCCTATGTACTTGTGTATATTGTGTAAAATCTGTATACTGTTTTTTAAAAGTGTATACATGTTGTCTATACTGCCAGGGGACACAGTCTTGCACCTATGAATTTCACACTTGCATAATAAAGAGATTTGATTTTAATTTGATATTGGGGGTGGGGGGAGAATCACACTAGTCCAGCTAATCCTTATCCACTTATCAGTTGAGGAAATCAGTTAATCTGCAAGGTGATTGCTCTTTTTGCCCATAGTCCAGACTTAATTAAAACGTTTCTCTTTTGTAATGTGTTTAATGTGCATTAAAAGGAAAGAAAGTTTCAGAAAACCTTCTGTTTCACAATATGCAACTTTGTGTTTTATTTTTTTATACCTGTCATTAATAATAATGCTATACATTTGAACATATACCATGAAAATGCAACAGTTTAAAACTCCAGTAATTACAGAAACATGACATACCTACACCACAATATATTCAGTGTATACAGAGAAGCATAATTTAATTCATATGAAGCCACTGGTCTATGAAACTGAATGTAGGAAATATTTAAATACAATGCAAAAACCTTAAGTTCTTTCAGTTCAGATGTTGCTAATGCAGTTACTACCGCTAATCTAAACAATGACTATGTTTGCATGCACCCTCATAAGTCCCCCTCGATTATTATGGGATTTCAGCAATATTGCAATTAAACTTTACCTAATGTAAATGCAATACTTTAAAGGTAAAGATATGATATTGACAAAACAGATCTGGTAAAAGATCCAATGAGTTTGCACACAAAGAGCTTCGAAGGGTTATATTTACAACATGTTTTACAGCATTAGCGATGGAGTCAATCAGAGAAATATGTGGATTTCTTGAAAGCAGCAGCCAGACACAATTCAGTTACAAACCACCAGTTGCTCAAAATGCTGGAGTTTTTGTTGAGTGCTGAGTTATGCAAGTATATGAATCCTCTCATTATAACAAAACGTATACACAAAGTAAATAATAGATTCATTGTGAGGTATAGAGAGATACATAATTATAATGGAACTTTGTAAAATTATGATATTGTGATATTCACTGCAGTGCCTAATAACCAATATATCTTTAGACATGTATTGAATTTGATGTAAGTGGACAGTGGGCAGTAATTTGCCTGCTGTATGTGAGTTCATCATCTGTGCTGTGGGTATGTGATTTATGATGAATAAAGAACCACACCTCAAAAAATCAGAATAATGAAAACTGCATGTAAACGGGAGTGAAGAGTTGCTGCTGCTGTTGCCCCTGTTACTATTGCAACTCATGCTTTAGCTGTTCCTCCTGATGCTCCTCCTGCTACTACACCTTCTGTGTATACTGTAGGAGCTTATTTTCCAGCTGCCGCTTTTCGTCTTCCTTCTGTAGGAGTTCCCTTTCCAGCTTCTGCTTCGCTTGTTCATTCTGTTCAAGCTCCATTTTTATCTGATGCTTCTCCTGTTTCTTCTGTAGCAGCTCCTTTTTCAGCTCCACCTCCTCTTGTTCCTTATCTAGCAGCTGCTTTTTAAGCTGAAGATTCTCCTGTTCCTTTTGTAGCAGCTCCTTTTTTAGCTCCAACTCCTCTTCTTCCTTCTGTATTAGCTGCTGTTTCAGCTGTGACTCCTCTTGTTCCTTCTGTATTAGCTGTTTTTTTAGCTGATGCTTCTCCTGTTCTTTCTGTTGGAGCTCATTTTCTAGTTCTAGCTGCTTCTTTTCTGTCTGTAGTTCATTTTTCAGTTGCTCTCTACTTTCATTCAGTAGGAGCTTATTTCTCAGCTGATTCTCCTCTTGTTCCTTCTCTTTTGTCTTGTTTTTCAGGTCCTTCTCATCCTCTATCTTTTGTGAGAGCTCATTTCTCAGCTGATTCTCCTCTTGTTTCTTCTCTTCTACCTTGTTTTTCAGGTCCTTCTCATCCTCTATCTTTTGTGAGAGCTCATTTCTTAGCTGCTGCTTCTCTTGTTCCTTCTTCTGGAGATTCTCTTTCAGTGTCTGCTCCTCTTGTTCTTTCTGTAGGAGATCTTGTTTTAGATGCTGCTCCCTCTGCTCATTCTCTCTGTGCTTATTTTTAAGGTCCTGGACCTCATTTTTTATCTCTAGGATGCGATTTTGAAGCCTATTGTTCCACTGCTGTATTCCTATAAAAATAGCTACTATCACTATGATAAAGATCCAAATATGTATAATGTTCAACTTCTTTCCGCCTTTCCCTGTATTCTCTGTCTGAATTTTTCTGAACATCTCAGGAGTGTAATGCCTTCCATTTGCTCTTCTCAATGCATTAATCCTTTGCAGAAGTTCTGTGATTTGATGTCGATCATTTTTATCTTCATTGTTGAATGAGTGATATCTGCCACCACAACTATCAACTAATGTTGGTAAAAAGTGGCTTTTCCTGATGTACTCCTCCAAAGATATACCACTCAACAGATCAGTGTGAGTAAACACAATGATGGTACGAAGCAAAGCCTCTTTTCCAAAGTTCTCCTGAATCCATTGCACAGAGTTCCTCTCCTCTTCTGTGAATCTCACTCCCAGTTTGATAACCAGCAGAAACACATGAGGGCCAGGAGCAGACATCTCTACACACCTCTCTATTTCAGCCTTTACTTGCTCTTTTGTGAAAGATGCATTGAATAGTCCTGGAGTGTCAAAGACAACAATGTTCTTCCCATCCACGTATCCTTCCTGTTTCTCACATATTTTACTGGTCTCTTTAAATGCATTTCTGCCCAGGATTGTGTTTCCTGTTGCACTTTTTCCTGCTCCAGTTTTACCCAGGAGAATAATCCTGAGATCACCTTCTGAAAAAAAAAAAAAAAACCATAAAAAAAAAATTACATTTATAAAATCAGACACTATCATAATAAAATCTTCTGGTGCTCATCAGTCACTTTACTAAAAGATTTTATTTTGATGTTTTACAAAATCATGGCTTGGTGACTTTTATGGCACTTGGTATGAGAACACACACATGTTTGTTTTTGTTCTGTGGGGACATTCCATAGGCATAATGGTTTTTATACTTTACAAACTGTATATTCTATCGCCCTACACCAACCCTACACCTAACCCTACCCCTTACAGGAAACTTTGTGCATTTTTACTTTCTCAAAAAAAACTCATTTTCAAAAATAGTGGGTGTTCCTTTAACGAGCTGGTTATCTGAATCGGGTGAATATATATTCACATAGCTAGAAAAATTAGATAATGTGCTTGTTAATGTGTACTAATAAACATTACCTAATGATTAACAGATAATTATTTCATGAAAAATAATGCTACATCATGTAATATAAATGTTTTTAAACATTTAAATAATATGATAAATCTCTTATTGAAAATCTACAAATGATTTTAACAGAGTTTTAAAAAAATGGTTCAACACTTGTGTCAATGCACAGCACTTTTGCTGCAATTGAGGTGTGATATGGGTAAGGTTAGGGGCATGTTTGGTGGTATGGGTAGGTTTAAGGGTTGGTTAGGGGGTCAACAAGTGTACACAAGTCAATTTAATTACTATAAGGGAACACGGTTCAATCTGTTTATATTATGTTGTTTTGATAATTGAAAAAGTATTTTCTTGATGATTTTAGTTGTTTTCTCTTGCTGATGTATGGTTCAAGGAATATCCTGTATATTAATATTGTTTAAGAAATTATTCAGGATTATTTAATATAATAATATTAAGAGCTGAGGCAATAAAAACATGTTTTGCACCCAAATTACAATGTGTGGCATGTCTTTATGAAGCATTTAGCTAAACTTAACCAACCACACATTACACAAATGTTGTTACAGCAGCTAAAAGCCAAAGATTAGCTAAAAGATTAGTAAACATTTATTAACATAAAAACATGAATAAATCATTAATAAATCATTTGTTAAGATGTGTAAATAGTAAAAGTCTACACAAAAACACAGACCAAATATGTGAAGTTTACAGACTGTGATTTTGAGTTGAGTATTTTAACATGAATAGTTCAGTTAATAGTGAAGTGATAAAAATGACTAATTAAGATAAATTTTCACGACATTTGTAAATGAAAAAACAGCATTAACTAATAAATGAACTGAAGTTTAATGACATTTGTTTACATTATCATATAGTGTTTAAAAAGTAAATTAAAAAGTATTAACATGCATATTATCTCATATTTCTAGCTATACGAATATATATTAACCAATCATCTGTTTAGCATTATATAATTTTGTTAATAAATTATCATTAAAAGTTATTAAAGTTAAATGTTACTGAAAGTTATGGTCAGGTGAGTTTGATCAAGGTTAAAGTTTAACTCTGCAGGAAAGTGTATCTTGATGGCCAGAGTTGAGGACCCCGATTTAGAAAAAATTGGTTTTGGATTAAAGGGGTCATATGAGGCGATTTCAAGTTTTTCTTTCTCTTTGGAGTGTTACAAGCTGATTGTGTATAAGATCCCTGAAGTTGCAAAGACTAAAGTCTCAAAACCAAAGAGATATTCTTTATCAAAGTTAAGACTCTACCACGCCCCCCTAAAACACCTCATTCAAACACGCCCCCACATGTCTACGTCACTATGTGGAAATATTTGCGTAATGCCGCCCAAATGTTCACGCAAAGAAAGAAGGCATGGTTTCAGTAACCACAGTTAGTGTTGAAGCAGTCATGTCAGGGAGATGCTGTGTGTATCTAGGAGAAAGCTGTAGCGTATGAGGCCTGAACCAGACAAATTAAAGATTCGATCGGGAGCCTGGTTGAAACATGAGCCGAATTCCACAGAAAGGCAGGATGTTGTAAATCAACTCCTAGCACCACAGTCTGAAGCAAGATAACTAACCAACTCTTTCAGAGAACAGCTTTCAACATAACACCATTAGAACAATTATTGACAATTTCAATTCGGAGAAGAGATTGTCAAATTTGGGGCAAGTAATCCAGACTGATGGTCAAAGAGATGCATAGCGTTACCATCACATGTAAACCCATGATAGTAATCATGATCACAAGCTCTTTGGATTGACTTCCCCTACCTCGAAGGAAACCAGACTGAAATTCCTAAGGAGACCTGTTAACCTCTCTGGTCTTCACAGGACATATCCTTACTCCACAGAATGACAGAGAATGCCTTCCAATGCATATATGCACCAAAATGAACTCAAAAAAGACTTCTAAATGGATATCAGTCCATTGCTTAACTCCATATTATACATGTAACCCACACATTTGATTATAATGTTTCTAATCACTTATTGTGTATGTCTTTTTAAATAACTCTTGAATAGCTTAAGGGATCATATTCATGTTTAGTATGTGTGTGTTCGAATCTTCTTGCTTGAAACGTTTCTGACCATCAGTTATTTGTCAAATGTATCATATTCTTGTTATAGGAATCATGTCCAAATTATACCCTGCAAGAGCGGGAAAATTCGGACCACGTGCTTGATAAGATAACATATGATTTATGAATGGGTGGGACAAACAATGCAACACCCCGAGAAAAGACAATATCTAATTGGTCAAGACAACATTTGAGGTGTGGCCAAAATGCCAGTTTAAATACTCAGGACACCATCAAATTTTGCTTTTAGCTTTTTAGCCTGCTTTTAGCCTCTGCTTTTAACTTTTAGCTTTCGTTTAGCTTTTGCTATCAGTCATGCCGGCTTTTAGCCTGCTTTTAGCCTTTGCTTTTAGCGTTCTTCGAGCGCTGTTCCAGCGTGCTTCGGCCTGCACGCCTGCTGCTACTTAGCCACGATGAGAAGAAACACCACCTAGTCTCGTCAAACTTTACTTCTTTTCTTTTCCGTTTGAGAGTTTCGTGTTCTGAGTTAAGTTTTGTAACGCCGTGTCTCCGAGTCTGACCTCGCGTGCCCGTTCAACTTCAACCAGCCCACAACTCCGCATCGTCAGCCTACGCCCAACCACGGGCTTCCCAAGACGTCACTTCAACGACTACTGAACTTCCAGCCAATCAGCAACCTCGGGAAACCCCCTTTTCAGCGACAACAAAGGGAACCCCGTTACACAGGCAACACAAGTAACGTACCTCCAGACTCACATCTGTACTGGTGTTATCTAATATAATTTTAACCTAACTGATGAACTCAATGCGAGGGTTAATTAAGTGACTGATGGTTGTTCATGTCTATGCAATTTCACGTATTGCTGTAAACTTGGGATTTCACATTTTCATTCTCTTAAACTCCTTCTTTCCTAACGTTCTATCTTCCTGCAACTTGTGTGAATGTGAGTGCGTGTGCTTATGTGTTAGATTAGTTTACATTATCAGAGTAGACTGCACTTGTTGGAAGGAGGGACTTTGTAGAGACAGGGCATAGAGGACCTACAATAATGTACAGTATTTGAAAAATGTTTTTTTTTTTTTTTTTTTACATTAAAGCATATCAACATATTCTGTTACACCAAATACACAAAATAATGATCTTTAAAAAAGCATCATATGACCCCTTTAATAAATAAATAAATAAATAAATATTCAAAATGGTGGAAACCTTTTCACAATGGCAAATTACAATATACAGTAAGTGGCCAACCAAAATGAGCTTTCTGCTGCTGTGAGTGTCGCGTCTGCAAAGTGCATTTGCAGCTTTTGAACATTGGGTGGATTTTTAACCACAAGTTATCAAACAAGCACATTAAAGCACATTTTCGCAAATAGCCGTCAGCTTTGCCTAGCTGATGTGTTACATTTGATGGCTGCAGTTGGGGAAAATGAAAGAAAAACACTGTAGTTAAAATATTTAATATTCACAGATGAAAGTTTAGTACTTATGAAGATATGTGCATTTCTTAGAACGAATTCAAGCAGGATAAATGTCAAGCTTATGAGCCTGTGCTTATATTTTCTCTAAGCTACACAGTATTACACCATATAATATGAATTATGTGTTATATTATTTTAAAGAAATTGTGGTTTACTTTGCATCGGAGCATTAAAAGTGGAAGCCTATTTTAGTGAGCTAGGCTACATGGATTTGTATGCAAAATGTCAATATTCTCACATATTAGGCCTTTATTTGTCACAAATACATTTTTAATTTATATTTTAAGATTCCTTTAATAAAACAGCATGCATTTTTGTCACACACTACTTTGTTATTCGTTACCTATCCTTTATTTTGACAGATAACTTCTTGGGAAAAAGATATTTCTCTGTACACTGATTAAGAAATTGTTGAGTCTTTTATAAATTATTTTCCTTATTTTAGTAAAACGTGAGGCACTTAATAATTTCGCTCCCATTATTTAGGCCAAACTAAAACAAGAAATTAATCAATTAAACCTGCATGATTTAGCTAAATCATTGAAACTCTAAAGAATGGACGGATTAATAAAACGTCCTCACGTTTAAACTCAAGTTCTCTCATTATAATCAACAAAGTGCACACAATGTAAAAAAGAGCTTCATTAATTGACAACTTCAGTGATTTTAAAGGGAGCCTTCTTTACTTGCTTTCAAATAATTTAAGTAAAGTAAAAAAACAAAAAAAAACAACAAATTGCAGCTGCATTTAAATGCAGGTGTGTAGGCCTATTCTATTCCTTAAAATATCAGTGCACGATTGCATGGTGCGCATGATGCTGAGTGCAACACGCAGCATTTATTCTTATTTGTCTACATATTTTATCTATATTACAAATCTCGCTTGGTTTTATTTTGGATAATTGCATGTAAAAAATGATTTACGTTGTAATGCATATGCAAAATGTTAATTATTATTCATATTCAAGTGTTTCAAATTTTTAATGCGCATGCATGACAGGGAGGTGCCCTCTCGATCACTTGATTTTTTTCTCGATAATGAAATAACTTAAAATTGGGGTGTCTCACATACATGAGAAATATATCTACAGAAAGCTTGAAATGTCTTTTTAACGAACCAATTCAAAACGAAAGCATTATGTAATCTGTGAAGGTTGCATTTCTCTCTAAATGCGCATCCATGTGGAGAGAGTCAGCACTGTGAATTTCATCTTGCAGCCGACACGAAAACATTTGTTTATTAATAAATATTTAAAAACTCCTTTTTCACAATTATTAGGCTACTTCTGCCTGTGCTTTGTGGTAAACTTAATGCATGTGCTTCAGTTTGGAATATATTAAGGCTCATTTTGGATTATAGATGTTAATTTAATATAAACGTATGATTAGTTGATTAATGACAAATGAACGACTAGTAACTTAAAATCTTACATGGGGGGGGCAGACCTATTAAATACCCTCTAGACATCTCTGTCAAAGTTTTTAAAGCATTTTATATGCGTTTGCATAAATTCTGCTTTCAAAACGGTCCGTAATGGAGAGATACCTTAACACTGATTTTTCCTTTTATTTCAATTGAAATAAAATTTATATTTTATTTTTTGAGAATGGTCAACACTTCTCTGCAGATATGGTTGCTTCTGGTTTGTGCATTGTAAATCACAGAAAGTCTACAAAATATATTGTCTCCCAAAAACTCTGATCTTTTTTCACGTCTGTAACGCATGTGTATTTCCCAAATCTAAAATAGCCTATAAAACATGTTCATAAACAGATACTTTTCTGATGTCTGGACTCGGTTTGGGATTTAGAAAAGCATAAAGAGATGGTTCAATATATTGGTAATGAATAGGGCTACATTCTGTGAGAATTTATAATTCACACTCTAAAAAATATTGTATGGACACAACAAAATTAAATTAACGCAACAGTTTGCATCATTTTTTTTTGAGTTAAGGCAGCTTCCTCTGAAATTAAGTTATAATAACTAATAAACTATATTGTGCTATACAGTAGTCAACATTTGAAGTGGATCAAAAACTTTCTTCAAAGTTGTCCTAAAACCAAAATGACGAGCCATTTGTCCTACTTTGCCTAAACCTGCTCTGCAAGTTTGAAACCATCATAAGACACTGTCCATAAAAAGAGCAAGAGATTCACACCTTTATTTTTCAACCCCCACAAGCTATACAGAACTACCCAAAAAAAACCAACCCCCTCCAGCTGAACTGAACTCGGTCTGTTTTTTTGGCTGCGAGGAACGGTGTGTTGTCATGCTACTGGGTTGAAACATGCCTGCACTCACAGCAGCCCTACTAGTTTTATTCAATATTTTCTTGCAGCCCATATTATTATTTTCACCAGACCATAATAATAACAAACTATCAATTGAAAATTAATCATTATTTTTGCGAAAATCATTGTTATTTGTGAACGTAGGCATTTGAGGAAGGCTTTAAGACCCAGCGGAATCCTCTGTCAGCTGCTTCCGCTTCACAGCGAGTGCGACTCGGGCTAACTGCACCCAGGTTCACCCTCCACGGTTTGATTTTACAAAATCAGTTTAGGCGAATGCAACTTATTAATCATGAGCCCAACATTTAGCAAGGCAGGAAAACATTCAGTCTGCCTGAAGGAAGACGTATTTCATTGTAAGTTAATGCTGTTAAATAGAGTGTTAAAAAAAAACTAGTGTAGGCTATTCTTAAACTTGGACCTCGTGTTATTGAAGTACAAATCCAAACACCAGAAGTAACCTACACTCTCTAAGTGTTCTTTCATTGGAAAGTATGCATTTTGTTTATTCACAGGCTATATGGTTGAAATAATATTTTAGTTCAAAACTTTAAGTGTCATTTAAAAAAAAATGCTTTATTGACTAACGTTTCCTAGACCTTCAGTTGTTATGCTTTAAAATTCCATGCCATTTGTAATTTCACAGTATTTTCACCTCCTAAATCACTACCCCAATTCTATAATGGTAAAATAAATGGTAATTTTTTTTTTTTAGAATAATTGTAGCCTATATAAATGGGTGAAGCAAAACAAATATGATAACGTTTTAACTGCAGGCAGATATAGGCCTATATTATTGTACACTACAAATATTTGGATCGTCCCTTATTCTGTCCCTTATTTTATTAAAGAATAAACACTTATTTTCTACAAGAATAAACATTATAAATAAATACTAAAAGAAAGAATCTCAATAAGCCCTTATTTTCAATTTCTGAAGTTAATTGGCAATTCTAATGATGATGTAATTATCTTTTGACTCCCCTGACAGTGGCACCTTCCTCAAAAAAAAAAAAAAAAAAAAAAAAAAACCCGGTTGTAGGAGATATGCGAGCGAATAATAGATTTAAAAAAGAAAAAAGTGGGTGCTTGGTTTCCGAAATGGAAAACGAATACAGCTCGTAAAAAATGATGGTAACATATTATTAATTCATAGAAATAATTTAAGCAATTAAAACATTTTTTATAATAGATTTTTTTTTATTATTTAAAATGAACAATTCCTGTATAAAATGGGACAGCAACCTTTTTATCAAACATTTTTAAATCGTCTACAGCTGAGCAACATGGGAGTCAGGTTCTGCGCCAGAGCGCACAAAGTGAATGTGCATGCACAAAGTAATTTTCAGATGCAATGGGGGTAAAAAAACTGGATAAAAACATACACAAAACTTGTAAATAGTAAACAACATAGTAAACAAGACTCTGTTCCTAAGTATATCATGTAAATTTATTAACCCACAGTAACAAATTTTAACCGATTAATCGCCTATTTTCGTTTGCTGCATGTTTTTTTAAAAAACACGCTAAAAAATAAATTAAGTTTGTGAGAGGAAAAAAAATATTACATTCAGAAATATTAATGGCAGGCCTTATTGTAACGATGAATAACTCGACTTGGGATCCATTTGCAAGCCTTTTATTTGAACACTCGTAGTCGTACAGGCGAAGGGTCAGGATCAGCAAACACAGTGTCACAGGAATATCAGAATCGTAGTCAATACCAAGCAGTGGGTCGGGGTAACAAGCAAGTATCACAGTCCGTATAACAATCAGGGTTCAAAGGTAGGCAGCAAAGGTTCACAGATCGATAAACAACAAAGGTAGGCAACTAGGGAAACAAGACAGGGTAAAACGCTCAGAAATGTTAGCCGTGGCAGTAACAAGACCTCGCAATGAGGTGATGCAAAGGTCTGGCTTATATGGCAGTCTCTGATAGGGAACACCTGGCCGGTGATCAGTCCAAGGTACGGGGCTTCTGGGTAATGTAGTCAGTATCAGTGTACGTGAGTGTTTGGATGCATGTAAGTGTCAGTATTCGGGTGATGGTGCCCTCTGCTGGCCACTGGAGGGACTCACGGGGTTCGTATCCGTGACACTTATAATGTTATAGGCTACCAACAGGATTTTTTTAGTTTCCTTCACTTTACAACAAATCCTTTAAATTTAACAAATTTATCAGAACAGAACAATAATTAAAAATATATAATTCTAATAGATAAATATAATTGCAGTATATAATAATATAGCCTTAGCTATAAACAAACAATAAATAAATTAATTAATTAATAATAATTTGTAATAAAGTGAAACATAAGGTAAGGTTGGGCATAC
The DNA here is from genome assembly GCA_024542945.1 of allo-octoploid hybrid of Carassius auratus x Cyprinus carpio. Lineage (NCBI taxonomy): Eukaryota > Metazoa > Chordata > Actinopteri > Cypriniformes > allo-octoploid hybrid of Carassius auratus x Cyprinus carpio. The sequence goes on along the minus strand of JANHFF010000189.1, from coordinate 100,330 downwards.
CTCTCTCATTCAAGACAAATCCAAACGTTTCCATATTCGTGATGTTGCCCATTTGAAGCTTAACTATTATTCATTAGGTAAAATAGGCTTTGTAGTTCACACGTGTTTCAGTATTGATGGAAAAAAATATATATAATGAGCAAAAATATGCCAAAGTGGACCGCTGCTCACGCCTTATGACACGGTGAACAGCTGCGCTGTTTCCAATATATGTGCGCATAAGGCACCAGCACGATCAAACAACTGAAACAGAAAATACTCCATTACTCCAAGAATAATAACAGAGTTAAATAAAAATATTTTTTAATGCTGGACCATTCTCATTTCGTTCTGCATATGGAACCTGAAGATTAATTTTATTTATTTTTTTACCAAGAATGAACCGAAATGAAAACATTTAGCTTTTAATCCGTGTATTTTATATATATATATATATATATATATATATATATATATATATATATATATATATATATAGATTGATGCGAAGACTGTAGCCTAAGACTATCCTAGGTTTTGAAATTAACTCACTGTAAATTTTCTAATGGTTTTTAAGGATGTTACAATGTTATATTATAATGTTATTGTTGTTTTACGTCTTCCTTTCATCTCCGTTTACAAACAAACATTTTAAAATTACATTCAGTTCGCAATCCATCCCTTTGCACCATCTGGCGGTAGTTTCGCGAATGATTTTAACATGCGACTGACTTGCAGTTAACGCCGCGGCCCCCTCCACCTACTGTAAGATGATAAAAATTCATTTTGTTTCTAGCCCTAACAGTTCAAAAGCTTGCACAGACAATGAGGGTATGCAAACAAGAATGCTTACAAAACTACTGTATGTTCTAATAACAACAACAACAACTGTAAACCATTTTTGCTGTAAAAGGATCACCTTTGGATAGAGTGCATAGAGACACGTCATATCTTTCAATCCTGTATTAAAGACACTTTCAGAATCACTTTTAATCTATTGTTCATTTATTTTTTTAACCCAAAGGAGACAGGCACATTGTGTTATTATTTGACATGCTTATGATGTTTTATGCAAGCACCATTTTATAGCATGCTGTCTTGCCTGTGACTTCATGTAACTGTCATAGCCAAGAAAAATAAATAGAGCCATATTTCATCCAGAGAGGTGTGAATGTGTGCAGGTGGAGACAGAACATTAATGGGACAGTTTGCAGTACAGAACAATAGAGAAATAAAAAAGGAGAAACTAACAAACTCAAAAATATTAAAACCTGAATGCTTAATTTGCTGAAATCCTACTGAAATATGTCACTTGCATAATTTGGAGAGATTAAACTGAACCCAGCTGGGTTATGATAACCAATGCTGGGTTTGTCCCTGTTGGAACCAGTACTGGGTTGCCAAAATAACTAAAAGAGAGTCTTTTAAAATCAAGCAGTTTTTAGTGTAAAGCTCATTTTCATTTTTGCATCTATTTTAGCCATTCATGCAAGTCAACAGGCATTGCATTAGACTAAACACAAATTCCACATATATATCATTTTTATAGCATGCATTGGTATTTATCTTGGACTTTCTATTGTTAAATCAACCAAAAAGTATCGGAATGTTCTTAACACATATGCACTTTTTTATTCTAGTACTTATATTATATCACATTTTGAGGCTGAAATGACCTCCAGATGCCATCTAGAAATAATTTCAGCAAAAGTCCTTGTTGTTCTCTTCTAGTGTTTTCTAGTTTTATTAAAGAGGATTTTCTCTTGTCTGTATAATATCAAAAATATTTAAGAGAAGTCCATACTGACCTTGAGCTGAAGTCATTATTAGTGTGTGGAATTTCCTGCGTTGTTTCACTCAGGTGTTCTCTCTCTGAAAGTATTACAACAGATTGAAACTGCCAGAGCTTCTTGTTGTGATAGTGAAAGTCCTTTTGTTGAAACAGTCACTATGATCATGTGACTGTCTCTCATGGAGCTCTCTGAGCCATCCAATTGAATTTTTACAAACACACACAAAAATAGGCAAAGTCAGTTGAACATTTTATGTAATTGTGGATGGTTAAAATCCTCTGGACCAGAGTTTTCCTTTGAAAAAACAGAACTGTTTAGTCCTATAAGGGATTTATCTTGAAATATTGCTGCGGGGGCGTGGTCGTATTAGAAGATAATGAAGGGAGACGTGAAAAACGGACATCGCGTTGTTTTCATATGGATTACTTTATCACAGAATATTTGTTTTCGGCAGCACTTGTTTAGTTTAAAAGTAGACATGTCAGGCTTTCTATAGATATCTCTCTCATGTCTCTGTGTTGAGTATTCACTGAGTTACAGTTCATTTTAATGACGCATTTGTAACTGAAGATCAGCGCAGACAAAGGCTGCAGGCAGCACTCCTTGTTTGTTATCTTTATTTTATAAGTGCACAAAGTTTTGTGGTTATTATGTCTGTATACAAAAAAAAGTAGACAATTTACAGATTCGATTGATGTATTGCTCTTATCTGTACGATCAAAACTGAAAGTGTAATTTAAGTTCTTTTCGGGGTTATCAGGAGAAAATACCCCAAAACGCGTGTACGCGTTAATCGACTCCAGAGGGTTAATCACTGTGACGATTTCAAATGTTAAAGAATCCACCATATACATATTTCCACACCTTGAAATTATTAAGCAAAAAGGACAGGTTTGTAGAGAAATAATTCTTTTTCACAACTTTACCAAAAAATCTACTGCCACATGATTACACTATATACATGCACTAGGTTATGTAGTTAAGCTGCTTAATATATATATATATATATATATATATATATATATATATATATCACTAAATACTGTTGCATGTTCTATACTTTGGTGCATAATAGAATATGTGATGTAATATTAACCCAGCAACTTTTGTGTTACAAAATCCCTAAAGGTTAAGTAATCAAAATCTGATGTCACTTGACAAAACAAGATGGCAGCAATTTCAGTGAATTGCCAATCATTTGCTGCATCCCAATTAAAAGGCTGAATCCTCTGAAGGCCGCAGTCAAAGGGCTGTGACAATGGGCCTTTTTTTTTTTTTTTTTTTTGAGATTTTATAATTTACACTCTTTATTATGTACCTTTATTATGTACATAAATGGACCATAGTGAACATATTTAGACAGGTTTTAAACCATTTTTTTGTTTTTGGCAATACTAAATCTAACTTTGAAATATAGTCCAGTACAAATGATACTGCCGCTGGTCATTGGAAGCTGTCACAGTTGCTAGGCGAGAAGAACAGTCCTCAGTAGGCTACACCTTCCCATTTAAAGGGATCATATGACTTTGCTAAAAAGAACATTATGTTGTGTTTTTGGTGTAATAAAATGTGTTTATGCGGTTTAATGTTCAAAAAACACATTATTTTCCACATACTGTACATTATTGTATCTCCTCTATGCCCCGCCTTCTGAAACACGTCGTTTTTTACAAAGCTCTTCATTCTGAAAAGCTGATTAGCCAGCTATCCAGTGCCGAATACCTTAAACGTGTGATGGAACTGTTACGCTCCTTAAAATAATGTGATGCCGTTGTTCTGTTAATGTGTGTTACCCTGTCAGATTTTGTTACCTCCCACTAAAACAGTGGGTAGTACAATTTGACAACAAAAAATGCTACCGGTAAAATTATGGTTTATTAACATCTACACAACCCTCCACAACCCTAAACGTACCCTTACAGTAATGCAAATACAGTAATTATGTGTTATATTCAGGTTTGAAGCTAGAAGGGCTACAGCTACAGGAAACCAACAATATTTTTTTTTACCTATTAGACTGTTTTATTAAAGTATACACCTACCCCAACCCTAAACCTACCCTTAGAGTAATGCAGATACATTAAATATTGTTGTTTAGCATGAAAAAAGGATGCAATATTGATGTGCGCATGCCCAGTAAACCCTGGTAGGAAAATTTGATGGGTAGGATAAAATGTCAGGACACCATCTCCCGGCAAGATGATGAGAAAACAATAAAACCCATTACAAACGAGGGATTTGTTTCATCCAGTTGGGACATAATTACTGATTATAATGACTTATACTGTCTTTTTTCTCGTTGCATATCGAGCCATGTAAACATAAAACTATGTCTGCATTTGTGATCGAAGATATGACAAACAACAAGCACTATTCTACACCACTGAAAACTCGTGTTTGAATCGTCATTGGCAAATTCTTTAAATATGAAAACGTACTTAAAGGCTGTGAGAAAAAGGAAAAATTTAAATTGCGTCATATGACCCATTTAACAATGCTCAGTCCAACCTTTTGCTGCCTTTGAATTGTTATACAGCTATTGGATATGCTGACCAATATTAAGAACTACTGAAACTTGATTATCAGAAATTAATGTTGCCGCACCGATGACAACTGCCAAGTTTGATGGAAAGTGCAGAGAGAGAACACTAAATTTTGTTAAACAAAAAGAGAGAGAATAAAAAACTTTTTTATAGCGTTTTAATTTTTGCGCAATTATATACTTTTGTACCAAAGTAGAATTAAGAGAATCAGCTGTAATATCAGTGATGTGTTACATTTGAATTTATGTTACATTTACATTTAGTCATTCAGCAGACCCTTTTATCCAAAGCAACTTACAAATAAGGACAATAGAACCAACAAAAGAGCAACAATATACAAGTCCCAGTTAGACAAATTACTTTTATAATAATAATAAAGTACATGGAATAGAAATAGAAGAGAGTGTCAGATGGTCAAGTTATTATTTTTTATAACAGATAAAAAGAAAACAAGTAGATAAAGTAGAAAAATAATAGAGAATTGCTAGTGTTAGAGGGTCAAGTGTACATGGAATTTATGTGTTTGGCCATTTCTTGAAGACATTTAAAGACTTTTAACCAGCAGGGAACAGTGAAGGTAAAAGTCTGAGAGTGTTTTTGTATCTTTTTGGGAGGACACTATAATGTGCTGTTCACTTGAAGAATGTAAGTTTCTAGAGGACACATAAGTCTGAAGTAGTGATTTTAGGTAAAGAGGTGCGGAGCCAGTGGAGGTTTTGTTGGTAAATATTAAAGCCTTGAATTTTATGTGAGCAGCTGTTGGTAGCCAGAGCAGATTGATGAACGTGTGATGTGGCTCATTAAAGATTATTCTAATAATATAATAAAACAAAGGTACGGTGGCCGAGAGAGCTCAATGTGCTGCAACTTAAGAAAACATATGCAAATAGAAAAAGCACCAGCAAATAAAGAAAACATCTTCATCAGTTTGAAAACACATGCACTGCAAATACTCACAACACAACCAAATACAGAAAAGTGTTGCATGTAGCACAGACCACAATGGAAATTTTTTAAGCAGGCCTCAACAATCCTTACGAAAAATAACTATGGTTTTATAGTAAAAGTGTAGTGATGTTTTTTTGAAGTCTACCATTTTACCAATAACATTTTTATTTTTGGTGATTACCAAAAATACCATAGTTTAACTATGGTATTTTTGGTAGTGTAATTTGTGTTTACCATGGTTTAACCATAGTAACCATGTTTTTTTTAATAGTAAAACCATGGTTAATTTTTGTAAGGGAAATTGTAAAAGTAAGTTAGCCAACTTACATAATGTTTCACAGTTACAATTGGCTAATTGTGTATTTCGTCAGCTTATTTTGATTAATAATATTGAAAAAAAGTCAAGGAATCTTATGATCAGGATTTTAAAAGAAATGAAATTCGCACCTTTCAGAGTAGACACTGAAGCGTGTCCCAGCCAGGTTCCTCACCTGTTGCGGGTCCCTTAAACATGTCCGATGTGGTCTGTGTGAAATCCCAGAGTATTTCAGTATTTAATTGTGTTGTGAGTCTTTGCAGCACATATGTTATCAAACTGATGAAAAGTCTTTCTTAATTTACTGGTATTTTTTCTATGTGCAGGGTTTTTAATTTTTTTTTTTCATTTGTAGAGCGTTGGGCTCTCTCAGTCACCGTACAAAAGGGGATGAGGACATTAGTATGTAGGGAAAAAACCATTTACCAGTAAATAAGAATAAATTGACCACTGGAAACCTTAGTATTTGCACATGAAAGGAAGATTCATACCAGTATATCTGCAAAAAGCCCAGCTGTAAAATTAATGGTGTCCAACTTTACATTGTTGTTTACTACATGCTTTTAGCAAATTCTGACAGTATTCAGGCGCATACTGTCATTAAATCTGACAATTATTTTCTTATTCATACACAATTGCACTTACAGTTGGTAAGACTTTCAAAATTGAGTCAAGGCACATTTATTTCTAAAGGTGCTTTAGATCAGGGGTCTCCAACCTTTTTTACACCACAGACTGGCAGGAATTTGATGAACCACTGGTGCAACAGATCACATTGTGGTCATGGATCAGATGAAGGGTTTTTTGACATAATTTTATGTGTATCTCAAGGCAAGGAGATGTGAAAGGGAATCAACTCGCTGTCTGAAACACGTCTCTGTTCGTGTGTGCCCTTCAGGTGTGTGCGGCTGGTGTTCACTAGTAATGAATCAAGTTCTCTTTTGCTTATTCTTGTGGTTTCAAATAGTTTAAACTTGTAAATGAGTCTGCGAATTAGATGCATGCCAAACTGTGGGGCCTGGTCCTTACATATCACGGATCAACTGCGATCCTTTTAACCTTAAAAACATATGACGGATAAGAACAATTGTTCATTTACTAATTGAACATTTAATTTACATGAACTGGGTGGTTGGGGACCTCTGCTTTAGACAATACAGATTGTGTCAACAGCTTCACAGTGATGAACAGGAAGATAAAGGAATCAATTATGGAAACTCAATTATGCAGACAATTCAGATTCTGCTGTAAAACAGCTCTAACTCTGTGCCCTAACCACATGCTGAAGCATTTGACAAAATTTATCTTTTCCATGTTAATCAGAGTTTTTATCTTTTTTCCCCGCAGCTACTCCTCCTGTTGTGACTGCTGCCATTACTGCCCCAGGTGTTGATATTGTTTCTTCTGTGGGACATCATTTGAAAGCTGCTCCTCCTCTTGTGGTACCTCCTTTTTCAGCTGCTGCTCCCCATCTTCCTTCTGGTAAAGGTTTTTTTTTTTTTTTTTGCAATTTATTTGAGTTTGAACTCCTTTTATTTGAGCTCTTTTGTCGGTTGTTGATTCTCCTGCTCTTTCTTTTTCAGCTGCTTCTTCTTTTGTTTGAGATCATTTGTCAGTTGCTGTGTTGCCTGCTTTTGCAGGAGATTTTCCTTTTGTTTTGTTATCCAGTTGTTGATTCTCCTCCTCTTGCATTTGCAGCTGCTCCTCCTTCAGTTTAAGCTCATTTGTCAGGTTCTGTGTCTCCTGAGTTTGTTTTTTCAGCTGTTCCTCCTTCAGTTTAAGATCATTTGTCAGTTGCTGTGTCTCCTGTGTTTGTTTTTTCAGCTGTTCCTCCTTAAGTTTGAGATCGTTTGTCAGTTGTTGTGTCTCCTGAGTTTGATTTTTCAGCTGCTCCTCCTTCAGTTTAAGCTCATTTGTTAGTTGCTGTGTCTCCTGAGTTTGATTTTTCAGCTGCTCCTCCTTCAGTTTAAGCTCATTTGTTAGTTGCTGTGTCTCCTGAGTTTTATTCTTCAGCTGCTCCTCCTTCAGTTTAAGCTCATTTGTCAGGTTCTGTGTCTTCTGTGTTTGATTTTTCAGCTGTTCCTCCTTCAGTTTAAGCTCATTTGTCAGTTGCTGTGTCTCCTGAGTTTGTTTTTTCAGCTGTTCCTCCTTAAGTTTGAGATCGTTTGTCAGTTGCTGTGTCTCCTGAGTTTGATTTTTCAGCTGTTCCTCCTTCAGTTTGAGCTTGTTTGTTAGTCGATGTGTCTCCTGTATTTGATTTTTCAGCTGTTCCTCCTTCAGTTTGAGATCATTTGTCAGTTGTTGTGTCTCCTGAGTTTGATTTTTCAGCTGTTCCTCCTTCAGTTTGAGCTCCCTTTTCAGATGCCATGTTCCCAGTAATATACCTCCAATCAATATGATAGCACAGAAAATATATGTAAACTTGGTCAGGTTCATTTTGTCCTTCCCTGTTATTTCTGTTTTAGTTGTTTTAAACATATCTGGTGTGTAATGCTTCTTTCCATGTTCTCTCATTATTTCATTGATCTTTTGAAGCAGTTTTGTAACTTCTTGATTGTTTCTCTCTTCATTGTTGAATGAGTGATATCTGCCACCACAACTATCAACTAATGTTGGTAAAAAGTGGCTTTTCCTGATGTACTCCTCCAGAGATATACCCCTCAGCAGATCAGTGTGAGTAAACACAATGATGGTACGAAGCAAAGCCTCTTCTCCAAAGTTCTCCTGAATCCATTGCACAGAGTTCCTCTCCTCTTCTGTGAATCTCACTCCCAGTTTGATCACCAGCAGAAACACATGAGGACCAGGAGCAGACATCTCTACACACCTCTCTATTTCAGCCTTTACTTGCTCTTTTGTGATAGACACATTGAATAGTCCTGGAGTGTCAAAGACAACAATGTTCTTCCCATCCACGTATCCTTCCTGTTTCTCACATATTTCACTGGTCTCTTTAAATGCATTTCTGCCCAGGATTGTGTTTCCTGTTGCACTTTTTCCTGCTCCAGTTTTACCCAGGAGAATAATCCTGAGATCACCTTCTGAAAAAAAACAAACAAACAAAAAAACCCACTAAAATCAGACACAAACAAATGTTCAGTAATTTGAGATGTTCAATTAAATTTTACAGTTTAATGACTGAAGGAAAACTAAACTAATAAAAACATCTTCATGTATTAACACAGAGTTGACATTTCTACTGTGATATCAATCATAAAGGTTAACCAGAATATTCATAACAATATTCATTTTGTTCTCATAATTTTATTAAAATTTTGGCTAAAATCTGTGTTAATAAACTTTTTTTTATTTGTGTTTTTTTAGGTTTCCTGTATAATTGTCAAAATTAGTTTCTTTATATAGGACTCCCAACAGTGCTTAATTTCTAAATTGTGAGGTCCTGAAACAAAGCGGGGTAACAGATCTGGCATGTGATTACAGGAGGGAAAGGGTAATGGAGCATTTTTGGACCAGTTTAAGTGACGCATCAGTGTGCATCAGTTGCTTTTAGGGTCCGTACGTTCATGAATAACCCGGAAAAGCCATGAAATTTTAAAACAGCAATTTCCAGGCTCGAAAAGGTTTTGAAAAAGTTGTGGAATTTTATTTCACAAATCTCTATATAATAGTTATTAAAAATCAGGTCCTAAATTTCGGTGGGGGATTGTGTGTAGCTATGTTGCATAGTTTACTCATTCCCGCAGCTATCAAGTTTTTAATGAGGGAAATTCCAGCATTTAATCAATACAGCATGTAGGTTAGATGAGCACATATTAAATCCACACAAAAACTATAAGATTAAATCAGTCATTTGAAACCATGAACTGTCTCTGAGCGCGCTTTACATCAGCGCATCTGGTCTGCATTACAACGAGCTTCGGCACACTGTGATTCACTCGCATTTCGGGACAGCTGACGGAACTGTCACTTGACTAATCCGGTCATTGTTGCATTGTCACAAAAATATATAATTAGATAAAATAATCTTTTTTAATATTTTAAGTCATCTGGTACTTACGTGCTTCAGAGGCATTCTGTGCACTCACACGGTCACATCAAAAGTGCGCACGTATAAAGCCACCTCACAAGTATTATATGAGTTCTTTTTCGTAGCTTGTTGAGCTTAAGCCAGGGCCGGCTCAGGCTCTGTTTGTGCCCTAGGCGAGATTTTTGATTTGATTTGAAAATGCAGACATAACATGACATAAATACTGATAAGTATTAACATAAGTAATAAATAAATTGGGATAACAAATAAATGGAGATGTTGAAGTGCCTTGTAGGTATTTTATGAGTGAATCTGTTAAAATCGCCTATTGAAGATACCAGACATGAGCTACTCCCACAACTATGCCTACAGTGATAAGTACTTATTACAACAAAGGGCAATATGAGCAATATTAAATGCCTTAAGTCGTCTAACAGACAACAAAGGCAACAAAATAAAGGCTACATTTTGTAATTTATTTGTAGATGTTAGCCAGCTGGCTAGCTAGTTAGTCTAATTAACATACCCATATCTTTCTTTTCAATTTTGTGAATACATCCAGTGGAAAATGACAAACTTAATTATTTCATTTTATGACTGCTAGATTATAGTCCTAGTCATGGTCTTTTTTAAAAGACATTTAGACACTTTTTAGTGAATTAAAAGCAAGCAGTACTGTAACTGATATCAAAACATTATAGAAGCTTAAATTTATTTTAAAGAAAATATAGTAAAATTAAATAAGCAGTTAATTATAAAGTCTATGCGCTACACTACATTCTTTATTATTAAATGAAGTAATTAGAACAACGTCAGTCTACATTAATCAACACAATCTTAGGAAATAGTAAGTTCACAGTGAATTATCAGAACTACTTCAGTAATATTGTGCTTTACCTGGAAACCTAAAGCTGCACTAGGTATACATCACATATTAGCACAAAAACTTGATATTTTGAGCACTCAATTGAAAATGTACACATAACGTATCAATCATAGGTGGTGGTTCAGAGAGCTTGTTAGTCCAAATTAAGAAGATTAGAAGCCGACGAAGATAAAAGCCCAGATTAGAGAAGCAGTTATTGATAAAATGACAAGCACACAACAAAAGGTACGAATTGTATTTCTGTGGTATCCTTGAACACAGGATCTTCTTAAACATGATGTAAACACACTAATAGCAGAAGTGTTTGTGGGCAGGTCAGACTCTGTTAGTATTTCATGGGCAGACTGGGATTATGCAAACATGTTACCCAGTGACGTATACACAAATCCGCCGCAAACTCTATGGGCGCCGCCATCTTGCCTGCCGCCATTACTGCGAGGTGTGACACTTGCCGGTGCCCTCTAATGACATTTCAATGAAAGCGGATCCTGCTCATTAAAGAAAATGTCTGGTGAAAGGGAAAATTGGGTAGATGATGTCAGGCAGTGGCCAAAACTTACTGATAAAGGTAATTTATTGACAACATAATGTAATAATGTAAAAATATGTAATGTATTGTAATTAAGAAGTGTATTAATTGATGACAACAATAAAACCGAACGCTGTTATTACTAGCTGTGTTGCTAATATGTTCACAAGCTTCACAAGTTTCAAATAACTATTAGGCCATCCTTAAAAATATTCTTGTTTGCCATAACTGACCGACCCTGTCAATTTAGGACTGACCCAATTAATTATTTTTTTCCCCTTTTTGTCCGACCGACTTGCCGATTGTAATTGCGTTAAGATCCACAGATTTTTTTTTTACTCTTCAAACAACTAATACAAATGCAATAAACTGTGAGACACACGCAGTTGAGGCTTTTCACACGCTCTCACACCACACATCCATTTTCTCATGCACAGAAAAATCGCGAAGCAAAGAGGACACGGAGACCGACAATCTCAGCTCTCAGATTCTGTCAATTTTATTATGAAATTCAAACAATGAATACCGTTTTGGTGCTTGTAAACGTGACGCGACAGATCCCTAGCGGCACCTGAACTGATCATCTCTAGCTAATAGTAAAGAACTCTGTGTAATCCGTATGGCCGTAAACATGGGCAGTCAATGTGCAACAAAGGTTTGTGGATTTCACAAACGGGTTTATTCCAGGCCTGTAGTTTTGTGCTGTTGTTAAAACAGCCAACCACACAACACACTCTTCTCGGCATCACTGGACAGCATACGTACTAAAAAACTAAATAAAAATAATTTTTCGTACAGCTATAATCTGCTACAGCCGCCTACGGGACTAACGCTACTTCTGCTACTTCCTTAGCAGCAAGGCACGCAGTAATGGCGGCGCTGCTTTACTTCCGTGTTTCGCCGGATTTGTCTATACCGGTAACAGGCAAAAGATTTGAAAATATAACGGCTCGTTAAGGCGACTCAGAACCGACTCTCCCTTTTGAGAGACAATATCTTTATTTATCATCCACTTTTTTGATTAACAACTTTGCAGATTGTTTTCATTTAAGGATAGCTTTGTTATAAACTGCAAAAGAGATATTTTTCAAAAACCCATATGACCTGGTCTTTAAGTTATAATTTTTACCTCTGTGTTGATATTTTTTCTGCTCCTCTTCTTTGCATCGCTTCCAGCCTTGTGCCCCTGATAATCTTTTTTCACTCATTTTTTAGAAATTACTTTAAGAACACGTACGTTAATGGCAAAAATTATTTTAACTGCATGTGCCATGCATAAGTAATGCATTATGATGATGTATTATAATTACGTCATGATGCAGGTGCAAAATTAGTCCAACCATGACATCAAATTTTATGAGTTTTCATTGATTTCAATTTTATTTTATTCTAACATTATTTTAATAAGTTTGATGATCAATGAGTACTAAAATTGTTAATTATTGTCAGAAATTACTGTCTTATTTTGCTTAATATATGGGTGTAGGAGCGCACGATGGTCACAAGAGGGGGCTCACTTCTGACCAAATAAAAAAACTGTCCTGTGGCGCCCCCCACTCATTTTGCGCCTTAGGCAACTGCCTATGTCGGCTATGCCCAGGGCCGGTGCTGGCTTAAGTGACCAAATACACACAAAATTATGTCTAAATGGCCGTCCTGGCGAGTACCCTCTTTAGCCCAGTAGGTTCACGTCACGTCTTTTGTGCACTGAAGTTTATTTCAAATGCAGATGTGCGGCAAAGGCGTGTATAATAGAAGATTTTTCATGAAATATATGCACACTATAGGTAAGCATGAACGTCTTTCATTGGTAAGTGAGGAGGGGGATCTGCCAAAATGAGGTGCCGGATCCGGCTTGTTCTGCACAAATTAAGCCCCGATTCCCAGACATTTTCTCTCAGAGGGCTGAAAACAAAATTCTCTTACTGTGTGTTCACACCGCCACTGCCGAGAGCGTCAAAGTGGCCGGAATTCATTCATTTTCAATGTGAGCCGGCATCGAGCAGCGGCGAGGAGCGGCGCGGCCGTTGACAGCGTCGAGGAGAGTTGAAATCAGGGCAACTTTATGGTAATGAGCTATGATGCGGTTCGGCAGCAACCAATCAGAATGTAGAAGTCCAGATTCCAGGATTCCAGAGAACGCAGCTCCGATCCACATTAGTTCCCAAGCAGAATATAGTACAGATTGATTATTGCTGTGGCGGGTTTGCAATAATCTATGATGTGTCCCTGTTTGCGTACAGGGACATAAAAAATTAATTAAAAATGATATATGGACCAAGGTGTCTGAGATTGTTCATGTTCCTGGTGAGTTGCTGATGTGCAGTAACGATATAGGAATAATAATCTAATGATATAAATAATAGTACAGTAGTCCCAGTTTACTTTTAAACAAATTTCCTTGATTATACTTACATTAAGTAATGTTTATACTTGATTATGTTTACTTAAATAACATCTTCAATGCAGGACTTTTACTTGCATCAGAGTATTTTTACAGTGCTTTATACATTATAAGGTAAAGGATCTTAATACTTCGTCCACAACAATATTTAATGAGGTTAACTTATAACGTTACCTTCATTGTGGTTAGTCTGCACAAGTTTAACGAGTTTGCTTGCTTTGCAGCTGCTTTAAATACAAGATAAGCATTCGATCTACGTCAGAGCACTCACAAATCTTTCTGCAGCATTGTGAGCAGGGCGGCCAGAGCGATTTTTGACACTCTCGACGGTGGCAGTGTGAACGCACAGTTATACATTTGGTTTGTAGTAAGCACATATGCAGTTACTTCAATATGCTGTACATGTATATGCATTGTGTTAGTTTACTTACAACTGGTGGAAAAAAAAAAAACTAATTATTTGATAGTTAAGTTTGACAAGTACATCATTTTAGAAGAAAAATGTTTTCTCACTGTTTAAATGTTTAAATAAACTGACCTTTTCCTGAAGTCATTATTACTGTGTGGAATTTCCTCCGGTGTTCTCTTTCTGAAAGTCTTTCAGACAGAATGAAACTGCCAGAGTTTCTTGTTGTGATAGTGAAAGTCCTTTACTCTCTCTCTCAGGTCTTTGTAAACTCAACACTGCCACTTGAAGACACTATATACCAGCAATGAGCAAAAGAGATCTGAGGTCTGATTGGTGTATGTAGTTTGTGCTCCTTTGAACCAAATTATTTTCAAAATCATTAATAAATGGTTCACATGTTCACTTTAGATTCAGATATACTTTATAGTTTGCTAATACTTCTAACTTATCAATAAAAGGTTTGCATTTTAAACTTAATATTAGTCATTATTAATGTTATACTTGTATTATTAATATATAGCAATAATACATAAATTGTTCATTTAATATATAATGAGCATACTCTATAGGCTGAAAATGTTGATAATAATAAATGGCTTATGGTTGTCTAGTGAAAACTTAACATACAACAGTTACCCTTTTTAATGTTACACAGTTTGATATGTTTCCTTAAAACTTAAAATGTTTGATTAAATTTAGTTCCTAAATGAACATAATTTATTATTATATAGCCAAGTTTTTTGGAATAATTTAAACAATTCTTTTAGTGTTACTTTAAAGGCAAATAAGCTGCTGCTCTCCACACCCCTTTCTGCTGAATCCATGGATACACCGGCAACAACAATGCAAAACAGCCACACTTCCAAAAGCACGTAATACAAGAATAGACATGTGACATAAGTGTATTGATGCACTTTCTTCTTTTTCCTCAGACTAGTAAGTAATCAAAATTTCAAAACAAACCAGTTATCTACACTTAAAGTTCCCACTGCAACAGAGGATTGTTCTAAGATTGTATTCTGCTTGCTTATCTCATGCATGCTCAAACTCCTTGCCGCCAATCCAGCAGCTCAACGAAAGCTCTACTCATGATGTGCTCTGCCAAATGTGGCTGTTATTTGACAGCAATATCCTGTGTTTAGGATATTAAGTTCCCAAAACCAAATCTCAAACAGGGTCATTTTTACAGTATGGTGGATTTAGGACTAAAAAAAAAAAAATCTTAGAGAGAGAAAAGGATAGTTCATCTGAAAAAAAAAAAAAAAACACTGGTCAACCCAGCTAACAGAGTTATGCTGTGAAGACATAACCGAACCATACCATATTCATTACAGCAATGTACCAAATAACAAATGATGTTACTTTGTGATCCCAAATTTGCATTGGTATCTGTAGCAACTTAATGTAAATACTGCACATAATGTAAATACTGCACATAATGTAATAAGTTTTACATTATTATTGTAATAAAATGTTCATAATGTAATAATTTACTCAAAATGTAATAAAATCTTGAGCTCATAATATAATAACAATTATTACATTATGAGAAATTTATTACATTATAAACTCACCAAAAACATTGTCATATTGACATAACTGTAATAAATAGGCTTTTAAGAGGCAGAGACTATTAAAAGTGTGACACATAGACATGTCCACAGAGAGAAAAATCTTAATAATTGATGAAAGTATGTTCAGAGGCAAATATGGGCTAACAGGCAAAGAGTCAAGACTGAGATTAGTATTGACACAAGGATAACTGTTAATGTCATTGCTAGGATTATGAACAGGGTCAATATCTGAATCAGGAATATGGCCAAGATGAAAGCCACTGTCAGTGTTGGAACAAGACTAGGGTCAGGATGAGGGCCAGGGCTAGTCTGTGGGTCCAGACTAAAGCCAGGGCCAATGTGTGAGTCAGAAGAGGCAATATCATGTCCAGAATAGGGGCTGATGTCAGAGCCAGAGGAAAACCGAAGTTGCAACTCTGCCTACTTAATAGATTCAATGAATGGAGAGACTGGCCCATGCAGACAAACATAGTGGTCCCCATGACCTTCAGCAATGTGGCCCAGAATTAGCATTGGTAGACCTTCACTTGAGTGACCAGATGGGGATATTAAAGTAGTCACTTCGCTGATACAACAAGAAATTGAACATTGAATATTTGTACAATATTAAATATATGTTTCGAATGTACTCACTTTTCTAATTTTATGGACGAATCATGGAGTGTGTTCCATCTGATGCATATGGGTTCTGAATTGGGTGAGACACAATTTCTTGCCTAAGAAATAAATTCCAATAGTAGAATTTGCAATTTGGAAATTTGCTGTTGCTTTAGTAATGAACACAACTTTCATGTGCATCTGATTGACAGAAACTGCACGCTCTTATTTCAGTGCTTTTTGTATTTATTATTTTGTGGATATTTCGGCTAACAGTTTTGTTTGTACATTCAGTTTAGCAACATTAATTTAAAGTTAAACTGTCCTGGCAGTCCGTTGCAGTCTTCTTATATCTGATTTGCTGGCTGACCCAAACCAGACAGTTATACAGGTGCACAGAACCAACTCAATAACAGCTGACTAAAACTGTGTCATCTGCATCTGTGGCAGGTTGAACTTTTTCAATTGACAAAGGAAGTATAACCGCTGCTGGGCCTTTTTCACAATTGAGTCCTGAGAGACAGTGGTGCCCAGGAATCTGAATGGCTCCACTACTGCCACAGTGCTGTTCATGATAGTGAGTGTGAGGAGTGCGGGGGGTGGGGTGATGGGGGTTCTCCTAAAGTCCACAATCATCTCCAGAGTTTTGAGAGTGTTCAGCTCCAGGTTGTTATGACTGCACCAGACAGCCAGCCTCTCAAACTTGTTTCTACATGCAGACTCATTATTGTTCTGGATGAGGCTGATGTCTGCGGTGTCATCTGCAAACTTTAGAAGTTTGACAGAGGTTTTTTTTTCACTGCAGTCATTTGTGTAGAAGGGGGAGAGCACACACCCCTTAGAAGATTCAAGATTTTTATTTGTCACATACATAGTTATATGGAGAGCATATGACCAGCAGTGAA
Source organism: allo-octoploid hybrid of Carassius auratus x Cyprinus carpio (assembly GCA_024542945.1). NCBI lineage: Eukaryota > Metazoa > Chordata > Actinopteri > Cypriniformes > allo-octoploid hybrid of Carassius auratus x Cyprinus carpio. The sequence goes on along the minus strand of JANHFF010000189.1, from coordinate 83,459 downwards.
ATGCAAGTCAGGTTCGCTCCATGGACAGTGCAATTATTAAAGAATACAAACAAGAAATTTATACAAGAAAAAAAAAAAAAAAAAAAATATATATATATATATATATATATATATATATATATATATATATATATATATATATAAAAATACAAACCCGTTTCCAAAAAAGTTGGGACACTGTACAAATTGTGAGTAAAAAAGGAATGGAATAATTTACTAATCTCATAAACTTATATTTTATTCACAATAGAATATAGATAACATTTCAAATGTTGAAAGTGAGACATTTTGAAATGTCATGACAAATATTGGCTCATTTTGGATTTCATGAGAGCTACACATTCCAAAAAAGTTGGGACAGGTAGCAATAAGGGGCCAGAAAAGTTAAATGTACATATAAGGAACAGCTGGAGGACCAATTTGCAACTTATTAGGTCAATTGGCAACATGATTGGGTATAAAAAGAGCCTCTGAGAGTGGCAGTGTCTCTCAGAAGTCAAGATGGGCAGAGGATCACCAATTCCCCCAATGCTGCAGCGAATCAGAAAGGAGTTTCTCAGAGAAAAATTGCAAAGAGTTTGAAGTTATCATCATCTACAGAAAACATTGTCGGTGAACACAATCCACCATGCCATTCGCCGTTGCTGGCTAAAACTCAATAGGTCGAAAAAGAAGCCATATCTAAACATGATCCAGAAGCGCAGGCGTTTTCTCTGGGCCAAGGCTCATTTAAAATGGACTGTGGCAAAGTGTAAAACTGTTCTGTGGTCAGACGAATCAAAATTTGAAGTTCTTTTTGGAAAACTGGGACGCCATGTCATCCGGACTAAAGAGGACAAGGATAACCCAAGTTGTTATCAGCACTCAGTTCAGAAGCCTGCATCTCTGATGGTATGGGGTTGCATGAGTGCGTGTGGCATGGGCAGCTTACACATCTGGAAAGGCACCATCAATGCTGAAAGGTATATCCAAGTTCTAGAACAACATATGCTCCCATCCAGACGTCGTCTTTTTCAGGGAAGACTTTGCATTTTCCAACATGACAATGCCAGACCACATACTGCATCAATTACAACATCATGGCTGCATAGAAGAAGGATCCGGGTACTGAAATGGCCAGACTGCAGTCCAGATCTTTCACCCATAGAAAACATTTGGCACATCATAAAGAGGAAGATGCGACAAAGAAAACCTAAGACAGTTGAGCAACTAGAAACCTGTATTAGACAAGAATGGGACAACATTCCTATTCCTAAACTTGAGCAACTTGTCTCCTCAGTCCCCAGACGTTTGCAGACTGTTATAAAAAGAAGAGGGGATGCCACAGAGTGGTAAACATGGCCTTGTCCCAACTTTTTTGAGATGTGTTGATGCCATGAAATTTAAAATCAACTTATTTTTCCCTTAAAATGTTACATTTTCTCAGTTTAAACATTTGATGTCATCTATGTTGTATTCTGAATAAAATATTGAAATTTGAAACTTCCACATCATTGCATTCTGTTTTTATTCACAATTTGTACAGTGTCCCAACTTTTTTGGAATCGGGTTTGTAAAATGTGCAGGACAGTATACTGTAAACTTAAATATTAAGATGAGCAGGAATGTACAAGAGGAGAATGTGCAAACAGGTTGTACAGGGTATTTACATAGCAGCAATAGAGGTAAAAAAGTAAATAAATAAAAACAAATATTAAAGAAATTGCTGTGTGCAAGTGTCAGTGTCAGTGTATTCAGTATCTTACTGATAATTAAGTGAAGTCATGTAGAGGTTAAGAGACTGAGTTTGAGTTTAGGAGCCTGATGGCTTGGGGGAAGAAGCTCCTCCTAAGTCTCTCAGTTTTTGCCATCAGGCTACGGAAGCGCTGACAAGATGGCAGCAAAATGAAAAGAGAGTAACCAGGGTGATTTTTGTCCTTAACCCTCTGGAGTCTAAGGGTATTTTTGGGGCCTGGACAAGTTTTGTTATGCCCTGACATTTGTGCTTTTTTGAGTTTCTTATGAATATCTAAATGGCTAAAGTCCAATCTCACTGTAATCAGCACAAACTAGGCTATAATAATATGTGAGCAGCATGTATGTACATGATTGTGTTTTTGAGAAAAAAATGTTATGCGTGGTTAGTGAAAAACTAAAAATGTTAAATCACTTGAATAAGGCAATAAAACACATACAGAAAATTGGTTCCCAGGACTTTTGAGAACTGGAGCTTGTAGCCTAGAATTATTTTTTCTAAATGATGTGAAAATCATCTTGTTTACTCACTTACAGAAAACAATATATTGATTTAAATTTTCTAAGACACTTTTTGTTGGTAAAAGTCATATGCGAGTAGGCGTCAACTATCATGAATTCACACCTGAGAAGACAAAGGCCTGCATAATGAGCTGCATAATGAGTCATTCAGTCAGCTGTGTCACTGAGAGGGATGAGTTACAAGAAAGAATGTGAGGACAAAACAAATGTATATAATTTTATGTTTGTAGTTTTAGAATATATTTAATTATCCCACAACATAATTTAATATTCACTTGTGAGTGCAGTTAAACAGTTTATTAGGAACAATCAAAGCTGACTTTCAAACTGAATTTTTTGCATCATTACTCCAGTCACACAATCCTTCAGAAATCCTTTTAACAATCTTATTTTCTACAAAAAAATAATTTATTGTTATTATTATTATTATTATTATTATTATTAATGTTGAAAAGAGCTGAATATTTTTTTTTCAGTTTTTTTAGGGGGGATAAATTGAAAGAACAGCAATGTTTGTTACATTTGTTACAGTTACATTTATTGTTACATTTATATTATTTACATCAAGCTTTTGAATGGTATAGTATTGTATATTGTTATTGAAACTTCATAATATTTCACTTGATTATACATTTAGTCAGGAATTATAGTTTGGAAAAAGTCTAACTAGTAAAATGTTTACACGTTATGTGAAAACTAGTACAAGTATATAAATAAATAAGAGACTTACTCATGTTTATGATCTCTGCTGAATAAAGTGCTTCATTCTTTTTTTCTGAGGAAATCCAAATCTCAAATCCTCAACCACATCACATCTTTTTGGGGTGAATTATGTCTTATTCCTCTCATAGCGAAGCAAACAGTAAAATAAAAAAACTTGAAGAACAATCTCGCTGCGTTGTCTTCTGTTGTGTGGGCGTATTCAAAAGCCGTGCGCTTCAGTGAAATATTTGAATCTCAAAAGCGCGTTCAGCGCGGGGGCGTGGTCGCATTAGAAGATAATGAAGGGAGACGTGAAAAACGGACATCGCGTTGTTTTCATATGGATTACTTTATCACAGAATATTTGTTTTCGGCAGCACTTGTTTAGTTTAAAAGTAGACATGTCAGGCTTTCTATACATATCTCTCTCATGTCTCTGTGTTGAGTATTCACTGAGTTACAGTTCATTTTAATGACGCGTTTGTAATTGAAGATCAGCGCAGACAAAGGCTGCAGACAGCACTCCTTGTTTGTTATCTTTATTTTATAAGTGCACAAAGTTTTGTTGTTATTATGTCTTTATACAAAAAAAAAGTAGACCCTTTACAGATTCGATTGATGTATTGCTCTTATCTGTACGATCAAAACTGAAAGTGTAATTTAAGTTCTTTTCGGGGTTATCAGGATAAAATACCCCAAAACGCATATACGCGTTAATCGACTTCAGAGGGTTAATGATTTTAACAGCTCTGCTTTTGCAGCGGTTGAGGTAGATGTCCTGCAGAGAGGGGAGAGCAGACCCTGAGATGCACTCAGCTAAGCGCACAACTCTCTGCAGGGCTTTGCAGTCTTGACTGGAGCTGTTCCCATACCACACTGAGATACACTGAGTCAATACACTTTCTATGGCCCCTGAATAGAAAGTTGTCAGGATTGCTGGTGAGACCCTGAATTTTCTCAGCTGACGCAAATGGTACAGTCTTTGGCTGGCTTTCTTAACCTGAGTTTGAATGTGGGTAGTCCAAATCAGGTCCTCGGAGATGTTTACACCAAGGTACATGAAGCTGCTCACCCTCTCCACAGGGGTCCCGCTGATCATAAGAGGAGTGTAAGGCTGCTGCTGTCTCTTCCTGAAGTCCACAATCAGCTTTTTAGTTCTACTCACATTCATAGAGAGACAATTGTCCTGGCACCATGATGTGAGTTTCTCTACCTCATCCAAGTATGCAGCTTCATTGTTGTTGGAAATGAGGCCCAGAACCACAGTATCATCAGCAAATTTGATAATAGATGTGGAGCTGTGGGAAGACACGCAGTCATGTGTGTAGAGAGAGTAGAGCAGGGTACTCAGGACACAGCCCTGGGGAGCTCCCACGTTCAGGGTGATGGAGTTGGAGGTGTACTGGCCTACTTTCACCACTTGAGGTCTGCCGGGGAGGAAATCAAGAATCCAATTGCATAGTGAAGAATTCAGGCCGAGGTCCATGAGTTTAGAAGCTAGCTTGATGGGGACTATAGTATTGAAAGCTGAGCTATAGTTGATGAATAGCAGCCTTACATAGTTTCCATTACTGCTGTCAATGTGCGTGAGAGAAGAATGCAGGATGTGAGAGATGGCATCTTCAGTGGATCTATTGGGGCGATCAGGGATATCAGGGATAAAGGAGCAAATGTTGTTCTTTATAAGTTTCTCACAGACCTACATGACTGTTGATGTGAGGGCAACCAGACAATAGTCATTCAGGCAAGAGGGGTTATTGTTCTTAGGCACAGGGATGATGACAGATTTTTTGAAGGAGGTGGGAACCACCGAGGTAGTAAGGGACTCATTAAAAATAGATGTAAACAAACCAGCAAGCTGATCAGCACAGGACCTCAGAACGCGGCCAGTAATCCCGTCAGGACCTGCTGCTTTCACTTTTCAATGACGTTCACTCGCTTTAGAGCCCTCCGAACCTCGTCCTCCGACAGGGTGATCACATGATTATCGCTGCTCTGACTGCCGCTTCCTGATGCGCTGATCGGCAAACTTGCGTTGCTGCGGTTGCATTCAAAGCGACCGTAGAAAGAGTTTAACTCGTCAGCCAGAGACGGTTCAGCTCTCACAGCTGCAGAGGATTTGTTTCCAAAGGCACAGATGGTTCTTAGTCCTTGCCACATGAGTCGGGAGTCATTTAGCTGGAAATATGACTCTATGCGTTCCCTGAATCGGTGTTTGGTGGCTCTTACCACCCGTCGGAGAGCATAGCACAATGTTTTGTACTCACTCACGTTCCCCGATGAGAGCCCAGCGTTGTATACAGCAGTGCGTTTGTTTACTGCAGCACGGATTGTTCTGTCCACCCACGGTTTCTGATTTGAGAAGGTCCTTATAGTTGTTGTATCCATAGCTTGTTCGGTTAGCATGTTTACAAAGCTTAATGCTACATCCGTGAACTCGCTGACGTCAGAGGAACTTTTTCGGAACATGTCCCAGTCTACGTCATCAAGAGCCGACTGTAGCATGGCTTCAAAATGGGCGGAGCAACGCGTCACTACCCTCTGCACCGGGGGTTCTTGAGCGAGCCTTTGTTTATATTCCGGTGTGAGGAAAATGGCGGCATGGTCCGATTTGCTGAAAGCTGGTAGTGAGCGAGCTTTGTAGGCATTCTTAAACTGAGAGTAGCAATAATCCAGTGTATTCGATCCTCTGGTTGGACAGGATACATGTTGGTATAAGTTCGGCATGACCTGCCTAAGGTTGGCTTTGTTAAAATCCCCCGTGATGATAAAAGCATCGTCGGGATGTTTGTTGATGTAGCCGCTGAGCACATTGTGGAGCTTAGACAAAGCCAAGCTGGTGTCAGCTTGTGGTGGGATGTAAACAGCAGTAACAATGATCGATGAAAACTCCCGGGGCAGATAAAATGGGTGCAAAAGAATGGAAAGATGTTCCAGATGAGGCTAGCAGGAGGGCGACAGAGTGGAGATATTCCTGGGGTCACACCATTTCTTGTTAATTATGAAACACACTCCTCCACCTTTGGATTTACCGGCCTCAGCTGTTCTGTCCATCTGTAAAACAGAGAAGTTATCAGATGCCGTTACAGCAGTGTCCGGGACCGAGGGCGTGAGCCATGTTTCAGACAAACAAAGGATGTTACAGTCCCTTGTGTCCCGTTGGAAACTTATCCTGGCTCTAAGATCGTCCATCTTATTCTCCAGAGACTGGACATTGGCAAGCAGAATGCTCGGCAGAGGAGGGCTGTGTGCTCTTTTTCTCAGTCTGTGTTCCCGCGGTGTTTCTTGATCCTTTGCCTCGGGTGGTTATTCAGGTGGCCATTGTTCATCTCAACGTTTCCGGAGATTCTCAGATGGTCATGATGGGTTGGAGGATAAAGTGTCCTGAAACAGGTTAGTGAAGCGGTGTCCAAGGTCCAAAAGTGTTCCTTTGCCGTAAGTGATCAGTGCAGACGATGTGTGTGTAAAAAGAGAGAGCAAAAGAAAGTACAAAAGTAAATAAAAACACAATCTAAGTGGAGCAACCTGGACGGCATCTGAACTCAGCTGCGCCATCTTGGAGATAAGAACCAGAAGCTCCTGCACCAAAAGCTCCAGTGCTGATGGTGCAGGTGTTGGATGTGAGTTTTCTATCACAATTGGTGGCAGCGGTGGGATGTGCCAGTAGGGGGCAGCAGTGAACGATTTTTGTTTGTTTTTCCCTACTTCATTGGTCAAAATGGGACCGAAGAGAGCTGTAAAGAGTGATGAGATGGCGGCGTCAGCTACAGGAGGAGCTGATGCTGAGGATCCACCAGTTTCAGGTGACTCACAGAATATTACAGTCGAAGAGTTACGGGACATGTTCGGTGCACATATGAAAATGCAGCGAGAGAGAGACAAACGACTTGACCAGGAGACAGCGCGGCAGGAGAATAGATGGAGGGCTCTTCAACATCAGTTCACGCTTCTTCAGGAAGAGGAACATACGAGAAATACACCAACCAATGTTCATCCTTACAGGTCACATCTATCACAATTGGTGGCAGCGGTGGGATAATGAGTGCTAATAGTAAAACTATTGTGTGCTATCAGTGTGGACAGGAGGGGCACACTAAGCCTAGGTGCCCTAATAGACCTTCCACACAGGCAAATTTGTGTGGAGTACCTAGACCTGATGACCCTACTTGTATAGCAAAGATTTCCTTGCATCATGTGACTGTGGGTTTGAATGGACAGGAAGTAAGTGCAATGGTGGACACTGGAAGTATGCAGACATTGGTCAAAGCAGAGTTAGTTCCAGTCCATCTGTGGAACCTAAGATCTCCAGTGGCAATTAAATGTGTTCATGGTGACGAAAGGTACTATCGTACAGCTGATGTTTATGTAAAGGTGCATGGACAGTCTTTTTTGTTGGAAGTAGGCCTTTCACCTGAGTTGCCATACCCTATGGTGCTGGGTCAAGATCTGCCTGTTTTGTTCGATCTCCTTCCTTTGCAGAGTTGCAATGCAGCTATAACCCGGGCGATGGCCAAGAGTAGTGAGGAGGAGGTAGGATTACTAGGAGCTTTACCTTTTTTTGAGGCAGAACTTGAAGCAGGGCCAGGGAAGACACGGAAGTCCAGGAGTCAGAGGAAGCGTGAAAAGTTTCGACATGCAGTGGTAAGTGAAGGGGAACCTGCCCCTGAGAACACATTGGGCTATAAAATACCTCAAGACATAGTACAATTGCAGAAAAATGACAATTTAGTCAGTCCCCTGTACAAGTGGGTGGAGGAGAGATCACGGGCAGGCCAGCCAGAGGTGGAAAGTAGTCAGGGAGTCTTTTGCCTCCGCAATGGTGTCTTGTTTCATAAACGGAGTCCTGAGCCGCAGTTGGTGGTTCCCAGGGAGGGTAGAGAATTAGTCCTTTCTTTGGGTCATTCTGTACCCTGGGCAGGCCATTTAGGTAGACATAAGACAACAGCACGAATCATTCGTCACTTTTATTGGCCAGGTATGAGAAAGGACATAGCCACGTACTGTAAAACTTGTCCACAGTGTCAACAGACTTCTCTACGGGTTCCTCCTAGGGCACCTCTTAAGCCTCTTCCCATTATTGGGGTACCTTTTGAGCAGCTAGGTATGGATATTGTTGGGCCATTAGAGAAGACTAAAACAGGAAACCGTTATATGTTGGTCATTACGGACTATGCCACAAGGTATCCAGAGGTTTTTCCCCTCAAATCCATTAAGGCTCTAGTGGTCGCTTCCGCCCTTATACAACTGTTCTCTAGAGTAGGTTTTCCTAAAAGTATAGTCACAGATCAAGGATCTAATTTTATGTCAGAACTATTAAAACAGGTGTATAAGTTGTTGGGTATAAAGGGAGTAAGGACCACCCCTTATCACCCACAAACTGACGGGTTAACAGAACGCTTCAACCAAACTCTGAAACAAATGCTTCGTAAGTTTGTGGTGGATAAGAGTGACGATTGGGATCAGTGGCTCCCATATCTGCTTTTTGCCTACAGGGAGGTTCCTCAGGCCTCGACTGGATTTTCCCCGTTTGAATTACTATATGGACGGGAAGTGCGGGGACCGCTGGTACTGCTGAAGGACTTGTGGAATGGAGGACAAGACTGTGTAAGTCCTACTCTGATTGTTGACTATGTGGTTCAGATGCGTGAGAAGCTGGAAGCCATGGGTACATTGGCTCAGGAACATATGGCCGAAGCGCAAAAATTGCAAAAGACCTGGTATGACCAGAAAGCCAATACAAGGAACTTTGAGCCAGGTACTCAGGTATTGGTGATGTTGCCTACTGATGCGAGTAAGTTGTCTGCCAAATGGCAGGGTCCTTTTGAAGTACTGAGGAAGCTGGGGCCGGTTACATATGAAGTTGCCACTCCGGGTCAGAAACGTTCGAAATGGACTTTGCATGTTAACTTGCTCAAAGAGTGGTTTTCCAGATCAAGGGATGCAGGGGCATTTATGATTCGGAAGTTAGAGGATGAGGAAGAGGTAGAGGCCCAGTATCTACCAATTTCAGCTCCTTCTTGTTTATCACTGAGTCACCTGCCTCAAAGTCAACAGCTTGAAATTCAGAGGTTGTGTGATCCTCAAGTTTTTCAGAGAAGACCAGGACATACCAACTTAGTTGAGCATGACATTGTGCTCCGAGAAGGAGCTTGCCCAAAACATATGAGCCATAGAATACCCGAGCGGCTCCTGGAAGCTTTGCGTGTGGAGCTAGATGAAATGTTAGCAATGAAGATTGTGGAACCATCAAAAAGTGAATGGTGTAGCCCAGTTGTTTTGGTGCCTAAAAAGGATGGTAGCCTACGGTTTTGCATCGACTTCAGATATCTTAACTCCGTGTCAAAGTTTGATTCCTATCCGGCTCCCAGAATCGAGGACCTCATTGACCGTTTGGGTGAAGCCAATTATTTAACCACTATTGATTTGGCTAAGGGTTATTGGCAGGTCCCATTGAGTGTAAGGTCCCGGGAACTGACAGCATTCCGGACCCCTTGGGGCCTTTATCATTTCTGTAAGATGCCCTTTGGCCTTCATGGAGCTGCTGCAACTTTCCAACGGCTCATCGATCAGGTACTTTCAAATTTGACTGACTTTACAGCTGCATATTTAGATGACATTGTCATTTACAGTTCGACTTGGGAAGAGCACCTGCAACATCTGGAAGTTGTCATTAACCACATAAGAGCAGCTGGGCTTACCATTAATCCTTCCAAGTGTGCCATGGCAAAGGCAGAGACTGAGTACTTGGGGTATGTGATTGGCCATGGAGTTATTAAACCTCAAGTTCAAAGAATCCAGGCAATCAAGAATTGCCCCATACCTCAGACAAAGTCTCAGGTAAGATCCTTTCTGGGAATGGCAAACTGGTACAGGAGGTTTGTACCCAACTTTGCTGTGAGAGCAGCTGTCCTTACAGATCTAACGTGGAAAAACTGTCCGAACCAGATTCGGTGGACTGAGGAGGCCGAGCAGGCTTTTCAGGATCTTAAGAATGCTCTGTGTCAGGGGCCGGTCTTATGTTGTCCCAATTTTGATAAACCCTTTATACTACAAACTAATGCTTCAGATATTGGAATAGGAGCGGTTCTTCTCCAGGAGACGCAAGAAGATCGACACCCTGTAGCCTACATCAGTCGCAAGTTGTTCCCCAGGGAGGTTCGATACTCCACTGTGGAAAAGGAATGTTTGGGAGTAAAATGGGCCCTTGATACCCTTAGGTATTATTTGCTTAGACGTGAGTTTGTGCTGGAGACAGACCATAAAGCACTACAATGGATGAACCGTATGAAAGATTTGAAACGCCAGAATTACCCGCTGGTACCTGTCAATACAGCCCTATCGATTCTCCATCCAGCATGTCCCAGGTCGAGATAATGTGATGGCTGATTTCCTTTCTCGCTTGCCGGTGTGAAACCAGAAGTGGGGGAGTGTGTGGCGGATGTTGGTGAGCATGGGTCAGGTTAGTTGAGTCTTTTATTAAATGGAATTAGTTTACATTAAAGAATACACAACAATATTTTGGTTTAATAAACTTTATTTAAACTTTCGTTTGGAGTTAAGTGCGCACACTCTTTAACGTTTAGTTTGTTGAGTTTATTCTTACCATTCCTTTTGTTGTTTGTTACGTCTGAGTTCCATGAGCGGGTGTACCGGCAAAAGGGGTTCGGGTGGAAACATCGGCTGTATATATACAGTTCCGGCCAATGATTGGGCCACAACCATTCCGGTTCCTTCTCAGGGGGAGTTCCAAGGACTATTTTTGCTTCCTTTTCTTTTGTTTATGTATAAGAAGTACATTTATTAAGTGAAGTCATTTGATAGTATTATTTGAAGTGTGTGTTTGATGTTTTCATATTCATTTATTGTGTGTAATGGCCATTATATGTTTGTGTATCCCCCTTTTTGTGTTAATTGGTGCTGGACACCAATGTATAAATTTGTTAATGGTTTCTGTGTGAGAGAGGGGTGTCCTGTGAGAGGACAGGTCCTGTAGTCCCTAGACCTCTGTAAATGTTTGAGAGGCAAATGCAGTGACTCGTCTTTATTGTATGTTTTTGTTTGATTTGATTTTATTTTTTGGTATGTTTGGTTTACCTCAGTTGGGTTAACATTTGTTTTACTTTTGTAACCCCATTCTGTGCAAATAAACCCCTAAACATTTGCAGTAGCCTGCTGCCTCCATGTTCCTTTTTCCTTACTGGTCACATCTATCACAACTACACACAGCTCCAGTGATCTGTTGAAGATCAGTGTGAAGATGGATGATAGCTGGACATCACAGGCTTTGAGACAGGTTGGTGAGACACCAACTGGGCCTTTGGCTTTCCTTATCTTCTGTTCCCTGATGACTTTGCATACATCATCCTCATAGTTCTTATCTGCTGGCTGAGAAGCAGTAGCGGGGAGGCAAGGGAGGGTTTAAATGACTGTGTGATGAGATGGTCAAAGCGGGTTCGTGAGACCGGGCTTTTCAAACCTGCAGTAAAACTCATTCAAACCGTCAGATGAAAGTTGATTCTCTGCAGTGCTGGGCAATGGTCCCACAATTTTTTTTTAATTTTTTTTTTTTGCTGAGCAAAAGTATTCTCTATTGGATGGACATTTTGGCCACCTGAGCAAAAACATTCTTTATACCAGACCTGTACAGCACACACACAAAAAAGTGTGTAACTTTTAACTTTACTGTACTATTTATGTTTTATTTGACTTTTGATGTAATTAACTGATGCACATTATAGGTTACCTGAAAACATTTTCTTACAGTGCTATTACCAAGAAAAAAATAAAATAAAATAAAATAATGTAAAGAAAATCATGCAGAAGTGTTCAATTCTATATTATAATATAATATAATGTAATATATCATAATATGAAAAAATTAAGCAGTTATTGCTCATGAATTGTGGCCATCATCCACTATTTCCACCATTTAATTAAGCCACTCTTGTTTAAAGCATGATAACGTTTTATTTCACGTCATTATATTTGTGTTGGCTCTTGTGTTGAGCTATTTCGTCCACAACCATTAAAGTGTTTGATTTCTACAGTGGCTGATTTGGCATACTGCAGTGGCTCCAAAGCTACATATTTCTTTACAAAGACAGCTATAAATTTGTTTTTAGAGGATTGTCAGTTATAAACTTGAATGTTTTGAAGTCTTGAAAGTTGAAACATGGGAATTCGCATGAGGGAAAACTGGTCGTTTCAGTCATAGGTTACTCAAATTTTGTTATTATTATTCCTTTTTTTAATAATACATACTTTTACTATAGGCTTTTACCCAAATATGCGGTATTAACCAAGTTCAGTGTATGTCCATAATAATCACATCCATTTCTTATAAGCTGTCAGTATGCTTTAGGCTATGTAAATTACTTGTGATTAAGCTCCGTTTTTGTAGTTGATCGGGAGAAATGTGAATTATTCGTTGTATTTTAACTACTCATTAGACTCATTAAGAATCTAAAAATGTATTAATGTAGAGCTGAATAAAAAAATGGCTATATGTGTTTCTAGCCAATCGTAATTTATATCTTAATATTTTTCTTAGAAGCTGTCAATATGATTTATATGATTGTTTTGTGTTCGTGTTCATCTTGTGTCCTTGTTTGTAATTTTTGCCTTTTGCATTGTTGTCTGCTTTTGTAACTGAAGACCTGGAGCAATCTAATTATTTATTCTATTTTAGCTAGTTGTTCAGTAAGAATATTATGTTTAAGTCATAGATACATTAAAAAAATGAAAAGGTTTTTGTTTAGAGGTGAACACGCTGAGCGTTCATAATATTTTTATTAGGCCGAATATTGAAGATGTCAATATGTTTTATGTGTATTTATTGTGTCTATAGCTCCGTTTTTGTAACTGTGGAACTGAAAATAAATAAAAGGTGTAAGTTTGTCACGTCAATCATAAGTGAACACGTGTGCAATATTTACAGAATACAATATTTACAGATCTGTCAATAATGTATGAATAACGAACTTCTTATGTAGCCTATATACTCCATTGCAACTTAAGATCCTGAGCAAGATGAATTTGTTCATTGAGTTTCATAAAATGTTTTAAGTTATAATTTGCTTATATGATAATTAAACAAGTTCTTCAATACTTATTTTTTATTCTTAATTTTCTTCCCTTACATACTCCATACTCTCTCTCTCTATATATATATAGATAGATAGATAGATAGATAGATATAGACAGTGCCCTCCATAAGTGTTGGAACAGTAAAGACAAAATTGTTCTGTTTGCTGTGGAGTCAAGAAATCTGTAAATATGATTAAAAGATGAATATGAGACAAAACTACAGAATGTCACATTTTATTATTGGGTGATTCAACCTTAAGATGTTTTACCAGTGTGGGATTACAAATGTATACTATTTTATATATAGGTTCCAATGTAATAGTAGATAAACTAAAAACGTTATGTACATTGTGTATTACATTTTGAGGTAAAGAGGATGACATTTCTAAAAGATCAAATCAGGAAGCCCAGGTGTCTTGCTAATGACCTTTTGTCTTTATGCTTTTCCTGACCATTTGTCTTGTTAAACTCAAGGCACAGCTCTGTCAGGCTGGTTGTCTTAGCACCTATGCATTTGAATGACATTGTTATGCTGATGAGATCAAGGCTGGGAAAATGTCAGTGTCAGGCTGATTCCTGTACTTCATATGCATGCTATGGGTTGGATTGTCTCCACTTCTACTGAATGTATCCCTCCCCTTGAAATGTATATAAACTGCAAATGTATCAATGATTAGTTAGACTTTTGATGACTGAAGCGCCACGCAGCGCGTTCTCAATAAAGAGTCCTGCTGAAGATTACCCAAGAGTCTCCTGGTCTTCCCTTCTGAGTTTCCAACACCAGCTAAGAAGATCAGCACTTTTAGATTTTCATCTCCCTATCTGATGTGAGCATAAGTATTGGAACAGTTGCCTTACAGGTCTTTCTAAGTGTTCAGCTGTGTCCTGTTGCATTAATTCTTCAGATATGAACAGCAGGGAATGTGTCTTATCCAGTTATATCCATTGCTTCTGCATTCTAAGTCTTGCATTCGATGATGACACACACTAACCAGGATGAAGACGAGGAAGCCGACTCTAAAAGAAAAGCAACCAATTGGGATTCTAAAAGAAAAGAGGAAAAGTCAATTAGAACTATAGGAAAAACAAAGGGCATGGAGAAATCAAGAGTTTGGAAACTACCGGCGACTTCAGCAACCAACGACGACCTGATCGGCTGAGAAAAACAACAGTAGTTGATGACAGACAAATCATAAAAGTTGTGAAAATGAACCCTAAAATACATGTCTGTAAAATCACCAACAGATTGATGCTCTGTCAATCTACAGTCCACAGGAGAATTTGACACAGAATTACAGAAGCTACACAGCAAGATGCAAACCTCTGATCAGCACCAGAAATAGAAAGGCAAGATTCTTCACAAATGTGAGCCAGTGGAGTTTTGGAACTGAGTTGATGGACCAATGAGACAAAGATTAACCTTTATATAAATGATTGGAAAGCAAAAGTGTGTAGAAAAAAGGGAACTGCAAATTATCCTAAGTATACAACCTCATCTGTAAAGCTTGGTGGAGATTATGTTATGGCATGGGCATGCATGGCTGTCTCTAGAACAGCACCTCCTAATTTTAATGATGACTTAATGTATGATGGCAGTAGCAGAATAAATTTTGAAGGGTACAAAATCATCTTGGCTGGGGCATGTGATGTGCTGTCTGTATTTAGGCAGTTTGCGGCTGAGATTAGCTTTATTAAAATCACTGAGAATGATAATGAAAGAGTCCAGGTAACACTGCTCTGTGTGTGTGATCTGATCAGCCAGCTGTTCTAGAAGGAATGTACTCACTCACCAGAATAAACTAGGAAAACTCCCACGGCAAATAAAAAGACTTACAGTTAATAAAGAGAGCTTCTAAATTTGGGCAGCACATCTCCTTTAAAACTGTCATGTCTGTATACCAGCCTTTGTTGTTATAAAAGCATAATCCACCGCCTCTCATTTTCCCCAATGACTCGGTGACGCGATCCTCTCTGAACAGCTGGAAGCCAATAAGATGAAGCGCACTGTCCAGAATGGCTCTGTTTAACTAGGTTTCTGTGAAGCAAAGCACAGCAGAGTAAAAAAAAAGTTTAATTTGCTAGGGAGTGGAGATTCGCAAGATGTATGCTCGGCAGCAGAGTCCTAAAACCGTGTTGTTGGAATTTCACGAGAGCACCAGCGCGCTTTCCTCTGTTGCATCACTTGGAGTGATTATATAGAACCACAGCGCCTCTGACTAGAATGTCCAGTAAAATGTCTGAATGTTCAAAAGTCGGCAAAAAGTTATTTGGTGTGCTATTTTCGATTTCTAGGAATTTGACCCTAGTAAAGCTGATCGAAAAAAAAAAGTTACTTAGAACAAACAAAAATAGTAAATGTACCAAGTAGCTACAAACCGAGGTAGTCATCCACTGCACTAGTGTTGTCACGGTACCAAAATTTCAGTATTCGGTACCGATACCAGTGAAAATCCACGGTTCTCAGTACCAATTTCGGTACCAAAGCAAAACAAAAATATGCTTAAAAAACAACAACAAAAAAAAACTTTTTATCACTAAAAATAAAACCAATGCCATTCTTTACACTTATTTACAATTGTGTTTAAAGTTTTTCTACAAGTAATATAATTATGAAAAACAGTAAACAAGTTTCACCCAAATTTAATTTGTCTTTTAATTAATGAAATTTAAACATTTTATTTTTTGTTAAATAAAGGGGATTTGCTATTAAAATTAAAACATGGAAGAGATATTGTGTGATTTATTTCTTTAAAAAATACAGTTTTATTAATTTTTTCAACAGTAGTAGCATTATCACATACAATCTACTAAATAATAGTAATATTTCTAGCACAATGCCTTCATTTAAAAATTAACTTTTATTTTTTGACGGGTTGCAGTGTTTCCCACAGCCTTACACTCCCCTGCCCCCATATATACATATATATGCAAATTCATTTTCTGCCAGCAGGAGGTGCTTTTAGAGCGGGAGAGATACAGGATTCTCTGGTAACGGCTGAAAAGCAGCGCTGAGCTCACAAACGCTGCCTTATCAAGCATTACATGCAAAATGAAATGAAAATTAAATCAGTGCAGTGCTCATGTTTATTCAATGAAGTCAAAGCCTTTTGGAAAATCCATTTGTGGTGGTCAGTTTGATATTGTAATAAATCAATGTGTGGGAAACCCTGGGTTGCCGTGAATACCTTTAAATTGACACTGGTTTTATTCAAATGAAACAGTAAAATGCTTGTGAAGTGACTGAGAACAGTTCTGGTGATGTTGTTGATGTATTTATGTCCTCATTGAGATGACAGATGCTGAAATTATTGCAAGCGTCACGCGCTTCAGTCTATGTTGTAAACTAAACCGCACGTGTCTGCCATTCATTCATTCACACAGAGACGCACAGAACAACAACAAAATAACTTTTGCGGCTTAACATTTACAGATACTGGTCCATATGGAGATTTGATTTGATTAATTTGTGCTAACTTTGACCAATTCCGTGACTGTCCATGTTAAAATGTAAGTTTCATTTTCATGACTGGATTTTGAGATTCCGTCCGCGTTTTCTGCTTCGCGGAAATCATAGCGCTGTATGTATACTCGGTACCACCGGTACCTAAAGAAACCTGGTACCGTGACATTTTCATTTTTTTAGTAACGAAGTACCGGGTCTTTTGACAACACTACACTGCACCATTTTGTTAAAAAATTAATTAATTAAAAAAAATTGATATTAGTATTTGGTATTATATTTGGCATTATTCAGTCTCTTTTGTTTCACTTTTTGCACTAAATTAAATGTAGTTTAAACACGGTTTGAAGTTACATTTAGGTTTCTTTTGTTCAGTCATATGTGTTTACTCATAGGTAACACTCCGCGTAGTGGTGAAGTAGTGGTTGTCATAACGGTAAGTCCCTGTGAGTGGAGTCACCTGGTCTGATTTGCCTAACAACCGACTGTGTGTGCCAGTCAGATGCCTCTGTCCTTGTATCATTAGTGGCGTCAACCATGTCAGCTGACAAGGTCAGCTTTGGTTAATTACCCTGATGTGGTTCTGTGCTCTCAACGAAACAGCCTGTTTGGATTGGCTATCCACCAAAGTAGCAGACTCCAAAGGGGTCCCAGGGAAAACCCAATTTTGGCTGTGTCAGCCGGTCATTGACATGCCTCACCTGAGTGCTGCTCAGTTGTGCTAAAGGTTGTTGCAGTTTGAGTGTTTGGCATCTTGATAACATTTGGGTTTATGCCATAAGTGGCTCGATGGCACCGCACACGGCTGCTTCAGTGCTTGGCTCTCCAGTGTTTGTACTGTTTTTGTTCATATTTCCTGTTTTTTGTTTAACAAACACGATCAGTTTCACCAGGAAAGAACTGCTGAACATTCAGCAGAACACACCACAAGATCTTTTACCGGATTTCAATTATTCAGATGTTTTACTGAACGTTGTTATCGGAGGAGCAGCGGCGCTGATCAAATGCTACAGGAGCGCAGATGGGGAAAGCGAGCTGGAGCGCTTGTCAGACTCAGGAAGCGCGGATTTCTCTACCCAACAAAACAGACGAACTCCTTCTGCTCTCTCGGACAAATAAGGATTTATCACACTCTGCTGCTCTGTGTTTCATGAAAACCTGGCTGAATATCTCCATACCAGACAACACGCTCCATCTGCTGGACTTTCAGCTGTTTAGAGCAGATTGCGACGCAGAATCAACAGGGAAATCACGCGGCGGCGGGACATGCTTTTACATAAATGAACGGTGGTGTACAGATGTAACTGTGTTAAAGAAGATGTGCTGCTCAGATCTAGAAGTGCTCTTTGTCAACTGCAAGCTGTTCTATTCGCGGCGGGAGTTTCACTCGTTCATTCTGGTGAGTGTTTACATCCCTCCGCAAGCACACGTAAGCCTGGCTTTACAGAAACTCGCTGATCAGATCACAGAGACAGAACAACAACACCCGGACTCTGTTTTAATCATTCTTGGGGACTTTAATAAAGCAAATCTCTCCCGTGAACTGCCAAAGTACAGACAGCATGTTACATATCCCACCAGAGACAGTAACATATTGGATCACTGTTACACCACAATAAAGGATGCATAGCACTCTGTTCCACGAGCAGCTTTGGGACTGTCTGATCACTGTCTTGTTCATCTTATGGTGCGTTCACACCAGACGCGAATAGAGCGTCTGGCGCGAGTGATTTCAATGTTAAGTCAATGCAAAGACGCGAATAGACAACCTGCGGCGCGAATTGAGCGTTTCGGGCGAAACGCGCTAGTTGAAAAATCTGAACTTTGGCGAAATTTCGCGCCGCGTTAACCAATCAGGAGCTTGCTCTAGTAGTGACGTGATTACGACGTAGCGAGCGGAGGGAAAATCCGAAACAACAATGGAGGACAAAGTCATCATCGCTGTATGTGGATACCCGGAGCTATATGATACTTCTTCATACTTCTACAGAAACAGGAATAAAAAGGATCTTGCTTGGAAGAAAGTGAATTATATTTTATCTTGAACCACTAAAGAGACATCAGAGCCAGCGGCAAATGTCAGAAGGACTAGCCGAGTTGAGACTGCTCTAGGCGGATACATGATCACTGAGCTCCCGCTGATCGCATGGAGCTCGTCTCCGAAATCGGCGAAACACATTTTTTAAATGGACGCTGTTTTTATAAATAAACCGCATATTTGAGTTTAAAACAACTACATTCTCACTTGAAATACTTTTAAAACTAACTTTCATGACACGATAACAGTAATATTTTGAAAACTATCCGAATAAAAATGGTGGTTGAAATCACAATGCTGCGTGAACTCAACTGGCAGAAGCCCCTCCCATGACGCGAATTCGCATCTGTTGTTAAGTTAATTTCACGCGCGAATGAACTCAAAATGTTCAAGCGTCCAACTACGCGCGAATAGCGCGATTTATTCGCGCAAGTCGCGTCTGGTGTGAACGCACAGTTATACTGACCTACAAGCAGAAACTTAAATCTGCTAAGACTGAGAGCCATCACTAACTACAAGGCACTGAGGCTAATCAATGACTTGCTAACGACCTGAATGAGTTTTATTGTAGATTTGAAACCCCCAACACCCATTCTGACCATCTCTCTACACAACCGTTAACACTTCCTGCTCTTCAAATCTGTGAAGATGATGTGCGCCAGGTCTTCAGGAAGAACAAAAGAAGGCTTTCAACGCCATCATGCCAACTGCCCTCCAGACCAAACTGACCCAGCTCTCTGTTCCTAGCTCTGTCTGTCAGTGGATCACCAGCTTTCTGACAGATAGGCAACAGCTAGTGAGACTGGGGAAATTCATGTCAAACAGCTGCTCCACCAACACTAGTGCCCCTAAAGGATGTGTTCTCTCCCCACTGCTCTTCTCGCTGTACACCAACGACTACACCTCTAAAGACCCTTCTGTCAAGCTCCTGAAGTTTGCAGACCACACTACAGTCATCGGTCTCATCCAGGATGGTGACGAGTCTGCTTACAGACAAGAGGTTGAGCAGCTGGGTGTCTGGTGCAGTCTTAACAACCTGGAGCTGAACACGCTCAAAACAGTGGAGATGATAGTGGACTTCAGAAGAAACCCCCCTGCACTCCCCCCACTCACCATCATGAACAGCACTGTGGCTGCAGTGGAGTCATTCAGATTCCTGGCAACCACCATCTCTCAGGACCTGAAGTGGGACAATCACATTGACTCCATTGTGAAAAAGACCCAACAAAGGTTGTACTTCCTTCGCCAGCTGAGGAAGTTTAACCTGCCACAGGACCTGCTGAAACAGTTCTACTCAGCTGTCATTGAGTCTGTCCTGCGCACTTCAATAACTGTCTGGTTTGGTTCAGCTACAAAATCAGACATCAGAAGACTACAGAGAACGGTTCGGACTGCTGAAAGGATTATTGGTACTCCCCTGCCCACCCTTCAAGAACTGTATACATCCAGAGTGAAGAAAGGGGCTCAGAAAATCACACTGGATCCCTCACATCCTAGTTACCCCATTTTGAACTTTTGCCATCTGGTCGGTGCTTCAGAGCCGCAAATACCAGGACAGTCAGGCACAAGAACAGTTTCTTCCCCCAGGCAATCTACCTCATGAACAGTTAAATGTTCCCCACTTATGCAATAAAAATGTGCAATATCCTTATATTTATTTGTTACCCCTCCATCCTAGTATATCTTTGCACCTTACTCAGTCCTATTCCATTATCATTTATAGCACAATTGTTTATACACTTATTTATTTGCAAGGTTTTTTTTTTTTTTGACTGTGTGTTGTCTCTGTGTACTGGAAGCTTATGTCACTAAAACAAATTCCTTGTATGCGCAAGCATACTTGGCAATAAAGCTCTTTCTGTTTCTGATTCTGATAGTTTTGACTGCCATAGTCTTGCTGTTATTTACCAGTCTTGTCTTGTCTCTCTCAGGCTCCAGTGTTTGTAGCTGCCAGTTTGTTTTCCTGCATCGCCCATGCTCTCAGGTATCCGCCTGCTTTCACAACTCCCCACCTTTTCACACTCTATCTGCGGATCTCATAGCGGAGCTCTCTTCCTCTCCCGTAGAATACCAGGCTGCTCTGCTGGCTTTTTCTCTGCCACTGCGGCATTCTGCCCGGCTATTATCTCCTTCCTACCACTCTATCTCCAACGGAGTGGTTGGGCATACAGCCCTATCACAGACTGTCCTCTGTATTCTCTCTCACGGCTCCAGTGCAGTTAACCACCGTCTTTGGTCTATTTTGTCTAATAAAGTTTTCTGATAAATCATCTAGTGCAACAACAATTAAAATGCAGCAAAGTGGAACACAAAAAATATAAACCTTAAAGGGATACACCATTTTTTACACCCTAATGCCATCCCATATGTATATGACTGTCTATATTCAGATGAGGTTTTTTTTGGGGGGGGGGGAGGGGGGATCATCTCTTTGCATATAATACAAGTAACAGGATGTCCAAACATAGTGCTTGAAAAATTACAGTGAAGACGACAGTAACCCAAACAACACCTATTGACTAATCAATGTCGTCTTAAGCAAAATGATAGACATGTGTAAGAAAACACACAAGTACTAATATTTTAAATTTTACCATCGTGTTTCACTTGTGTTGGGTTTCTGAAGTGGTCCTGTACACTTGCATTATATGCACACTACATTTACATTTAATCATTTAGCAGACGCTTTTATCCAAAGCGACTTACAAATGAGAACAGTAGAAACAATCAGATCAGCAAGAGAACAACAACGGTATACAAGTGCTATGACAAGTCTCAGTTAGTCTAGTACAGAACACGTGGCCAGAGTTTTTTTTTTTTAAGAATATGATAGACAAGAAAAAGAAAAGGTAAGTGCTAGTATTAGTTGGTTAATTGCAGGCGAAAAAGATGAGTCTTTAGATGTTTTTTGAAAATGAGTAAAGACTCAGCTGTTCGAATTGAGATCAGGAGGTCATTCCACCAGCTGGGTGCTAAAAGACTTTGTTAGTGTTCATCTGAAGAAAGAAAGTCATAAACATCTGGGATGGCATGAGGGTGAGTAAATCATGAGAGTTTTCAATTTTGGATGGAATATCCCTTTAAAGAGCCAGATGTGATGCATTTGCATTGGATGCATTTGTTGAAATTAGTTTTTTTTTTTTTTTCAGCAAATAGTGATAGATAATTATTTGTGACTAATTATATTTAAAAATATAATTCATTGACAGTCCTAACTGTTACTCAGCATACCATTATAATACCACTGGATTCACTCCATTATAAGAGCATCACTACACAAAAAAATGTACAGTTTTTACAATTACATTTTTTTTGTTATAATTAATTTTAAAAAGCAATCATTCCCACCACAACATGAATTATCAAATCAGTGTCACGATTTGCCTACTGGAGGAGAGAGGAGGTGAGGAGACGTAGGAGTAAACACAAAACAAGTGTCTTTTATCATCCAGGAGGGAAACACGGGGCAAGCAAGAACAATGGAGTAGCACAACATTTGACGTAAGACACTGGACAGAAAGCCAAAAAGGGGCAGACCACACTATAAATACACAACTCAACGAGGATAATCGGGAAACACAGGTGAACGGAATGACTAATTAGACGGGAGAAATTAGGTAACTGGGAACACATGGGGAGGAAAACAAACACACTGACAGTCCATGGGCATGACAATCTGAGGAAACTGTGATTATATTTGCATTCTGTCAATATATTACGGTGAGGATAATTTAAACATGGCAAACTTTTAAAGCCAGAAATTTACCTGATGAAAGTCAAAACTGAAGCTGAAATGTGTGTGCTTGATGCATGAAAACAAACCTCACTGGTTCTCATACGTCAAAAGCACTTTTGAGCTTCTGTTTATCATATTTAATGTGCATAATATAAAATAAAAATGCAAAAATGTAATGAGTACTTTAAAAAAAAATACAAATAGTGAGTTTAAATTGTACTTGAATAAAGTACAAATACCAAAAAATAATATTTACAGTAGGTCTAGTAATAAAGTCAAATAACTCAAGTATTTTACTCCCTGCACACACACACACATACAGAGCTTGGAGATTATATATATATACAGGTGGCATCTCAATAAATAAGCATGTCGTGGAAAAGTTGAAACTTGTGTATTAAATAAATACACTGAAGTAGTTTAAGTCTTCGGTTCTTTTAATTGTGATGATTTTGGCTCACATTTAACAAAAACCCACCAATTCACTATCTCAACAAATTAGAATATGGTGACATGCCAATCAGCTAATCAACTCAAAACACCTGCAAAGTTTTCCTGAGCCTTCAAAATGGTCTCTCAGTTTGGTTCACAGAGTGCTGTATCCAAGCATGTTGACAGAAAGTTGAGTGGAAGGAAAAAGTGTGGAAGAAAAAGATGCACAACCAACCGAGAGAATCGCAGCCTTATGAGGGTTGTCAAGCAAAATCGATTCAAGAATTTGAGTGAACTTCTAAGGAATGGACTGAGGCTGGGGTCAAGGCATCAAGAGCCACCACACACAGACGTGTCAAGGAATTTGCTGAACCACAGACAACGTAAGAGGCGTCTTACCTGGGCTAAGGAGAAGAAGAACTGGACTGTTGCCCAGTGGTCCAAAGTCCTCTTTTCAGATGAGAGCAAGTTTTGTATTTCGTTTGGAAACCAGGGTCCTAGAGTCTGGAGGAAGGGTGGAGAAGCTCATAGCCCAAGTTTCTTGAAGCCCAGTTTTTACATTCATCTGTGATGATTTGGAGTGCAATGTCATCTGCTGGTGTTGGTTGATTGTGTTTTTTTTGAAAACCAAAGTCACTGCACCCGTTTACCAATAAATTTTGGAGCACTTCATGCTTCCTTCTGCTGACCAGGTTTTGAAGATGCTGATTTCATTTTCTAGCAGGATTTGGCACCTGCCCACACTGCCAAAAGCACCAAAAGTTGGTTAAATGACCATGGTGTTGGTGTGCTTGACTGGCCAGCAAACTCACCTAGATCTGAACCCCGTAGAGAATCTATGGGGTATTGTCAAGAGGAAAATGAGAAACAAGAGACCAAACAATGCAGCTGAGCTGAAGGCCACTGTCAAAGAAACCTGGGGTTCCATACCACCTCAGCAGTGCCACAAACTTATCACCTCCATGCCATGCTGAATTGAGGCAGTATTTAAAGCAAAAGGAGCCCCTACCAAGTATTGAGTACATGTACAGTAAATGAACATACTTTCCAGAAGGCCAAAAATTCACTAGAAATGTTTTTTATTGGTCTTATAAAAGATTCTAATTTGTTGAGATAGTGAATTGGTGGGTTTTTGTTAAATGTGAGCCAAAATCATCACAATTACAAGAACCAAAGACTCAAACTACTTCAGTCTGTGTGCATTGAATTTATTTAATACACAGGTTTCACAATTTGAGTTGAATTACTGAAATAAATTAACTTTTCCAAGACATTCTAATTTGAGATGCACCTGTAAATATTATATATATATGTATTTCCCAGATTTCGGGCCTATTTATGTCCACAGGGTGTCATTTTATTAAAAACTAATTAAATCTAATACATTTTAGCACCACTAATTAGTATAAACAAAAACAAACATAGCCTTTTTTTATGGCTGCCCTTACTAATGATTTTTACACATTCTATTGGTGTTTTGTGGTACATTATCTGTGTTTTGGTGTTGTCCGCCACCAGAGTTTTCACATGTCATGCCATATGTCAAACATTATTTATCACAAATTAATAAATAAAAAATATGCATATTAATTAAATGTTACCTGAACTAATAAACTACATGCACAGATTAAGCATATATATGCATTTTGTACTTTATTTTACTTAATTTCTACCTGTCCCATGGTTTAGTCGTCATTACCAACACACTCTGCATAAAGGCACTTTCCTACTTTTTTTTCATCAAAAGTTTATTTGGTAGCCATGGTAACCTAATTTCATAGTGGAGCACATGGATTTCAAGCTGCAAAACTGATGCCTTGATGTCCAGAAAAGTAAGTAAATCTACTCTTTATTCTTTGTGTTGGGCATGTACACTTATTATGCATCATTACCATATGTGTTGTATTTCTGTATTTTTAAACATTTTTGGATTAGTTTTATCACTTTAATAGTTAAAATGGTGTACATTACATGTAGAAAGCTAGCTACACTTGCTAAGTCATCATCTTTGCTAGTAAGGCTAGTTTTTTTTTACAAAAGTGTCATTATCAGCACAGTCATTACCAGCACATTACAGCTTGTGCTGGTAATGACAGGTTGTGGTGGTGATGACGGCAGATACATTAAACATACTGTTCTTTAAAGAATTTGTTGAATACGTTATCTTAAATGAATTAATATACATTTACCAATTAAAAGTCACTATATTTTAAATTAAGTAATGCATTTGTTTTTAGAATACTAAATTAATTAATTATAATTGTTGTGTTTAGGTGTGACATGGCTCCAAAAGCAGCTGCCCAAAGGTCCAAATCTTACAGAAAACGTCTGAAAGATGATCCTGAGAAATATGCACAGTATCTGCAGAGTGAGAAAGAGAGATATCGTAGAAGAAGAGAAACAGGAAAATTGAAATCTCTTTCCCTATTGAGCACACGAGAACACAGATATGAAAAAAAGCGATGGAAAGTTAATCAACAAAGGAAGAGAGCTAAGGACAGAGAAAAAAGAGAAATAGAAAATTATCTTTCAATGAGTAGTCCTCCCGAATCTCCTGATATCCATACACAAGAGAATCAGAATAGGGATGTGCCAAATGCAAGGAATGAAAGAGTTGGTATGGCGGATTCCGTCCAAACCCCAAAGCAAAGAGGACGCAAAAAAGTCAATAGAAACAAAAGAAAGGTCTACTATGATCTTCAAAAGTCTCAAAAAGCTGGAAAATGCCTTGCAAAAGGTTGATAAGTATAGGAAAAGGTTAGATAGGCTGACTAAGAAGCATACCACTGAGCAGTCCCCAAGAACTAAAGCAAGAAAACAGATAAGGGGAGGACATGGTAATCTCAGGAAGACTCTTGTGTTCCATAACACAGTCTCACAGCTGCGACAAACCTACCATCAAAAGAAAATTAAAGGAAAACAAATCATATCAAAGGTCATTGCTGGAAACATTTTTAAGAAGTACCGGTTAGTGTATGCGGCACACAAAGAACTTGAAATATCCTACAAAACAATGAGAAAGAACATAATGACACCTGGTCTTCAGTATTCCAGACATAATAATGTGGTGAGCAACACTACAAAAGAGAAGATTAAAGAATTCTTGGAACGTGACAATAATTCACAAGCTACTACAGGAAAGAAAGGCACCATAACTAGACAGAAATTCAAAAAGCAGAAGCGTTACCTCAATGACTCTCTTTTCAGACTGTATCACAGTTTCAAGGAGGAATATCCTCAGGTGAAAATCTCATACAGTAAATTCTGTGAGAACCGTCCTTTCTGGATCGTCAAACCCTCCATTCAAGACAGGGATACCTGTTTATGCAAGACCCATGCAAACATCCAACTCATGGCTGATAAGTTGCTTTATCTTAAAGTAATTAGTACCAACAGAATTGAAAACGTAATGCACTCACTATGTTGTGAAAGTCCAACTAAAGCCTGCATGTATAGAGAGTGTGTACATTGCCAGGACAAAGAAGTACAAACTGCTGCATTTGACCTGGTTAGCAAACACAGTGGATGGAATGGCGGAGCAAAACTGAAATCAGGGAGAAAAAGAAAGGTGGTGATAAGGTGACATTCACTGCTCACTTAACAATAAAGGAGCAAATCCAAGGAACCATTCAACACTTGTTGGAAAATTTCATAGCAGCACTAAAGAACAAGTTTGGCAAACATTATTTTAACATTGCACATCAGTACTCAACCCTCAAAGCCCTGAAGGAAAATGTTCAAGAAAATGAGTTAATTTTCCATGTGGACTTTGCTGAAAATTATCAGTGCAAGTATTCTTTGGAAATACAGGCTGTACATTTTGGAGACTCTCATAAGCAAGTATCCCTACACACAGGAGTTCCTTATACAGTTGATGGTGCTCAATCCTTCTGTTCAGTCTCCGCTTCAATGCGACATGATGCCTCAGCCATATGGACACATCTGAGCCCTGTACTCTCTCACTTCAAAGAGCTCATCCCATCTCTGAACACACTGCACATGACAATTGATGGACCAACAACGCAGTATCGTTCAAAGAAGAACTTCTTCTGTCTCAGCTCTGTTCCTTTTCAGCTAGGATTTAAAAAGGTCACATGGAATTTCCTAGAGGCAGGCCATGGAAAGGGTGCAGCTGATGGGGTTGGAGCAGCCTTAAAACGGAGGGCAGATGTTCTTGTTGCCGGTGGAACAGACATTTCAGATGGGAGAATGTTCTTTGAGAAGCTGATAGAAGAGAAGTCAAAAATCAAGCTCTTCTACATCACAGAAGGTGAGATAGAAGAATATGACAGATCTATACCAGACCAGCTTGAAACTGTATGTGGTACAATGAAAATCCACCAGGTAAGCTTGATCACACACCACACAAGCAGTACAACAGTCCAAAGTGTTGGTTTTCATTTAGTTTATATTTGTGTTGTGTGAAATTATGACTGTTGTGCTTTTTGTTTGTAGATTTTTACCACCAAGTCCAGCCACATCAACTGGCGAATCCTAAGCTGTTTCTGCTCAGCTCCTGAAGATTGCCTCTGTTTTGCTCCTGAGTCTGTGGTCCTCAACAAAGCACAGAAAACCACTATGAAGACAGAGCCATGCCAAGGGATGCTCAATATATTGCCTTAAATAATCATGTCTTTGTTGGGACAATGCTGTGTGGTCTGTTATGATGGGGAGGGCTACCCAGGTGTTGTTCAGGATGTCGATGAAGAGTCTGTCCAGGTGAAAACAATGTCTATCACTGGAGTTAACCTTTTTTTTTTGGCCTCTGAAAGACGACATCCTGTGGTACAGGCATGAAGATTTCCTGGGGCTCATGCCAGAGCCAAAACCAGTCACCAAGAGACATATGATGCTTGATGTCTCCGTCTGGAATAAAGTATCGTCCATGATGGATGAGAGGATGGAAGTTTGACGAGTTTTTGTCTGTTTTGTGGAAGATTTGGTATCAATGACATGTTTATGGTGTTTAATTTTTTAAGCAATTGTTGAACAAAAAGTTTAAGTAAGACAATTCTTCCGTGTGTCAGATTAGATTCTAGTTGTTTGGGGTACGTAATATGACTAATGTGTTATTTCAGTGTTTTACCTGTTCTTAACTGCCCTCCTGTTTCATGTTTTTTTTTTATTATTCAACGTGGTTATGAAATGATTAAATAGTCTGTTTAGACTTTAATTATACTGAACCAATCCTGTTAACAAGGAACACAGTTCATGTTTGGTCTTCCATAATCAGATTAAACTATGTTTTGATGTTTAAACAGATTACTAGCTGGTCTTTTTTTGTTGTTGTTGGTCTGAAGTCACTTAGGATCTTAAATTACAATAGCTTATGATCAGTGATTTGTCATCACTGCAACAAACTGTCATTACCAAAACTGCAATGTCATCACCATACATATTTTTGCCAATAAATGATGTATAAATTACAAAAACATCCTACAAGTATATATTTCTGAAAATGTTGGACAGTCTAAATGATCACTGTATTAAAAAGTTTTGATATATGGCATTCACTTAAAATAAGCTTATATTCCAAGCCAGGGTAGATTGATGAATAAGAAATTTAGACTTAAATGACTATAATTCATCTTGCAGGTAAAACTCAACAATCCCATTAAGTTCAAGATAAAATAGATTCCCTGTGAAACCACAAAATCTTTTTAAAGCACTGATTTATCATTTAAGTTTTATTTTTTTAATATATTCAATGATGTGATGGTAATGACACATTTACTTCACATAGTTAAGAAAATGGCAAAAAATCATAAATTCCCTTATCTTATGGTCTCAACCAAGCTCATAACTTCGCTCCTGACTTAAGGACTGATAATTTGATGTATTCCAATTAGTAAAATTTGGAATTTTAATTTTCAAAATTGCAGCAACCCAATTTGGCCCTTAATCTGAGAAATGCCCAAATAAATATATATATATATATATATATATATATATATATATATATATATATATATATATATATATAGCGTCTGCTAGCCGCTTCACGTCACAGAAGTCAGTTAATTCTCAGCACATAGAGACTCTTTCACCTAGATATCACACTATAGAGACTGTGTCTGTTCCCCGAACTAGAAAATACAAAAAACGTCCAAACCAATTTAATTGAGGTTCAACAAATAAAAAACAAATGCAATACGGATAAACAAATGATAAAGCTTGGCTTATTGAATATCAGTTGCCTTTCTACGAAAGCACTTTTTGTAAATAATATGATCACTGATCATAACCTAGATGTGCTCTGTTTGACAAACCTGATGAAACCTGATGATTACATTATTTTAAATGAGTCTACGGCTCATGATTATTGTTATAAACATGAGCCACGTCCAAAAGGTAAAGGGGGAGGTGTTGCTTCAATTTATAACAATGTTTTCAGTATTTCTCAGAGGGCAGGCTTCAAGTATAACTCGTTTGAAGTAATGGTACTTCATAAAACATTATCTAGAGAAACAAATGTTAATGATAAATCCCCTGCGACATTTGTATTGGCTATTGTATACGGGCCACCAGGGCACCAAACAGACTTTATTAAAGAGTTTGCTGATTTTACATCCGAGTTAGTGCTGGCTGCAGATAAAGTTTTAATTGTTGGTGATTATAATATCCATGTTGATAATGAAAAAGATGCATTGGGATCAGCATTTATAGACATTGTGAACTCTATTGGGGTTAGACAACACGTCTCAGGACCTACTCATTGTCAAAATCATACTCTAGATTTAATACTGTCACATGGAATTGATGTTGATGGTGTTGAAATTATGCAGCCAAGCGATGATATCTCAGATCATTATTTAGTTTTGTGCAAACTTGTGATGAATAATGAGAGGATGCAAGATGCAAGTTAACAAGTTTAATAATAATGAGGGTCAGAGTAAAGACACAGGCCGGGGACAAACAATCAGGTGGTGGTGGTGAAGCAGGGACGAGATGGCGATCTGGTGGTGGTGCGGTGAAGAGCGTGAAGAGAAACCCAGGAACCGTGGAACATCCAGACGACACGAGGAACTGACGAAATCCAACGGAGAACTGGGCTTGACGAGACACAAGAACAGGACGCACACCAGGGAACAACCACAACGATCTGACAACATGAGAGGGAATTTACTGACAAATAAAGGGAGGTGAAATCAACGACAGCTGGTGACACTAATCAACACAATGAGTTACCACACCCACACAATTACACTCACACAGACACCTCAGTGTGAGACAGCCGATTCATGAACCGTGACAAAACTTCATACAGCTAAAACTGTAAATTCTTCATCTTGTTACAAGTATGGTAGAACCATCAAAGACTGCTTTGTAAGTAATCTTCCTGATGTATCCCAATTCCTTAGCATATCCAAAACCTCAGAACAACTTGATGATGTAACAGAAACTATGGACTCTCTCTTTTTCTAGCATTTTAAATACAGTTGCTCCTTTATGCTTAAGGACAGCCTGACACCGTGGTATATTGAGCACACTCGCACCCTAAAGAGAGCAGCCCAGAAAATGGAGCGCAGCTGGAGAAAA
Source organism: allo-octoploid hybrid of Carassius auratus x Cyprinus carpio (assembly GCA_024542945.1). Lineage (NCBI taxonomy): Eukaryota > Metazoa > Chordata > Actinopteri > Cypriniformes > allo-octoploid hybrid of Carassius auratus x Cyprinus carpio. The sequence continues at coordinate 53,210 of JANHFF010000189.1, read as the reverse complement.
TCAAAACTAGAGGTATTTCGTATTGCTTGGCGGGAAAGTAACCTATTCTACAAACCTATCCTTCGTCTCTTTTAGAAGAAAACAAACATAACCCCAGGTATTTATTCAATACAGTGGCTAAATTAATGAAAAATAAAGCATCAACAAGTGTTAACATTTCCCAACATCACAGCAGTAATGACTTTTTGAATTACTTTACTTCTAAGATCGATACTATTAGAGATAAAATTGTAACCATGCAGCCGGAGAGGAAGAATTGTATTAACTTGTTAAATCATCTTAACCAACAACATGTATGTTAGACCCTATTCCATCTAAGCTCCTAAAAGAGGTGCTTCCAGAAGTTGTGGATCCTCTTCTGACTATTATTAATTCCTCATTGTCATTAGGATATGTCCCCAAAAGCTTCAAACGGGCTGTTATTAAGCCTTTCATCAAAAAACCACAACTTGACCCCAAAGAACTAGTTAATTATAGACCGATCTCGAATCTCCCTTTTCTGTCCAAGATACTAGAAAAGGTAGTATCCTCACAATTATATTCCTTCTTAGAGAAAAATGATATCTGTGAGGATTTCCAGTCAGGATTTAGACCGTATCATAGTACTGAGACTGCTCTCCTTAGAGTTACAAATGACCTGCTCTTATCATCTGATCGTGGTTTTATCTCTCTATTAGTGCTACTGGATCTTAGTGCTGCATTCGACACTATTGACCACAACATTCTTTTACACAGACTAGAAAACTTTGTTGGCATTAATGGAAGTGCATTAACATGGTTTAAATCGTACTTATATGACCGCCATCAATTCGTAGCAGTAAATGAAGAGGTATCATATCGATCACAAGTGCAGTATGGAGTACCTTAAGGCTCAGTACTAGGGCCGTTACTCTTCACGCTTTACATGTTACCCTTGGGAGATCATCAGGAAACACAGTGTTAGCTTTCACTGTTATGCTGATGATACTCAGCTCTATATTTCTTCGCGGCCCAGCGAAACATACCAATTTGAAAAACTAACGGAATGCATAGTCAATATAAAAAACTGGATGACGAGTAATTTCTTACTGCTAAATTCTAAAAAAATTGAGTTGTTATTTATAGGACCTAAAAACTCTGCATGTAATAACCTAGAATGCTGTCTAAGACTTGATGGCTGCTCTGTCAATTCTTCGTCATCAGTTAGGAACCTAGGTGTGCTATTTGATAGTAACCTTTCCTTAGAAAGCCACGTTTCTAGCATTTGTAAAACTGCATTTTTCCTCAAAAATATATCTAAATTACGGCCTATGCTCTCAATGTCAAATGCAGAAATGTTAATCCATGCGTTTATGACCTCAAGGTTAGATTATTGTAATGCTTTATTGGGTGGTTGTTCTGCACACTTAATAATCAAACTCCAGCTAGTCCAAATTGCAGCAACTAGAGTTCTTACTAGAACCAGGAAGTATGACCATATTAGCCCGGTTCTGTCAACACTGCACTGACTCTCCTATCAAATATCGTATAGATTTTAAAATCTTGCTTATTACTTATAAAGCCCTGATGGTATAGCACCTCAGTATTTGAACGAGCTCTTGTTACATTATAGTCCCCCACGTCCGCCGCGTTCTCAAAACTGGCAATTTGATAATACCTAGAATATCAAAATTAACTGCGGCATTTGTCATTTCCTATTTAGCGCCTAAACTCTGGAATTACCTACCTAACATTGTTCGGGAGGCAGACACACTCTTGCAGTTTAAATCTAGATTAAAGACCTATCTCTTTAACCTGGCATACACATAACACACTAATACGCTTCTAATATCCAAATCCGTTAAAGGATTTTTAGGCTGCATTAATTAGGTATACTGGAACCGGGAACACTTCCCATAACACCCGATATACAGATGGTAGACAACCAAAATGAGTAATGCCGCCGCGCGTACCGCCGCCGCAGGGCCGTGGCGTTAACTGCAAATCAGTCACGTGTTAAAATCATTCGCGAAACTACCGCCAGGTGGCGCAAAGGGACGGATTGCGAACTGAATGTAATTGTAGAATGAAAGGAAGACGTAAAACAACAATAACATTATAATATACATTATAACATCCTTAAAAGCCACTAAAAATAGGATAGTCTTAGGCTACAGTCTACTCATCAAAAATATATATATATATATATATATATATATATATATATATACGGATTAAAATGTTTTCATTTCGGTTCATTCTTGGTTTAAAAATAATAATAATAATAATAATCTTCAGGTCCCATTTGCAGAGCGAAATGAGAACGGTCCAGCATTTACAAATAATTCTTATTAACTCTGTTATTATTCTTGATTTTTCAAACTGCTAACACTTTGCATTTTTGAATTATGCCTTTACTGTGTGACCAATAATTGTGAATTGTGACTTTGATCGCGCTGGTGCCTCATGCACACATATTCATTGGAAGCAGCAGTCGTTCACCGAGCCATGCAGCGGGCCACTTTGGCATAATTTTGCTAATTATGATTTTATTTATTTTTTTCGTCGATACTGAAACACGTGTGAAACCCAAAGCCTATTTTACCTAATGAATAAGAGTTTAGCTTCAAATGGGCAACATGTTTGGATTTGTCCCGAATAAGAGAGATAAGCCCAACATAATGTAGCCTATCGCTTTAAATTATTTTTAATTATTATTATTTTTGTTGTTGTTTATAAGCCTATATTATTATATATAATAGCCTGCTGCAATTATATTTATCCATTAGAATTATATATTTGTAATTCTTGTTCTGTTCTGATAATTTTTTACATTTAAAGGATTTGTTGTAAAGTGAAGGGAACTAAAAATGTCCTGTTGGTACATTAGCCTAGCATTATTAGGCCTGCCGTTATTATTTCTGAATGTAATAAAATGCAACTCTCACAAGTGTAATTTATTTTTTAGCGTGTTTTCGTGTATGTTTTTATCCAGCTTTATTTTTCCATTGCATCTAAAAATGACTTTGTGCATCACATTCACTTCGTGAACAAAACAAATATAACTTCAGATCTGCCTCCTGCGATGCTCAGCTGTGGACGATTTCAAAATGTTTGATATAAAGGTTGCTGTCACATTTTATACAGGAATTGTTCATTAAAAAAAAAAAATCAAATCAAATCAAATTATATTGTTAGTTTTATGCTAACATGCACTCAAGTCTTCGGATACTATACAAGATACAAGTTCATTTAGGATAGCATGCACTGTGACATTTTCCGTTTCAACTTATAAACTCCTTGAGATTTTAAAGTCAGTTTAATAGTATTGAAATTCAAGTTGAATCTCGAAAAAAAAAAATTTAATTAAATTATTTCTATGAATTAATAAGTTAGCATGACTTTTGCATCATAGCATTTTTTACGAGCTGTATTCGTTTTCTGAAACCAAGCACCCACTTTTTTCTTTTTTAAATTTATGAATCGCTCGCATATCTCCTACAATCTACAAATAAGGGCTATTAATCGAGGTTCTTTCTTTAATTATTTATTTATAATGTTTATTCTTGAAGAAAATAAGTATTTATTCTTTAATAAAATAAGGAATCCAAATATTTGTAATGTACAATAATATAGGCCTATATCTGCCTGCAGTTAAAAAGTTGAGAGTGTAGGCTTCTGGTGTTTGGATTTGTACTTCAATATAATGAGCTCCAAGTTTAAGGATAGCCTACACTAGTTGTATTTTTTTTTTTCTTTTTTTTTTTTTTTTTTTACTCTCTATTTAACAGCATTAACTGTTAAATACGTCTTCCTTCAGGCAGACTGAATGTTTTCTGTCTTGCTAAATGTTGGGTCAGTTTGCGCGAGTCCCGCGCGCTGTGAAGCGGGAGCAGCTGACGGAGGATTCCTCTTGGTCTTAAAGCCTTCCGCAAACGCCTACGTTCACAAATAACAATGATTTTGGCAAAAATAATGATTAATTATCAATTGATAATTTGTTATTATTTTGGTCTAGTGAAAATAATAATATGGGCTGTGGGAAAATAATGAATAAAAAGAGTAGGGCTGCTGTGAGTGCAGGCATGTTTCAACCCAGTAACATGACAACACACCGTTCCTCACAGCCATAAAACAGACTGAATTCAGTTCAGCTGGAGGGGGCTGGGGTAGTTCTATATAACTTGTGGGGGTCGAGATAAAGGTGTGAATCTCTTGCTCTTTCATATGGACAGTCTTATGAGGGTTTCAAACTTGCAGAACAGGTTTTAGGACAACTTTAAAGAAAGGTTTGATCACTTCAAATGTTGACTACTGTACAGCGCAATAAAGTTTATTAGTTATTATAACTTAATTTCAGAGGAAGTTGCCTTAACTTAAAAAAAAAAAAAAAAAAAAAAAAAACTGTTGCATTAGGGCGGGGCGATAGGCCTATGGCCTAAAAAAAATCCCCGATTTTTTTCACAAAAAAATCCGATTTACAATTTAAATCGATTTTTTTTTTTTTTGCCTCCCTACTTAAAATCAATATTCAAATGACAAAGAAATTGTTCAAAACAAGTTTTAATATAAAAATATATTATTTTTTAATACTAGCCCATCATGCCATCCACTCGGCGTTAAGAGCTGTTCAGATTAAAACTGGCAGCTCCGCAGTGAATCAGTGTCATGGACGGAGGACAGACCAAGTGTAGGCCTAAATCAGTTTTCTAGTCTATATTTTCTTCTCGTTATGCCGCTGGTTTAGGTTATGTATTTATTTTTATTTCTTATATCAATTATTTGTAAATATAGCAGACACTGTCTAACTGTGTCTACACCGGACGGCCTTGTTCATATAGGGCGAAACATCTCTCTCACTCGGCAGTACAGTAGGCCTATGTGAGCGGAGTGGAGCAGCAACAACTTCCCTCCGCGCTCCGAGCATTTAATAATCACTAAGCTCCGCGGTTCATTGATACCAGAAACACTGCTCCGCCTTCACTCCGTGGCTAAAGTTGAAATGTTATGTTCATAATAGCTTATAAAAATAAAAAATAAATAAATAAATAAAATTACAGGAGAGTTTCAAAGGGGATTAGGCTATTGTGTGCAAACTTTTTGTCCTACCAAACGCCAAACTAATAAAATTGTCAGCATTAAAAGGTATTATTGCTGCTTTCTGCTGTGCAAATTTTGTTTGTGATGAAAATAACAGTTTACATCAGTTATTTTATCTACAGATCGATTACGTGTGAATGTGCTGTATCTGTTTAAATCATGCTTTAACCCGAAAATAATCAGTAAAAGGAAGACAAATTCCTTGAGAACTAGCCTGTAACATCCCGCTCGACTATTGCCGTCATTATAGTCTTCTGATCGGAGAGATTATGAGTATCAAGCTATAGCTAAATATGTTTATCATGTGAATTCTTGCTAAATATGCAGTTATATTACGGGCTGTTGGCATGACTTGTACTCGTGATGGAGCGGTGCTGGAGCGAGTGAAAACCATGACGCTCCTGACTTTTAAAAAATCCGCTCCTCTTCAGTCAGAATAACACCGCACTGCTCATACTCTGCTCGGCAGCGTGTCTCAAACCCGCGGGGGAGGGTTGAGCCCAATCATTCTCAAAACATTAAATATTTATTTTATTTCAATTTTCGTTTTTGTGTTTCAGAGGAAAAATCAGTAAGGCATCTATCCATTACAGACCGTTCTGAAGGAAGAATTTATGCAAATGCGTATAAAATTCTTTAAAAACTTTAACAGAGATGTCTAGATGGTATTTAATAGGTCTGCTTCCCACGTAAGATTTTTCTAGTTACTAGTCGTTCATTTGTCATTATTCAACTAATCTCAAGTTTATATTAAATTTACAACTATAATCCAGCCTTAATATATTCCACGCTCAAGAACATGCATTAAGTTCGTCACAAAGCACAGGCAGAAGTAGCCTAATAATTATGAAAAAGGAGACATTTTAATTATTTATTAATAAACAAATGTTTTCTTGTCGGCTGCAAGATGAAATTCACAGTGCTGACTCTCTCCACATGGACGCGCCTTTAAACAGAAATACAACCTTCACAGATTACATAATGCTTTCGTTTTGAATTGATTCGTTTAAAATACATTTTAAGCTTTCTGTAGATATATTTCTCATGTATGTGAGACGCCACAATTTTCAGTTATTTCATTATTAGGAAAAAAATTACGTGATCGAGAGGGCGCCTCCCTGTCATGCATGCGCATTAATAATTTTTGCACAAACACTTGAATATAAATAATAATTCACATTTTGCATATGCATTACAAAGTAAATATTTTTTTTACATGCAATTATCCAAAATAAAACCAAAACAAGATTTGTAATGAAGATAAAATATGTAGACAAATAAGAATAAATGCTGCGTGCACTCAGCATCATGCAGAGCAAATCTTGCACTGATATTTTACGGAATATTATACAAACCTGCATTTAAATGCGGCTGCAATTTATTTATTTATTTTATTTATTTATTTTTTACTTTACTTAAATTATATGAAAGCAAGCAAAGAAGACTCCATTTAAAATGTGTGCACTTTGTTGATAAGTGAGGACGTTTTATTAATCCATCCATTCTTTAGAGTTGCAATGATTTAGTTAAATCGTGAGGGTTTCATTTATTCGTTTCTTGTTTTAATTAGGCCTAAATAATGGGAGCGAAATTATACAGTGCCTTACGTTTTACTAAAATAAAGAAACTAATTTATAAAACACGCAAGCCTAGCTCACAATAGGCTACCACTTTTAATGCTCCGATGCAAAGTAAACCACATTTTCTTTTTAATAATATAACACATAATTCATATTATATTAATAATACTGCACACTATTTAAATGTGTCTAATCTAAAATATGGTGTAGAGAAAATATAAGCGCAGGCTCATAGGCTTGACATTTATCCTGCTTGAATTCATTCTAAGAAACGCACATATCTTCATAAGGACTAAACTTTCATCTGTGAATATTAAATATTTTTTCTTTCATTTTCCCCGACTGCAATCAAATATAACACTTCGGTGAGGCAAAGCTGACGTCTATTTGCGAAAATGTGCTTTGATGTGCTTGTTTGAAAACCTGTGATTAAAGCGCCACTCAGCGGTCAAAAGCTGCAAATGCACTTTGCAGACGCCGCGGCGGCGGTACGAGCGGCGGTAGAAACGACGTTTTGGATGTCTACCTACTGTACTTGCTACATCGTTAGAAGAATGGCATCTATGCTAATAGTAGTCTGTTTCTCTTTTATTCCGAGGTCACCGTAGCCACCAGATCCAGTCTGTATCCAGATCAGATGGTCACTGCAGTCACTCGGATCCAGTACGTATCCAGCCCAGATGGTGGATCAGCCCTGTAAAGACCTTGTCCCAGACGACCACCGGGACAAGACCACAGGAAACAGATGATTCTTCTGCTCAATCTGACTTTGCTGCAGCCTGGAATTGAACTGCTAGTTTTGCCTGGCCAGAGGAGAACTGGCCCCCCGACTGAGCCTGGTTTCTCCGAAGGTTTTTTTCTCCATTCTGTCACTGATGGAGTTTTGGTTCCTTGCCGCTGTCGCCTATGGCTTGCTTAGTTGGGGACACATCATTTACAGCGTTATATCGTTGACTTGATTGCAAATGATTGCACAGATACTATTTAAACTGAGCTGAGCTGAATGATGACATCACTGAATTCAATGATGAACTGCTTTAACTGTCATTTTGCATTATTGACACAATTTTTTCCTAATTAATGTTGTTCCGTTGCTTTGAAACAATCTGTTTTGTATAATGTGCTATTATAAATAAAGGTGACTTGACTTCTGTCACATTTCAAAGTCAAATTTAAGAATTTGGCTGCACATGTTACTCATAAAAATGCTTAACCTATATTTACAATGTATATAGGTTTAATAAACTAATAGATGGACTGACAGTATCTGTTCTGTTTTTGCTGCTGCTCACAGCAATGTGCTTTGAGATAATATTTTACAAGGGAAAAGAGCTTTATTGTTAATAAAGTCAAATGTCTTAATCTGTAAAGCACCTGACATTTACAGCAACGTAAGACAATCCATCTTCTGGACATTTCAACAATTGGAAAGACATTTGACGTAAATATGTACTTCAGTACTTATCTCTCCAGATTTTGCAACAACATCTCTGGTTTTCCAGTTAAACTAGTTTTAAAAAGGACAATAAGAGTCATCCTTGTATTACCCACTTGAAAGGTTAACTGACAGCATGCTTTTGAAAATACTTTCATTTCAGAGAAATCTCATTAATAAATGTTAATACTCCACCCTCTGCACACCCTGAAGTGTTAACTGTAAAAGGGAGTGTTAGGAAATGTGAATAAACAAATCCTCCTTTCAATGAGACTCTTTGTTCCACTAAAAACTGTGGTCTACAACATCTGCTTATGAAAAGAAAGAAAACAATTTAATAAAGTCAGAGGTCTTAATCTGTAAAGCACCTGACATTTACAGCAACATAAGACAATCCGTCTTCTGGACAATTGGAAAGATATTTGACGTAAATATGTACTTCAGTACTGATCTCTCCAGTTTTTGCAACAACATCTCTGAAAGTTAAACTTGAAGTTTTCCAGATAAACTGGTTTGAATAAGGACAATAAGAGTCATACTTGTATTACCTACCTGAAAGGTTAATTGACAGGATGCCTTTAAAAAAATACTTTCATTTCAGAAAACAATAATAATAAACAAATCCTCCCTTCAATGAGACTCTTTGTTCCACTAAAAACTGTGGTCAGCACTCATGACAGACTGTAATAACAACTACATCAGCTTATGAAAAGACAGAAAACTGTTTAAGTTCACCATCATAAGGAAGGCAAGGTTTAAAACACGGCAGCAAGAATAGAAACGTCAGCTTAAAACTTAATACAAAACATGTATTACATATTGTAATATAAATAATGAAAATATGAGCTCAACAGATTTGCCTCGACAGCACGTACAATCACTCGTCTAGTTGATTTGTGTGTTCACATCTGGAAGAAAATGTATTAGGTTGTTTGCTCCTCTGCAAGACATCTATAATAAACTCTGCCTTTTTACAGAAACCGCAATCAAGCTCATAAGTCAGAAACTAAATGCAGGGTGCTTCTGAAATGGATGGCTAGTCCAGTCCTTTTGAGGCTTCAATGCTAGATTCCTGCTCAGCATTGAAGGCTAGAATAAGACAGTCTAGTAAGTATGCATGGCTACATCATAAATGTTTCCATCCCCACAGTCACAGCATGAAAATACTATAAAAATTATCATCTGAATACAACTTTTTATTAGCCTCTTCAAGGGCAGATCTAGAAAATTACTTATAGGGTGGTAAGGGGTGGCAATACCAAAGCAAATGCTTGTGCATAGGTTTTTTTTTTTTTTTGGATTTGTGGCCTGACATCCACATGTTTATGAATACTGTGAAACAGCTGCATTACCACTTAGTAATCATCTGTAAGAATTAAAAATAAATAACAAAATGTCAATATCAAGGGCAGCAAGTCAAGACACTGTATCTATATCAGTAACATCAACAGATTCTAAACGTCTCTGCTTGTATCAAAACTACATAGAAAATCAAGTTGTATTAGTATTATACATGTTACTTGGATGATATCTTTTTAATTTGTTAAAACGTCAAAACACTGAGAAAGGATTGGTATTGCAAATTATGTTTGAGTTTCTTTTACTAACAGAGTTATGGAAGGTTATGTACAACACACTAGCAAGCATACCCTGTATCAACACTGTAGCAGCTGAATAGCAAGAGCCTAGCAACCACCTGAATATCCTAGCAATCCTAGCTGCATGGTTATTCATTAAAAGATTGTGATCTTGATTAAAACACCCACAAGACCTTATTTCAAAATAACAAAAATTTGCAGGTGTTTATTAAACTTTAGAAAATCTCATACTGGAACATTCAAATCTGTGTTTGCACTGCCACTGACACAAAGAGAGCAAGGGAAATACTCTTAAAACAAGATTATTTATTTTACCCTCTTGCAGATAAATGTACTTATTTTAAGTAAAATGTACAGAAGTGTAATGGGGCAAACAAGATGTGAGACATGTGGCTCCATGTGCAAAGCTTATAAGGTTGTGGTCAAACAGGCGAGGGTCAGGCAATGGCAAACAGATTTATTGAGGGCAAGACACAAGAATAGTCTGGTGAATGGGTGTGGGGTCGATCTCCGGCAAACAAAGTCCAAACAGGGTAATCCAAAGGGTTAATCCAATATAAACAAGCAAGAATGAGGTAACACGGGGAAAGCAGGCAAGACAAGACTATGACTACGAACTAAGGACTGGAAACTAGGGCAGAAAACTGGCTCTGTAATGTGCTACCACTAGAAAAATGATATAAGCAAACAATACTCGGCCGTGAGAAAGAGGAAGTCCATGGCTTAAGTAGCATGTCTGATTGGATTCAGCTGTGTAAAGAGGCTGTTCTAGGTGGGGATTGAACCCGGGTCTGTTGTGTTCAAAGTCACTGAGTTAACGGAGTGAGCTAACTCCCCACTCAATGATTCCAAGAGCAGGGGTGATCAAACAGCAAGGAGTCATGGATCTTCAACAAAAGACAATCTTTACTAATAAAAGGTGGAACAAAACAAGAGAAGCCGGGCTTCCAAGAAACAGTACAAAGAAAAGTAGACACAAGGGTCCAAAGACTTAAACTTAAACATTAACAGACTTAGCTTGCAACAGGTAACATAGGCTTAAGACTGAACAATAAGGCATGGCACAAACACACTTAAATAGGGCGAGATACAAGTGTGATGCATCAGGCATAATGAGTGGTAGTGTTCAGCAGGAGTCTGGTGAGAGGTGCCACCTGCCAACCAGGAGGAAAATAGCAGTCCAGTTAAGGGTTCCTTACAGGAGTCCCCCCTCTAAGAACGGCTCCTGACATTCACTTGGTGGAGTCTTTGGGTGCGGAGCAAATCCGTAATGAGAGTAGGGTCCAGAATGTCTTGAGCAGGCACCCATGAGCACTCCTCTGGGCCGTAACCCTCCCAGTCGACCAAATACTGTACTTTTCCACGGACCTGACGAGAATCCACCAACCTACGCACAGTGTAAGCTGGTTGTCCGTCGATGATACGGGCAACTGGGGCAGGTTTGCGAGCTGGGTAAAGAGAAGAACAAACAACAGGCTTTAACCGAGAGACATGAAACGTTGGGTGAATCCTCATGGACCTGGGCAGATGTAGGCGGTAAGCTACTGGATTTATCTTTCTGAGGATCTTAAAAGGACCAATATAACGTGGAGCCAGTTTGCGAGATTCCACCCGCAGAGGCAGATCTCTGGTAGAGAGCCACACCCTCTGACCCGGACGAAGCATTGGTCCCAACCTCCGACGCCGGTTTGCCTGCCTCCACTGTTGTTGAGTGGCTTTTAGTAAAGCTGCCGGGGCCTTCTTCCAAGCCCGTTGACAATGGCGAACCAGTTGAGCAGCAGCAGGAACACATACCTCTGACTCCTGTCCAGGAAACAAAATGGGAGGGAACCCGTACTGGCACTCAAAAGGGGACATGCCTAAGGAAAAATGGTAGAGAGTATTATGTGCAACCTCTACCCAGACTAATCGAGAGCTCCAAGTGGTCTGATTGTCTGCTGCCAAACATCTCAAAGTTTTCTCTATCTCCTGATTCACCCTCTCTGTCTGCCCATTAGACTGGGGATGAAATCCAGATGACAGACTGATGTCAGATCCAATGAGACAGCCAAAAGCCTTCCAGAACCGGGAGGTGAACTGAGAACCTCTATCGGAGACAATATCCTGGGGGAATCCATGAATCCTGAACACATGCTGCATTAGGAGCTCTGCAGTCTGGCTAGCTGTGGGAAGTTTGGGTAATGGCAGGAGGTGACAGGCCTTGGAAAATCTATCCACCACCACAAGAATGACAGTATTACCTTGGGATTCAGGCAGACCTGTGACATAGTCCAGAGATATGTGCGACCAAGGATGTTTAGGATAGGTAGAGGATGCAGTAGTCCTTGAGGGTGGGTTCTGAGCCCCTTGTTCTGGGCACACACAGTGCAAGCGGCGACAAAATCATGGACGTCTTTTTGCAACTTTGGCCACCAAAATCTCCTCTGGATGAGCTTGCAAGTTCTAGTGGACCCAGGATGACCAGAGGGGAGGGAGGCATGTGCCCACTGCAACACATCAGAATGGAATCGGTTAGGAACAAAAAGACGTCCTGGTGGACCATTACCTGGATCCGACTGCTGCCGTTGGGCCTTCTTAATGGCAGCCTCAATGCCCCACTGGATAGCTCCGATTATTCTGGAGGCAGGAAGGATGGGTTCTGGTCTGGCCTCCTCCTCTGGGGAGTCAAACTGCCTCGAAAGTGCATCTGGTTTTGAATTATTGGAACCTGGGCGGTAAGAAAGAACAAAGTCAAACCGATTAAAAAACAGTGCCCAGCGCGCTTGGTGGGAATTCAGTCTCTTGGCCTCCCAAATGTAGGTTAGGTTTCTGTGGTCTGTCCAGATGAGGAGTGGATGCTTGGCCCCTTCCAACCAATGCCTCAACTCCTCCAATGCCACCTTTACTGCCAACAGCTCTCAGTTTCCAATATCATAATACCTCTCTGCTGCAGTTAGTCGATGAGACAGATAAGCACATGGGTGAAGCCTGTTGTTAACCCTGGCTCTTTGGGACAAAACTGCCCCTGCCCCCACACCAGAAGCATCAACCTCCACCACAAAGGGCAACTCTGGGTCTGGAAGGGTTAAGATAGGGGCGGACGTAAAGAGTCTTTTCAGCTTGTTAAAAGCTTGATTGGCCTTCTCAGTCCACATGAATGATCGGGCAGACTTCTTGGTGAGTGCGTAGAGAGGTTCTGCAACAGAGCTGAAGTTTCTGATAAATCTTCTATAAAAATTTGCAAACCCAAGAAAACGTTGTACCTGCTTCACATAATTAGGCTGGGGCCATTCCTGGACTGCTCGCACCTTGCCAGGATACATCTGGATGTTGCCCTTGGAAACGATGAAACCAAGAAATGGGGTTGAAGACACATGAAATTCGCTCTTTTCCAGCTTGACGAAGAGGCTGTGTTTAAGTAACTGGGACAGGACCTGTCGAACATGTTGAATGTGTTCTTGGTAGTTGCATGAGAAAATGAGGATATCATCAAGGTAGACAAAATTGAACTTGTTCAGCATCTCCCGCAAGACATCATTAATCAGCGCCTGGAAGACAGCTGGGGCATTGACCAGGCCAAAGGGCATTACCCTGTACTCATAGTGGCCTGTCAGGGTGTTGAAAGCCGTATTCCACTCGTCACCTTCTCGAATCCTGACCAGATGGTAGGCATTTTGGAGATCTAACTTAGTGAATATGGTGGCCCCTTGCAGGATCTCAAAAGCAGAGGTCATCAGGGGCAGCGATTCTTAATGGTGATGCGGTTGAGACCCCTGTAGTCGATGCAAGGCCTTAGGTCACCATCCTTTTTCTCAACAAAGAAAAACCCCGCTCCAGCAGGTGAGGTCGAAGTACGAATAAAACCATTATCCAAGGCTTCCTTGAGGTACTTCTCCATAGCGGCCCTCTCAGGTGCAGAGAGAGAGTAAAGCCTACCCCGCGGTGGGCATGCTCCAGAAACCAAGTCTATGGCACAGTCATATGGTCTGTGGGGAGGAAGAGAGGTGGCTCGGGACTTGCTGAAGACTTCCTTGAGATCAGTATACTCTGGACAGTTCAGGGAGAAACACAGGAGGCATAATACTCTGGATCTTCGAAAAGGAAAGCTGCAGTGCATCCGTGGCCTGAGGAACTTGAGACGACTCAGGATGAAATGCTGGGCACTTCATGGTGGCGGATTTAAACTGAGATACAGGTAGCCCTTGAGTGCTGGACCTGTCTGGATTGAGATTGGCAGGCCACCTGGATAGTGTCGACATCGGCCCTGGGTATACCTCCAGTTTCTCAGTAGAAGGGCAAAAAGAAAAAGCAGAAACACAACAGTTAGTTCCCCAACCTTTAACTACACCTCTTGACCACTCAATATTTGGGTTGTGACAAGTTAGCCATGGAAATCCAAGAACTAAGGGGAGTTCTGGTAACTGGATGAGAAAAAACTGTATAAGTTCCTTGTGACCCCCAATTTCAAACTGAATAAACGAAGTGCAGTGACTAACCTGTCCCGCCCCCAAGAGGTCTGCCATCGAGAGCCGTGATGGTTAGAGGTTTCTGGAGGAGCACAGATGGAATGCCCAAACGTCGGGCTACATCTAGATCCAAAAAGTTTCCAGCAGCCCCAGAGTCAATGAAAGCACCAAGCTGGTGATTCTGGTTGTTGTGGAAGATGGTGGCTTGGATAGTTACTCCAGGGGTTGTAGGATGAGGGAAGACATCTACTCTCGTTCCAGTTCCCCCTTTCCTGGACGAGAACTGGCTTTTCCTGACAATTCAGGACAGTTGGATCGGAAATGGCCAGACTTTCCACAGTACAGACAGCGTCGCTCCCTCATCCGTCGCTCCCTTTCTGTCTGGGTTAATCTGGTTCAACCCAGCTGCATGGGTTCCTCCAGATCGCTGGGTTTCCCGAGTGGTTCAACAGTATTGGAAAATTCCTGAGGACGATACACACTGGTCTCCTGACGTCATTCCTGTTGTTGTTCTCGGAGACGATGATCTATTCGGAGAGCCACCTCGATTAGGGATTCCAAATCAGGAGAAGGGTCTCTAAAAGCTAACTCATCCTTGAGTTCCGGAGACAAGGCCTGGTGGAATGTGGCCCTTAAGGCTCGCTGGTCCCAACCACTCTCTGAAGCTAGGGTACGAAACTCAATGGAAAACTCCGCCACACTTCGAGTGCCTTGAGAGAGTCGAAGCAAACGGTAGTCCACATCACCTGTGCTGACTGGATGGTGGAAGACTCTCTTCATTTCAGCAACGAAGCTGCCACTGTTTGCAGTGAGTGGTGCCTGTTGGTCCCACAAAGCCGAGGCCCAGTCTAAAGCCTTGCCAGTAAGAAGGGTAATGATGTAAGCAACCTTGCTGCTCTCTGTGGGGAAGCTGCCAGGTTGTAACTGAAATACTAGGGTGCATTGAGTGACGAACCCACGACACTTCTCAGGACTGCCATCAAATTGTTCTGGTGCTGGTAATTTGGGTTCTGACAGGGCAGTTACCACTGCTTGAGAAGGATTACCATGTGACAGCTGAGGCTCTTGAGATGAAGAGACTGGAGACTGAAGATTTAAACGTTGAAGAATCTAAGTAAGGATCTGCTCATGTTGCTGAATGGCAGCAGCTTGCCCTGATATGGCAGACAGAATGCGATCCACATTAGAGTGTGGTGGACTCTCCTCCGCTGGATTCATGTTTTGAGGTTCGGTCTTGCTGTAACGAGGCTGTTCTAGGTGGGGATTGAACCCGGGTCTGTTGTGTTCAAAGTAACTGAGTTAACGGAGTGAGCTAACTCCCCACTCAATGAATCCAAGAGCAGGGGTGATCAAACAGCAAGGAGTCGTGGATCTTCAACAAAAGACAATCTTTACTAATAAAAGGTGCAACAAAACAAGAGAAGCCGGGCTTCCAAGAAACAGTACAAAGAAAAGTAGACACAAGGGTCCAAAGACTTAAACTTAAACTTTAACAGACTTAGGTTGCAACAGGTAACATAGGCCCAAGACTGAACAATAAGGCATGGCACAAACACACTTAAATAGGGCAAGATACAGGTGTGATCAGGCATAATGAGTGGTAGTGTTCAGCAGGAGTCTGATGAGAGGCACCACTTGCCGACCAGGAGGAAAATAGCAGTCCAGTTAAGGGTTCCTTACAAGCTGTGTGTGTCTAATCAGTGCATTCAGCTGTGTGTGTGTAATCAGTGCAACGGATGATGGGAACTATAGTCCTGGGTGAAGTGCAACAGTTAGTGTGGTGTAAGAGTCCATATGATGGATGAGTGACCTCTGGTGGAGATCAGACAGAAGTCCATGGACAGAATTCATAACAGGAAGTCCATAAAGGCCATAAATTATTATTATTTTTATTTCTTGTTTTCTCATGATCACAACTTAATTTTCTTGTGATCTCAACATAATGAAAGTTGTTTTCTCGTTATCACAACTTAATTTTCTTGTGATCTCGAGAAAACAAGAAAAATAAACAAAATCACAATCACTTCCATAAAAATGCACTTAATTTATATTTTTTTTTCTTATAGGATTTTACATTTTCATAGCCTGAAAAATAAATGACTACTTGAATGTGTACTTGAAATGCAAAAGCATCATACATAACGGTCTTGTGCAATCTATCATTGAAAAGTTCTCAACTAGCAGAATACGAAAAGAATATTTGTTTCAGTTAGAGACTAAAATATACTTTTTTAAAAAAAAAGTTGCCAGATGTACATGTAAACAGTAAACAAGGATTTTGTGCCAAGTTTTGGTTTATAACTTCATGAAACGTTAGTAAACCATAGTAGACTGCATATCTTTATCAGGATCCTAATTGTTGTCGCTTATTCTATGTAATAATGCATTTTTAATTTTACATTTTTAAGTGTCAGATTAATGATTTATGACTATAATTTATGATCACCTGAACAGGTTAATTGTTGTCAACTGTTTTATGATCAGATATATGATCCATGTCACCCTGACGAAATGAGAGATGAGTTGACTTATGCACCAAGGAAAACAGCTTGACAAAGTTTATCCATGAAGGTGTGGATATCAGGATTTTCCAATGTCTTGTGGTCGTGTAGGAAGATATGTGTTTCACAAAGTGAAGCTCTATGCTGTGGATATTGAAGAGGATTTTACGTCGCAGGAACAAATGTCTGTGAATGACTGTGGTGACAAAACTTTGAACACTAAGGAGTGGGATGGTATGACTCCTGACACAAGGTTTTTATGTGTTTGGGGATCACAGTAAAAAGTTACCAGACAAAAGTTTTTTTTGCTGCAAAAACAGTAACACTTATAAAAACTTACATTAATAAATAATTAACAAACATTATATAATGGTTAACTGACTATTAGTTAATATACAGTAGGTGGACAACCAAAATGCCTACTGCCGCCGCAGGTCCACGGCCTTAACTGCAAGTCAGTCGCGTGTTAAAGTTATCCGTGAAACTATCGCCAGGTGGCGCAAAAGGGACGGGTTGCAAACTGACTGTAATTGTAAAATTTTGGTTTGTAAACGGAGATGAAACGACGAAGTAAAACAACAATTACATTATAATATAACATTGTAACACTTAAAAACCATTAGAAAAATTACAGTGAGTTAATTTCAAAACGTGGGATAGTCTTAGGCTACAGTCTACTAAAAGAAAGACCTTTACACAAAGGCTCTTACTGCATGCTATTGTTATTAAACAGTCATTATATATATATATATATATATATATATATATATATATATATATATATATATATATATATATATATATATATATATATATACATACACACACACAGATTAAAAGCTAAATGTTTTCATTTTGGTTCGTTCTTGGCAAAAAAATAAAAGATCCTTCAGCCTCCATATGCAGAGTGAAATGAGAACGGTCCAGCATTTAGAAATAATTTTTATGTGTGACTTTACTGTGTGACCAAAAATGGAGTATTATCGGTTTCAGCTGTTTGATCGCGCTGGCCTCACTTGCACATATTCATTGGAAAAAGCGAAGCCGTTCACCGTGCCATTCGGCATGAGCAGTGGTCCACTTTGGCATATTTTTTGCTCATTATGATTTTTTTCCATCGATACTGAAACACGCGTGAACTACATAGCCTATTTTACCTAATGAATAATAATAGTTTAGCTTCAAAATGTGCAACATCACGAATATGGAAACGTTTGGATTTGTCCCAAATGAGAGAGGTTAGCCCAACCTTACCTTATGTTTCGCATTATTATTATTATTATTATTTTGTTTTTGTTTATAGCTAAGCCTATATTATTATATACTGCAATTATATTCATCCATTACAATTATATATTTTTAATTCTTGTTCTGTTCTGATAATTAAATTTAAAGGATTTGTTTTAAAGTAAGGGGAACTAAAAATATCTTGTTGGTACATTATAACATTATTAGGCCTGCCGTTATTTTTTCTGAATGTAATAAAATGCGACTTATACATGACTTATTTAATTGATTTTTCCTCTCAAAAACTTAATTTATTTTTAGCGTGTTTTAAAAAAAAACACGCAGCAAACGAATATAAAATTTGTAACTGTGGGTTAATCTAGGCTATGTTGTTAACTATTTACAAGTTTCGTGTTTGTGCTTATCCCGGGTTTTTTTTCATTGCATCTGAAAATTACTTTAAGAAGCAAAGCCTCCTCCCCTCTAAAAATTGTGCATGCCCATTTACTTTGTGCGCTCTGCTGCAGAACCTGCCAATTTAAAAATGTTTGATATAAAGGTTGCTGTCCCATTTTAAACAGGAATTGTTCATTTTAAAAACAATCAAATTATATTGTTAGTTTCATGGTAACAAGCAATCAAGGTCTTTGTTTACTATACAAGATAAAAGTTCATTAACATGCACTGACATTTTCACCCGTTTCAACTAATAAACTCCTTGAGATTTTAAACTCGGTTTAATAGTATTGAGATTCAAGTTGAATCTATTATAAAAAAAAAAACTGAAGGTCTATGAAATGTCATTCAATAAAGCATTTTTTTAAACAATGGCACTTAGAGTTTTGAACTAAAATATTATTTCAACCATATAGCCTGTGAATAAATAAAATGCATACTTTTCAATGAAAGAACACTTAAAGAGAGTGTAGGTTGCTTCTGGTGTTTGGATTTGTACTTCAATATAATGAGCTCCAAGTTTAAGAAAAGCCTACACTAGGTGTTTTTTTTTTCCAAAATATTTTTTTCTCTCTCTATTTAACCTGTTAATCAGACCCCCCATTATGGGACTCACAGCTGAAAGTGGCCTACCTAACTTAAAATTGTAACAGTTCCTTACTTCAGTGTGTTACACACATAGTTTTGGTGTCTTTGGAAAGAAGACCCTTTGGGCTTTACTTTTTATCAACCAGAGTTGATAATGCTCAAAAATATTAAAAGTTATAGACACTGAAGTGCCTTGAAAAAGATCAGCATTTAAACACTATAATAAACACACATGAATTATCTGCTTGATGACATGGTTATTTTTATTATTGCGAAGTGAGATGAATGAAGAGCGTGTCTGGAGAAGGGAAGTTTAGTTTATCAAGTTAGTCAGTGATTTTAGCAACACAGGTTCAAATCCCGGGTTGTAGTGTTTTTTGTTTTTATATATTGTCAGGGACTCACAGTCACAGCCACCCCAATCATCACCAGCACCTGATCCCAATCAATCCCGATCCCAATCGCTGTACTGATCACCTGCACCTGCACCCAGCAATCACTCACCAGGACAAAGCCACCATCACGCCAGTACTCTGGCATCGAGCTGGTGCCCGACCCATCTCCTCTAACCTGTCATTTCTGTGTCCTCAGATTCCCTTTGATGATCTCCAGCGATACTCCTTTGCTGTCTCCCCCGTGTTACTCTCCAGAGCTCTGGGATTTATCCTTGCAAAGACTTACCATTTCATTGTCACACTGCAACTTGTAAATAAACTGTCTACTTTCACTAAACCCTCTGCCTGCATCCTGGTTTGTGACATATATATATATATATATATATATATAGTTTATACACTACCGTTCAAAAGTTTGTGATCAGTAAGACTTGTAATGTTTTTTTTAAAGAAGTCTCTTCTGCTCATCAAGGCTGCATTTATTTGATCAAAAATGCAAAAAAAACCTGTAATCTTGCAAAGTGTTATTAGAATATAAAATAATGGTTCCTATTTAAATATCCTTTAAAATATAATTTATATCTGTGATGCAAAGCTGAATTTTCAGCATCATGACTCCAGTATAAAGTGTCACATGATCCTTCAGAAATCATTCTAATATGCTGATTTATTATTAGAATTATCAGTGATGGCAACAGCCAAATATTTTTTTGGAAGCTGTGTGGGAGCTTTTTTTCAGGATTCTTTGATGAATAAAAAGTTAAAAAGAACAGCATTTATTTAAAATAGAAATCTTTTCTAAGAATATACACTACTGTTCAAATGTTTGGGGTTGGTAAATTTCTATTTTCTTTTTTTGAAAGAAATTAAAGCTTTTATTCAGCAAGGATGTGTTAAATTGTTAAGAAGTGATAGCAAAGATTTACATTGTTAGAAAATATTCATATTTTGAATAAATGCTGTTTCTTTTAACTTTTTATTCGTCAAAGAATCCTGAAAAAAGAATCACAGCTTCCAAAAACAATTTTTGTCAGCACAACTGTTGATAATTCTAATAATAAATCAGCATATTAGAATGATTTCTGAAGGATCATGTGACACTTTATACTGGAGTAATGATGATGGAAATTCAGCTTTGCATCACAGAAATAAATTATATTTTAAAGTATATTAAAATAGAAACCATTATTTTATATTGTAATAACATTTTGCAAGATTACAGTTTTATTTCTGTATTTTGGATCAAATAAATGCAGCCTTGATGAGTGGAAGAGACTTCTTTAAAAAACATTACAAGTCTTACTGATCCCAAACTTTTGAACGGTAGTGTATATAATAAAATAATATATAAACTGCTTAATACAAATGTGTGTATTCTGCAGTTTACTTGTTTATGTTACACCATTTTTTTTTCTTTTAGATGTCCATGTCCATTTTACACTAAGCAACCAGTAGCACTCAGAATTCACTCCAGCTGGAGGGGGTTGGGGTTTGGGGGTAGTTCTGTAAAGCTTGTGGGGGTTGAAAAATAATGGTGTGAATCTCTTGATCTTTCATATGGACAGTGTCTGATGAGGGTTTCAAACTTGCAGAGCACATTTAGGCAAAGTGTCTGTAACTCTCTCACGACCGGTTCGTTCATGTTTTGCTAGGTGGCTAATTCGTACGACCTCATTTGTGCGATTTTGTACGATTTGTCTAGATTCCAGTGACTGGTAGGTTTAGGGGCGGGATTAGGTGTAGGTCATTCACAAATTCATAAGAATTGTCCAACTCATAAAATACATACAATTTAGCAAAAAAAAAAAAAAAACGATGAATTTGTACGAATGAGGTCGTAAAAATTCATATGAATTGGCCACCTCTTGAAATATGTATGAGTTGCCGTGAGATCAAGCTTAGGATAAATGCCTCGTTTGGTTTGGCTTTTGCAATTTTTGCAACTGCATAGGCCTACAGAATATTACATACAATATAATGTTTTTTTCTCAGGAGAGATGAGGCGTTTCTGAGAGAGAGACAAAGAAACTGGCAAAAGAGATGCGCATCTCCCAAGGAGACCAAAACTTTTGTTCTTAAAGGGATAGTTCACCCAAAAATGAAAATTATGTCATTAATGACTCACCCTCATGTCGTTCCAAACCCGTGAGACCTCCGTTCATCTTCGGAACACAGTATAAGATATTTTAGATTTAGTCCGAGAGCTTTCTGTCCCTCCATTGAGAATGTATGTACGGTATACTGTCCACGTCCAGAAAGGTAATAAAAACATCTTCAAAGTAGTCCATGTGACATCAGAGGGTTCGTTAGAATTTTTTGAAGCATCGAAAATACATTTTGGTCCAAAAATATCAAAAACTACGACTTTATTCAGCATTGACTTCTCTCCCGGGTCTGTTGTGAGCGCGTTCACAACACTGCAGTTTAGTGATATCCGGTTCACGAACGAATCACTCGATGTAACCGGATCTTCTTGAACCAGTTCACCAAATCGAACTGAATCGTTTGAAACGGTTCGCGTCAACAATAAGCATTAATCCACAAATGACTTAATCTGTTAACTTTTTTAACATGGCTGACACTCCCTCTGAGTTCAAATAAACCAATATCCCGGAGTAATTCATTTACTCAAACAGTACACTGACTGAACTGCTGTGAAGAGAGAACTGAAGTTTTCTCGGATGCAATTGGAATGCCTAGTTCAGAAAAAACTGGTTTGAACTGGTAGGGGATGTTGTAATTGTTAGCAAGGATCCAGCACATGGCTTCGGAAAGCATGTAAAAAAATTTTGGGCTGCTTTTACAACTGAAAGTCAGGCGGATGGCGAAATAATACTTGTTATGCCAGTATATTCCGAAGAGATGCCAGAAATTTTGGGTTTAATGGCATGACTTTGAAGGCTGATATGATGTCGATTTTTGCTAAATATGCTCTGCGGCCGGTGGATTTGATTAGTTGAATTTCTTGGTTGACATCGTGATGTAAGGTCCACGCACTTGGCCCAAGATAGGTATCCAGTGCTGGATGAAGGTTTCCTGTATGTTCGGTCTTTTCAGCGTGCAAAGTTATTAAATATAGATTAAACTCAAATATGACTCCATTTCATTATTTAATCTGACTCCATTTTATTATGACCTCAAATTTAGGTTGAAATGCAAATTGGTTATATGTCTGTTTCTAATTAGTATTCTTCTGACATTTGATTATTCTAATTAAATTCTTTATTTTATATTTACTCGTTCATTCGGGTTATCATGTCACTAACAAGGATACAACATAATCTACTAGAGTCAATAATTAAAACAGAATAAAATCAAATGTAACAATTTATTATCAGTCAGGTAAATATGTATTCTGCCAATTACATATCCAATTCATGTCGCAAACACCACCGGACACAGATGCAGGTTTCAGTATGAGACCAATTTATTTAATAAGTCCAAAAGAAACTTACTCAAACGAACAGAAACAGGCCGGGAAATCAGGAAAATAGTCCAACAGAAAAATTAGAAGCTTCAATGTCCTTGCGAAACCACCTGGCAGGGGGCGCCCGATGGCGCGGCCGTGTAGAGAACAGAGAGGGGAGGAAGACACATGAGAACAAACATCAGGGCGGACCGAAAAACTTCTGCGGAATGCAGGTGCCTGGTCAAGGAAATGAGAAAGAGAACAAAGAAAGAACAAAACAACTGGTAGCAGCAAAAACCTGACAAGGACCGACAATGGCACGACTGAACAGGGCTAGACTGGAGCGGACAGAGTGGCTGTACATAGACTATTGGCGTGCAACCATCTGGCACCAATTGGCACAAAAGACGGAAATAAATACAGCGAGAGATGAACAGACATTGAATTCAGGTCATCACCTGTTATAGATCAAATAACATGGTCATTATATAAGTGTTTAAACTACCAATTACATTTACTTGAACATATTTAAGAATCAGAATATCAGATATTTCACAATATAGGGAACACAATTGTGAATATTTTACATAAAAAAGAGGGCATGCACAAGCGCTGCTATCAAACACCAACAAGTACCCTATCGATTGAGTGTGAGGATGGTGTGGGGGGTTTCTTCGACAACTTTGGCAATAAACAACATCCGTTTTCAACCAGTAATCAGAAATTCTGAAGTGGTACAATATTCTGCCATTCAGGTGCAAGATTTTTCATCAGACACCTGAAATGGCGTAGGGATAATGTAATTATTATGTTGAAACTGTATAGCTATGGTTTTATTCAAAACAGTGTTTCAGCTTTTGTGAAAAAATCTAAAACAATCTCAATGCAAATTCTCAAAGATGTATCTAAAAGTAAAATATGCATACCTGACCTTAGAAAATACATAGTATGAAGTAGAGGTGTTCACGGGTCCAAAAATTTGTGCCCGAACCTGAAAGAGACCCGTAATGTACTACACCGAACCGACCTGGACCCGTCTATTATTTCAAAAGCTGGACCTGGACTCGTGTAGATCCGAGAAATGTCTACCCGGACCCGACCTGGACCCATCTATTATTTGAAAGCTGGACCCGATTGTCACATATTCCACCTTAAATTGCTATTACAAGTCAATAAACTTGTTGCAAAAAATACAACTTTTTGTCTTACCTAATTTAAGGAGCCATTGTCTCTCTTCCTTGCACCTGACTGCCTGTGATGCATTACAATCCTCCGAGTTATCCATGTTATTCCTCTCGTTATTCCAAGTCCAAGCTTAACCCACTCATTATTTCAGCTTCAAAAGTCCACTTGATGTCACCGTGACGGATGACAAATGCAACTGTGCACATGTACATTCTGACTCGAGTTAACTCGCATAATAACTTCGACTGTTTGCCCTTTTGAACTACAATAACGATTGCTCGTTCAGTGCCATGGCCGCTGCTGACGTTGTTTATTTGCTATAATCTCTGTGCTCTCTGCTCTGCGTCGAGTCTGAATCTGACCACTAAAACTTTAAAATTAAACGGTTAATTTATATTATTATAAAAATGGGAGAAAATGTAAAGCGCGGTTTGGCGGTCGAAGTCATTGTGTCCCTCACTGGTTGCCATAGAAACATGACACCCGCTTGAGACTGCACATGCGTGCTAGCTGGATCAACCTAAAATATGCTTTTCAACGCATATTTTATAGACCCGAACCCGTACGGGTCCCAGGTCGGGTCCCGGGTTGACGGGTCTCGGGTGCACTGTGAAGACCTCTAATATGAAGTGAAGAGACACACACCACACTACAGGCTTTCTGGCTACAGAATCGACCCGACACTTTTGCTGCAATCCTTTAAATACAACACCAAGGTAAAACATCCCCCAAATGGAAGCATGTACAAACAATTAGAATTTGCATTAAGACAGGTCCCAGACCTAGGTGGTTTTACACCTCAATGGAAAAAGAAGGTACTTTACATGGAAGACCCTGGGAAAGGGCACTCCCATTAAAGTAAGCAAAATATCTCTTAACTCTTAGGATCTGTACTATCTTTTATTCTACTTTTGTAAGATTGAGACCATTGTACCTCTCGCCCCGAGACTATTCAAATGATACCAAACATGGCCATTCTGAGTGAAACAAGTGGAGGGAGGATGGGTAAGGAAGGGGATGAGAAGGAACTGATAACATATGTGAGAGAGGCGTTTCCTGCACCTCCACTCTGTGGGGTGTCTCGAAGATCCTCGTGTATGTTTGAATTGTCCGTTTCTCAGGAGATCAAAGTATCTGAGGTTCTTTCATCCTTACAGTGATAGTGTAAAGAGAATTCTGAGAGGGGAATAAGACTATTGAGAGATCGATAATGATGCGCTTCTTTCCAGAGAATTTTTTGGGGGCTATACCGATAGGGTTTATGCAATGTACATGTAAAAATTGACATTTTTGCCTGAAACAGCGGAAATCGTTGAATTTATTGCAAAATTTGGCAATTTGGAATGGAAGAATAACGACCTTTACCTGGGGCAGAGCGATCTGACCCGGACTGTGGGCAGGAGTGGGACTGATGAATGAGAGACCTACAAATAGAACAGGAGATGTTACGGCAGCCGAGGAAGACACGATTATACAAATCAAAGTCGGGGGCACCCCAGTAGGGGCACTAGTTCCACTGCGTGACCTTTGTGGCGCATTTAGCTGAAAATAGCTTGTGATAAGTGTAGAAGTGGCTGCCGCCGAATGACAGAGAAAGTCAGCGATAATAGAGATTTAATCATTTAGCTCTCTATGCCTGTTTGGAAAAACTAAACCGATTACGTTTGTATAATTTCCAAATGTTAGAACGAATTCTGCAAGTGAAAGAATGCGATTGGAGCTAGAGGCTAAATCTTTAAGGGTCACAGAAAAAGCGCCACAGTCCAAGGACTGATAGCAATCTTTTTGTGGGATGGGAGATAGAAGAAATGCTAAGTCCACGTCCATACCAGAAGATTTGGGTGCAGAGCGGAATGGACATGGATGGGGGCTACATGGCAATGGCGTGAGAAGGAGTTGCTGTTGGAACGGTCGTGTAGAGAGTATAGGGTGGAGGACGGGCTGGAATAACGTTAGAGTGTGTGGCGAATTTGGAGGAGGGCACTGAGTAGGACATCATCGTTCCTTGCTGGTGTGGCCGGTATGAGAACCGGAATTGGAGGAAGCTGGGTTTGGCTGGGTGGCGGAAGGAGATAGTGGTTTGGACTGAACAATGACTGCTGCTTATATACGGTCGAAACGATGATTGGCACAACTGGTTGATTAGGCCCCTTCCGAACCAGCATTGTGAACTTAATTTTGTGCTTTGGCTGGCTGTGAGCCAGAGATGGACCCGCTGAGCATTTGTTTTAATGTCATCACTATTCAGAGTTTTCAATCATTTAAAGCTTATTTTAGGTTTCATACATTTAAATACACACAAGTATTACCAAAAAATACATATAGTTTGAAAATACACACTGATGTCTATAGAAGCAGCAATAACAATCCTTACAAATATAATTTGACAACATGTTTTATTGATATCATATACACATTGTGTAGGTAACCTTAAAGTTTATTCTATTCTCACAGTTCACTGGGAGCTTACTTTCATGTCTTTCGGGAGGAAAGGATGAATTTACGTGTCCTTTTAAATCCCACAGCTCATCACCTGTTATAGATCAAATAACATGGTCATTATATAAGTGTTTAAACTACCAATTACATTTACTTGAACATATTTGAGAATCAGAATATCAGATATTTCACAATATAGGGAACACAATTGTGAATATTTTACATAAAAAAGAGGGCATGCACAAGCGCTGCTATCAAACACCAACAAGTACCCTATCGATTGAGTGTGAGGATGGTGTGGGGGGTTTCTTCGACAACTTTGGCAATAAACAACATCCGTTTTCAACCAGTAATCAGAAATTCTGAAGTGGTACAATATTCTGCCATTCAGGTGCAAGATTTTTCATCAGACACCTGAAATGGCGTAGGGATAATGTAATTATTATGTTGAAACTGTATAGCTATGGTTTTATTCAAAACAGTGTTTCAGCTTTTGTGAAAAAATCTAAAACAATCTCAATGTAATATTTTTTTCAAGTGTGTTTACTGTGTGCAGATGAGTGATATGATTATTTCTTATGCTTAATATTTTCAACAAACAACTACAGAAAATAAATTTCTTCTTATAACTCTTTATTATACACACACCACATTCAACATTACAGATATTAACAAGATAAAAAAAATTAATACTGTATCTTGTAGATACTTAGAATATATCCTTGGAGCATGCCCCCTCTCTGTTTTTTTTTTTAATGAATTGGTTTTTGGGGGTTTCAGTTTGATTTTGAAAGAGTTAATTGTATGTCTAACTCAGTGATTTGGCACCACTGAATATGGTATGTTTAAAGTAGCAAATGCCTCCAGAAACTCGTTCTATCCACGAGGTCTCTGATCATCTGCAATCTTCTGTGGTGCTGTGATACTTTTAGCTAAATCCAGCATGTCAACACAAACTCACCTGGCTCTATCCAAGAAGTGACATCTTTAGATTTAGACATTTTATCTAAAATGTAACAAACATTTGCATTCTTCTGTGGTCTGCACAGCGTCTTGTATTCTGAGCCATCTTTATCATTTGGTTTCTGTGTGGACCTGTGTTCACCTTTCTCATTATTTACACTACATGCATGAATCGATGAAACAGGCAGTGATGTAGGTGTCGATTTTGTGCCTCTTTGGGATGGCACCACGAGGCATTGTTCACTTGAAACTCAATCTTCTGGAGGGTGCATAAGTCTGAACTAGCGAGTTTGGGTATATTGGTGCAGAGCTAGAAGTTGACGTGTAGGCAAATATTAGTACCTTGAGATTGATGCGAGCAGCTATTGGCAACCAGTGCAATCTGATGAAGAGAAGTGTGACGTGGAATTTTTTTCTGCTCATTGAAGGCCACACTCGCTGGATCAGTTGCAGAGGGCTTGACAGTACATGCGGGAAGCCTCGCCAAGAGAGCATTACAATAGTCCAGTCTGGAGAGAACAAGATCTTGGACAAGGAGTTGTGCGGCCTGCTCTGATAGGAAGGGTCTGATCTTCCTAATGTTGTTTAAGGCAAATCTGCAGGACCGGGCCATTCTAGCAATATGGTCTGTTGAAGCTTAACTGATCATCAACCACAACTTCAAGATTCATGGCTGTCTTGGAAGGAGTTATGGTTGACAAACCCAGCTGTATAGAGAAGTTGTGATGAAGTGCTGGGTTGGCAGAGACCATGAGCAGTTCTGTCTTAGCAAGGTTGTGTTGAAGGTTATTGTTCCTTCATCCTGCCAGAAATGTCTTTCAGACAGGCTGCAATGCGAAAAGCTATCATAGGCTCATATGGTTGGAATGTCATTCGAGTGTCATTCGCATGGTAGTAAAATCAAAATATGTGTAATGGTGGGTGCTGGTGTGCTTAATAACACTTCGTTTGACATAGATGCATACTCATACAGATCTCTCTCAGGGTATGGACTAATAAAGGTATAATTTTCAGTGCTGTTACTTTTTAAACGCATACATGGGGTCTTTAGCGAACTGTGTCATAATTTATTACCCTCCTCCTCATTAATTTTTAAAATTAGACATCAATCTTTTTAGTATTCCTTAATCTATTCATCCTAAACAAAACAACAAGAAAACAGTAAATAAAAGTCTGTTTATTAATTTTTTGTAAAAAGTGTTTAGGGTTGCTAGTGACCCGAAGTATGTAATAGTGTAAGTATATTTTAACTGTGCAATAATAATTAAATATCTGATGACTTAATAAGAGCAATTAACCTTTATTCCTCAAGGTGGCACTGTTTAATAGACCATGAT
Organism: allo-octoploid hybrid of Carassius auratus x Cyprinus carpio; assembly: GCA_024542945.1. NCBI lineage: Eukaryota > Metazoa > Chordata > Actinopteri > Cypriniformes > allo-octoploid hybrid of Carassius auratus x Cyprinus carpio. The sequence continues at coordinate 24,594 of JANHFF010000189.1, read as the reverse complement.
AACATGATGTTCTACTCATAATTACCACAAGCATAAAACAAAAGAATATCGTCAGCAAAATTTGAAATGGCATACAGCAATTACTGCATGCATTCGGATGTAAGGCCTCATTTATACTGCCAGTTAAATCTGACCCAATTCCGATTTTTTGCTCATATTTGACAGATCGGATCTGTTCTATGACAGTGTAAACAGGAAAAAAGCGCATGCATTCAGATATTTCGAGATCAGTTTCAGGCCTCATTCATATGTGGAAATAAAACGGATATAAATCAGATATGTGCCAATGCGACTGTCATGTAAACACGCAGATTGGATTTTCTGAGGCATTGCGTTCTGTACGTCATTAAAACTGTGAGAATTTGGTAGCCTACTTCTCTGCGGTTTAATATTGTCATATGTGACCTGCAGGCAAAATGAGTGTAAATTCGCATGGGCTATTTTGAGCTACAGGCAAAAAAAGGGAAAAATGCTCCAAGTAGTAATTAAACATCTAAAGTTATCTTTATTTGTACACTTTCTGAGAGGATTAAGGTTGCTACCTTTTCTCCGCTCGCGCTGACTGTCATCCGAAGTGCGCGCATGTAACTGCACTTCTGACGGCATGCAATCCCGACCCAGATAGCAAGCAGTCATTGAAACTATGCTGAATCAACATTCCGTTGTCAACATTAAGTCATTGAATCAACATCGAACTCTGATGTTGATTCAAAATTTTTGCACCCTGATTTAATATTGAAACAATGTTGAAATTCTGTCCATAGATCAACGGAATTTCAATTATCAGGAATATTGAAACAATGTTGAAATTTCAACTGAACTAAGGATCAACGTGATTTCAATGGAATTTCAATCGTTTTTAAATGTTAATTTTAAATGTAATGCCATAAATTTAATAGCCTGCTTTATCTACAGCCAGGATGTTAAAAAGTAATGGAACATTTGAAATCTTGTATAAAACACACAACACACCACACTATTTAAAATCAAATTCATGTTTATTAGCCTCTCTACTCTTTATTTACACTTCATTGTCATCTGATGCCTGCATAAGTTGTCGTCCAGTCCCTCCTGCCCGGTCTGGCGCATAGCGCAGCCACTTTTGCACAGCTTGTGCAAAAGAAAATTGGGTGACGGTAGCTGTCCCCATCTGCTGAGTAAGAGCATCTAAAACAGAAGATAAAATCACAATGCAAAAAAAAAAATAGCATTTAAGTTAAACAGAACATATATTTGAACACTTGGAACAAATTCAGTAGCCTAGGCCTATGATTTTTCAATGATCGGATAAGGCAGTAAGTCCTCGTGTTGTAGGCTAGATCATATTTACCTCAAAGTGATGATGTTACTGACCATTTCCTTGTATCGTGCATTCTGCGTATTAATAATAATAACTATATAGCTTCGCGTTATCGTCCGGGCAGAACTATTGTTCCAGCCACCAAAGACAGATTCGCAAATAACCTGCCTGATTTATCTCAACTGCTCTGTGTACCCATAAATACACATGAACTAGACAAAATGACTGGCAATATGGGCACTATCTTCTCTAATACATTAGAAGCTGTTGCCCCCATCAAATTGAAAAAGGTTAGAGAAAAACGTACTGTGCCATGGTACAACAGTAATACCCACGCTCTCAAGAAAGAAACTCGTAGTCTTGAGCGCAAATGGAGAAAAACTAACTTGGAAGTTTTTAGAATTGCATGGAAAAACAGTATGTCCAGCTATAGACAGGCTCTAAAAACTGCCAGGGCCGAGCATATCCACAAACTCATAGAAAACAACCAAAACAATCCAAGGTTTTTATTTAGCACAGTGGCTAGATTAACAAATAACCAGACGCCACCCGATCTAAATATTCCCTCACAGTTAAATAGTAATGACTTTATGAATTTCTTCACTGATAAAATAGATAACATCAGAAATACAATAACAAATGTAGATTCTACAGCGTCTAATACTTTAGGTTTATCTATCGCACCCAAAGATAAACTGCAGTGCTTTACAACTATAGGACAGGAAGAGCTAAATAAACTTATCACTGCATCTAAACCAACAACATGTTTATTAGATCCTGTACCCACTAAATTACTGAAAGAGTTGTTACCTGTAGCAGAAAAAACGCTTCTCAATATTATTAACTCGTCGTTATCTTTAGGTCACGTCCCAAAACCATTCAAGCTGGCGGTTATTAAGCCTCTTATTAAGAAACCACAACTAGATCCTAGTGAACTGGCAAATTACAGACCCATTTCAAATCTTCCATTTATGTCTAAAATTTTAGAAAAAGTTGTGTCTGCTCAATTGTGCTCCTTCCTGCAAAAAAATGATCTCTATGAAGAATTTCAGTCGGGTTTCAGGCCCCATCATAGCACAGAAACTGCACTTGTTAAAATTACAAATGACTTGCTTCTTGCATCAGACCAAGGCTGCATCTCATTGCTAGTTTTACTTGATCTTAGTGCTGCGTTTAACACCATAGATCACAACATACTCATAGATAGATTACAAAACTATACAGGTATCCAAGGGCAGGCTTTAAAATGGTTTAGATCCTACCTGTCCGATCGCTACCACTTTGTTTATCTAAATGGGGAGTCATCTCATTTATCACCAGTAAAATATGGAGTGCCACAAGGATCTGTCCTAGGTCCTCTGCTATTTTCAATATACATGTTGCCCCTTGGTAATATCATTAGAAAATACGGGATTAGTTTCCACTGTTATGCTGATGATACTCAACTATATATCTCAACAAGACCAGGTGAAACTTCTAAATTATCTAAGCTAACAGAGTGTGTTAAAAATGTAAAAGATTGGATGACCAATAATTTTCTCCTATTAAATTCAGATAAGACAGAGATATTACTTATTGGACCAGAAAACATTACACAGAATCTCGTAGATTACAATTTGCAACTAGACGGATGTACTGTTACTTCCTCTACTGTAAAAAATCTGGGTGTTATATTAGACAGTAACTTGTCTTTTGAAAATCATATTTCCCATGTTACAAAAACAGCATTCTTAGAAACATTGCCAAGCTACGAAACATGTTACCTGTTCCTGATGCAGAAAAGCTAGTTCATGCATTCATGACCTCTAGACTGGACTATTGTAATGCACTGCTAGGTGGTTGTCCTGCATCCTCAATAAACAAGCTACAGGTAGTCCAAAATGCAGCGGCTAGAGTCCTTACCAGGTCAAGAAAATATGATCATATTACCCCAATACTACAGTCTCTGCACTGGCTACCTATTAAGTTCCGTATCAGTTACAAAATATTATTACTTACTTATAAGGCCCTTAATGGCTTAGCTCCTGCGTACCTAACTAGTCTTCTACCACGCTACAATCCATCACGCTCCCTAAGGTCACAAAACGCTGGACTTTTGATAGTACCTAGGATAGCAAAGTCCACTAAAGGAGGTAGAGCTTTTTCGCATTTGGCTCCCAAACTCTGGAATAGCCTTCCTGATAATGTTCGGGGCTCAGACGCACTCTCTCTGTTTAAATCTAGATTAAAAACACACCTCTTTGGCCAAGCATTCAAATAATGCATCTCATAATTTTGGACTGCAGTTATATCTGATCAAATGTGCATTATTATTCTTTAGCTTGGGTTAAACGAATTAATTGTACTTGGCTGGAACAGCAGCTACGCTAATTATGTCTCTATTTGTTTCTCTGCTTTGCCACGGGATTTACATCCCGTCGTAACTAGGATTTACACAAGCTCCAGTCTGGATCCAGAACACCTGAGAAGAGATGATGCCAACCCCTCAGAGGACCTCAGATGATGCTAACCCAGAGACAACATACAGAACTACCACATTTTGCTCTAAGTTTGATTGCATAATTGCTGTTAATAGTGTTAATCGTCTGTTTGTTTACGTCTTTTTATTGATTTTTCTGAACATTTCTGCTATATGCACATGAACTGACAGTCATCACTGATAAGCTACTACTAAATATTGTAGAAACTTAATTTTCTGTAAAGTTGCTTTGTAATGATTTGTATCGTAAAAAGCGCTATACAAATAAACTTGAATTGAATTGAATTGAATTTCCCCTATATTCAAAGCACTTTTCAAAACTGCCTGTTCATGGATGTATTCGAATTAAAGGGAGGCAAAAAGGATTAGCTTGCAGTGACCTCTTTCATAAGGAAAATGTATGAGGCCAAGTGACTCTAAAAATTTTATGTTTATTATTTTATTAGTTCAGAAGTAGTTCACACACAAAAAAACTGGATACTAATTAAATAGTTAATGTAGATTAGAGTTACCATAGACAAAAGATGTTTTGACAAAATAATCATAGACAAAAACCGTTGCATTCAGTTTTTGACGAGGTTTTGGGCTGGAAAACCTTGCTGGCATCTGGCAACCCTTCCGGTCGACAGCTGACATTAGGGCTGCTTCACGATTGACACACCTCTCTGGCTACCAACCAAAGGTAAGTTAACGTTACTGTTATATATAACGTTACACATTAGACATTATATTGCTAACGTCACTTGGACTGTAAGATAGTTTGCTGTGGTCTAGTTCCCAAATTTTCTAAATAATAATAAAAACCAATATGGTAAGGTCCCAGATAGCACGCGTACGTCGCGGGGACCTCTGTGCAATGTATGCGTTTGCATCTGGGAGACGTATTTTTTAGGGCGTTTGCTCATCTGGAATACGTCGCATAGACGTCCTTTTCCAACGTTCCAGCGACATCCGGTAGACGTACTACAGACGTTTAATATTAGAATGTTACGTCTATTAGACATCTGATTTACATAGCATAGACGTCGTGCTTAATTATACGATTTTAGACGTTCCTTCATATTTACTGTTATTGATAACAGCTTTAGTTACACTTATTATGCATGCGTCTACATATATATATATATATATATATATATATATATATATATATATATATATATATATATATATGTATGATAACTAAACCCAAGTATTTTCCACTCAGAATGAAAGAACACAACATGCTGTTGAATGATTTGTATCATTTTATTAACAGTGAATGAAAATAAGCAGTCGTTTATGTTATTATTATTATTTTAATCCTGAAACAAACAAACAACAAAAAAAGCAAGTTGATTAACAAGGCATTCTACCTGGGGCCAAGCGGAAATAATCCTTAACGTGTTTTTCAGCCTCTGCTTCAGTTGGCGACGGAAGCACGGGATTCTTCATAGCTGCTCCTGCATGTTAAAAGGTAAAACTTGAATAAGTTTAACAAATAAAACTTTTTTCACTTATTGGTTAATTAAATCATCAAAATATGTTTTATTTAACTGGGATCTTATGAATTTAGACAATGATAAGCAAAGTATAAAAAATGTTTGCAACATCCGTCCTTCCCTAAAGCTATAATGTCTGTCAGTATCAATTAGACAAATTAAACAAATCCATTTAAGAATTATGCATTAACTGCGCAAAATAATGTAAAATAAGACATTTATTTCATCTTATACGTCTGTTTAATTGTTCATATGATCCCGAGTCGAGTTACTAGCTGAGAATGATTAGCCTGCATTAATAAAATCTAATTAATATAAATAATTGATGTGCAGTTAATGCTTGTCGACTGTTTTTAATGTCAGTCAGCGTTTTAGGATGTAATATAACATACAAGTAGGAAGTTTCATGTCTGTTCTTTCTGAAGAACAGAAAGAAAGTGGTGCTGAAATTCTGCTTCAGTCATAAAAACTTTAAACTGCTATTGTTTCTCGTGTAATCGGTTTCAGGTTCTTTTAGAGTGACTCCCAAATTAGTGGAGACACAGCCTGAGTTGAATATTAATAATTTTATATTAAGTTTACTTCGAAAACTGTTAATGTTAAAACAAAAGTTTCCATTTCTAAAACGCTCTTGTGTGTATGAAACAACGTTTTACACTGTTAAAACGGCATGCATCTGCTCAAATGAAGGTCTGCCTTCTGAAATAAGAGATGTCCTGTGATTGGTTAGCTGGGCCAGCGTGTGTTATGATTGGTTAGCTGCGCCAGTGTGAGTTGTGATTGGTTGGCTGGGCCAGTGTGAGTTGTGACTGACAGCACTCGGCGCCTGGTCGTGAAATGTCCTGCCTTTTACCATAGTCGCCTGCTGTGAGCTTCAGTTTAAATATTGTGTCAAAATCAAATCAATTTGAGCGCGATTTAAACCCGGATGATTGTAATCACTCTAAGCTCATCTCCCTTGGAAAAGCTAGCGTGTCTCCAGCATAGTGATAACATACACTGCCTTCTTTAGTGCAGCTCAACCAGGTCTAGTCCCATTTGTCGATCTTTGTGATATCATAAATCCCGGAAAATATGTGTTGTAGTCCAAACGAGTTGTTCTTTGTAGTTTTTGAAAAGTGATTTTTTGCAAGTGAACTCAAAGTATTTTCTCAAAAGTGATTTCTGTTAAATAAAATATCTCCTTTTGGAGTGGCTTTGTAATTTGCAGATCTTTTTTATGCTCAAACAGCAACATTAAAGACTAACTGAACTTGAAAAAGAGAAAATGCATTTTCAAAGGACCCCTTTAAGGAAACAATTTTTTTTTACTAGGAAATGCAAAGTGAGAGAATGTAAAAGTTTTTGCGAGTGAATGTAAAGTTTCTCGGGTGAAATGCAAATGTTTTGCGAGTGAAACGTTTTGCGAGTGAATGTAAAGTTTCTCGGGTGAAATGCAAACATTTTGCGAGGGAATGTAAAGTTTCTCGGGTGAAATGCAAACGTTTTGCGAGGGAATGTAAAGTTTCTCGGGTGAAATGCAAACGTTTTGCGAGTGAATGTAAAGTTTCTCGGGTGAAATGCAAACATTTTGCGAGTGAATGTAAAGTTTCTCGGGTGAAATGCAAACATTTTGCGAGGGAATGTAAAGTTTCTCGGGTGAAATGCAAACATTTTGCGAGTGAATGTAAAGTTTCTCGGGTGAAATGCAAACATTTTGCGAGGGAATGTAAAGTTTCTCGGGTGAAATGCAAACATTTTGCGAGGGAATGTAAAGTTTCTCGGGTGAAATGCAAACATTTTGCGAGTGAATGTAAAGTTTGTCGGGTGAAATGCAAACATTTTGCGAGGGAATGTAAAGTTTCTCGGGTGAAATGCAAACGTTTTGCGAAGGAATTTTTTTGCAAGTGATTGAAAAGAATATGAGATAAATTATATTCCAGTGATTTTGCATTTCAACAACTTTGCATTTTTTTTTTTAAATGTTGTGTTCCCTTGCAAAACTAACATGTCCTTAATGTACAAAGAATGGGGCAGAAAAGACCAGCAGCTGATAGAACAGCTGAAATTCTCCAGGCCTAAATCATCTTTAGCACTTTCTATTAAACCTGCGCCACCCAAGAATTAAAAATGTTTTGTCTTGTGTGTATGTGTTTTTAATTATTATTAAAGTCATTTTCTTATTATAGTATTTTTCTGCTTTTTCTACCTTTTTTTTCCTTCGTTTCATACAGTTTTAAGATTTTATTGGTTCATTCCTTGTTTTATAGTCAACATCAGTCATATTAATTTAGATTAGCACAGATTAGCAGGATTGTTTTTTTAATAAATCTGTTTTATATTAGTTCAGAATTCCATAGTCCAGGTGTTAATAATCTGTACTTAATCTGTGTTTCAGAAAGCCATTTTTAAAATATGATTAAGTCCTCCTTAATTTAAACTCTGTCTGGAACCCCCCCCCCCCCCCAACACCACCAACACCACCACCCCCCACATTATGAGAACAGTAGAAGCAATCAGACCAATGAGAGAACAAAAATAGTATACAAGTGCCACGACAAGTCTCAGTTAGTCTAGCATAGTACACACGCTTTTGTTTTTTAAATAATAGTATGGAATAGAACAGAAAAGAATAGGTAAGTTGGTCAGGTGCTGGCGAAAAAGATGTGTAAATATGTGCATCAGTACTAATCTCTCCCATTTTTACAACAGCAAGTTTTCCAGTTGAACTGGTTTGAAAAAGGACAATAAGAGTTATATTTTTATTCCCCATTTGAAAGGATATCATGCCTTTGAAAATACTTTCAGTTCAGAGAACAAAAATGAAATCTCATTAATAAATGTTAATACTCCACCCTGTGCACACCCTGAAGTGTTAACAGTAACAGGGTGTGTTAGGAAATGTGAATAAACAAATCCTCCCTTCAGTGAGACTCTTTGTTCCACTAAAAACTGTGGTCAGCAGTCATGACAGACTGTAATAACAACTACATCTGCTTATGAAAATAAAGAAAATTTTCCTTTCAAGATTTTAGATAAATGTTATGGGAATGTGAAGGATGCATATGTGGCCAAGCCTAAACCCCCTTTGTCGAACTGCGATCATAATACGATTTACTTGATTCCTACTTTTAGAACACTTTTAAAAAAGATAAAGCCACAGACAAAGACTGTAACTGTTTGGTCTGATGAGAGTATTGAAATTTTAAAGGGCTGCTTTGCTTGCACAGACTGGGAACTGTTTCATGAAATGGATATTGAGGATGCCACAGAGACAATAACAGACTATATTAACTTTTGTGTGGACACGTTTGAGAAGAAAACTATTCGTAATAACTATTTGTAATAACAAAAGTTATATAACAAAGGAAATTAAGGAGTGCTTAAATATGAAGAAGCTGGCTTTGATCAGTCAAGATCAAACTGAATTAAAATGAATTCAAAAGGAATTAAATGCTTTGTTGAAGATGGCAAGGAATAGTAACTAATATGGAACCCCCTCGGAAAAGGCTTGTAACTAGTAACGATCAGCAAAGAGCAAATGATCTGAATGATTTATTCCGGGGTTTTGAGTCACATTTGGAGCAAATGGCTGATCTAGACTCTATTATATGTATCAGTTCAGATCAGAGATTAGAGGTTGCCCCACACATAATTTGTTTGCTATTTAAAGGTATAGGCCTATGTACCAAAAAAAAGAAAAAAATTACTGGTCCTGATGGAATCTCTGCCTTCTTGATAAAAACTTATGGCAATTAACTTACTCCAGCATTCTGTCCTATCTTTCAGAGATCTTTAGATTTGCATAGCTTTTCCAGTTGAGAATTGTGATTTTTATACCTGTGGCTTCAACTTGAAATATTTTAAAATGTTTTGAAAGACAAGTAGTAAATGTTCTAAAAGAGGATGTCAAATTATCACTTGACCTGCTTCAGTTCGCTTATGAGGCTGGACGAGGCACTGAGGATGCCATTAACTGTATTTAGTAAATAGACATTTAATAGATTGTATGTTTACTTTTATATAGCTTTTAGTACTGCATTTAATACACTTTAACCCAAGATACTAATTAGGAATCTGATAGAATTGAAAGTGAACCCCTTTTGTATCAAATGGTTTTATTCATTTTTAACAAATCATACACAACATACAATTCTGAGGTGAAAACCAGTAATATGGGGGTCCCGCAGGGCTGTTAGTTTTGTTTTTGTTATATACTAATGAGTGTGTTTCATGTCAGGATAATATATATATATATATATATATATATATATATATATATATATATATATATATTTCTTTTTTAATTAAATTATCAGACGATACAGCAATACTGAGTTTATTGAACAGGAATACTACTCATTCACAGTACTTTTAGAAGCTGGCAGATTTGTAGGATGGTGTGATGATAATTATTTGATTCTAAATAAAACCAACTGTGATAATGATCTTCGACCCTAGATCTGTGGGGGATCATAGTCCTGTAAAATAGTACATGAAAATATTATTGAACAGGTTTAATCGGCTAAATACTTGGGGGTTTATATGGACAGTTCCTTATATTGGTCTTCTCACATCAACAGTCTGTGCACTAGATTGCAACAGGTATTTGGGGTAAATCAGAAGATTTCATTTCAACAGATTTTTTATCAGTCTGTTTTTGTCCATCCCATGATGCAATCTTCCAATCAACTTGTTGCAAGGCAGAGCGTGCATACCTTAACATGACGCTTCAACTTATCACATAATATTTTTGCAGACTTTTGTTTAATAACTTCTATAACGTGTCATACAACACACACCATTCATTTCACAGTCTTGCAAAGATCACGGCCATTCGTTCAACACTAACCTTGGCATATCTTACACACATTTAATACCACTAACTGCTAAAAGGGATTATAAAAAATTGGTTAAAGTTGGTTAATACCCACTCTCTTAGTGCTGCGTTCGACACCATAGATCACGACATACTCATAGATAGATTACAAAACTATACAGGTATCCAAGGGCAGGCTTTAAGATGGTTTAGATCCTACCTGTCCGATCGCTACCACTTTGTTTATTTAAATGGGGAGTCATCTCATTTATCACCAGTCAAATATGGAGTACCACAAGGATCTGTCCTAGGTCCTCTGCTATTTTCAATATACATGTTGCCCCTTGGTAATATCATTAGAAAATGATGAGCGGGAGTATTTCGGAACAGACATCCTCTGTTATGGAATCACGTTATCACTTCTCTTAATGCTGACATAGGTTTTTAGTAATTATTCTCCTTGACAGGAAACGGGTCCAGACAATCTGAGCATTGTTCCCCTTTACCTAATCATTAATGGTGTTCAGATCGCAGATGGGAGAAAATAGGCTCTTTTAATTCCTTTGGGAGAAGTAGCCGATTGTGCAGTTTAATTGTGTGATTGTTCACAGAGGTCCTACAGTCAGCTTGATAAAACTTAATACAAAACTGACTCCAAAATGACATCAATGAATATTGTGAAAGATAAGACTTTTTTTTTCGCCTTGATAGTACACCCACATAATTCATCTCTTTGATAGGTGCATTCACATCTGGAAGACCTGGTGTTTTTTTTAGGTTGTTTGCTCATCAACAAGACATCTATTGTGACAAAACACCAAACCAGACACTTTCACATTTGACTCCCTTTTCAGATCTTCTATTAATAGCACAATAATTTCAACAACAGAGTGAACCTGCAGGGGAAACACTGGCAGTTTCCAAATCAAAATCAACAAGGTCAACAATATCCAAATCAGGTCAACAAGCAGGGTTGAAACATGGGTATATTCTAAAAAGCAAGGTTAACCATAACATACCCTGAACTCTTGGTTGATTAACACAAAACTTGCTTATGACGGGGGGTGGGGGGGGGGGGGTTAGAGAAATTGTTCAATGGCCATTTAAATACTTCGTGTATATTGCCAACTTAATTACTGGTTGTGCAATAATTTTTCGATATTTACGTTTAATCTTTAATCACTAAGAATAATAATAGTTTGATGCCAATTATATAAGACATAAGACATATCAAACATGTATTTTTATTATATAAATACATGGTAACACTTTAGATTACAACCCGCAAATAACTATGTAAGTATACTGAATTTACGGTGTACGTTTCTGTAATTATTGTGTATTTATAAAGAACGTACATGTAGGTATAAGGGAACAATGTGTTATGTTTGGGGGGGTAACAACCAGATATGCATCCTGCAAAGAACTGCGTAAGTAAACAGCGTAACTTTTTTGTAAATATAGTGTACCTATTCAGAACCTCTGTGTAAGTAGGGGAATAATTTGCAACAAAGGGTTAACAACCTGTAAAATTAAAAAGTATTATGGCTCTGATGTAGTCTGTGGTTCAGCTAATTCCTTGACACGTCTGTGTGAAAGTGAAAAAGTAAAAGTGATGTGACATACAGCCAAGTATGGTGACCCATACTCAGAATTTGTGCTCTGAATTTAACCCATCCAAAGTGCACACACACAGCAGTGAACACACACGGAGCAGTGGGCAGCCATTTATGCTGCGGCGCTTAGGGGAGCAGTTGGGGGTTCGGCGCCTTGCTCAAGGGCACCTCAGTCGTAGTATTGCCGGCCTGAGACTCGAACCCACAACCTTAGGGTTAGGAATCAAACTCTCTAACCACTAGGCCACGACTTCCCCTGTGTGTGGTGGTTCTTGATGCCTTGACCCCAGCCTCAGTCCATTCCTTGTGAAGTTTACTCAAATTCTTGAATCAATTTTGCTTGACAATCCTCGTAAGTCTGCAGTTCTTTCAGTTGGTTGTGCATCTTTTTCTTCCACACATTTTCCTTCCACTCAACTTTCTGTTATAACATGCTTGGATACAGCACTCTGTGAACAGCTAGCTTCTTAAGCAAAGAATGTTTGTGGCTTAACTTCCTTGTGAAGGGTGTCAATGATTGTCTTCTGGAAAACTGTCAGATCAGCAGTCTTCCCCATGATTGTGTAGTCTAGTAAACCAAACTGAGACCATTTTGAAGGCTCAGGAAACCTTTGCAGGTGTTTTGAGTTGATTAGCTGAGTGGCATGTCACAATATTCTAATTTGTTGAGATAGTGAATTGGTGTTTTTTTTGGTAAATGTGAGCCAAAATCATCACAGTTAAAAGAACCAAAGACTTAAACTACTTCATTCTATGTGCATTGAATTTATTTAATTCACGAGTTTCACAATTTGAGTTGAATTACTGAAATAAATTAACTTTTCCACGACATTGAAATGCACCTGTATCATGCTTACTTGTGATGTCATCGTATGCCTGGAACAGGTATTTGTGTTTAACTCATTTGTTGTTTGCTGTATTTAAACTATTTTGCTTCCAGTTTGGAAGGTGGCATGTGAAGGCAAGTCTGGCATAGTTGGAGTCTGTGCTAATGAGCAGGTCTCTGATGTTATGGGTCAATGCTATTTGCAGAGTTATGAGAATAGCTGCTATCAGCATATTGTGATGATTGGGGACCAAACTTGAAGAGTTGTGGTGGGCAAGGTTAGTCATTTAGCCAGAGAACGCCTGCACCTGTCTTTAGGATGCCCTCATGGTTGTAGGAACATCCATCAACGTAGGCTGTGGGCATCCCTTGGCACACATTCTCTTCAAAATACCTGTGGCAGGTAGGTGGCTGTAGTTGGGGCCTTTCTGCTTCTATGATAACAGTTGGTGTGTCATCGGAGCATCTTTGGCAGACTGCCAGGCCGTTACCCAGCGCCGATTTGTGGTTTTGGTCATATCATGGTTCCAGTTTGCACCACTGGAGGGCCATTAACCATTTTACTATGCAGGCATTTGTGACCCCACCAATTATGTGCTGGCTGTTGAAAAATGTAACAGGCTGGTGGCGGATCACTTCCTGTGCTCCGATGTAATGGGAGAATTTCTGGATGGCCCATACAGTACAGAGCAGGGCTTTCTCACAATCTGCGTATTTGCAATCTAGGAGAAGAAGTGTTTTGCTGGCATACGTGACCATCTTTTTGTCCTGGTCATGCTGTTGGTATAGACCAGTGTAGCGTGAACCAGACAAATTAAAGATTCGATCGGGAGCCTGGTTGAAACATGAGCCGAATTCCACAGAAAGGCAGGATGTTGTAAATCAACTCCCAGCACCACAGTCTGATAACCAACTCTTTCACAGAACAGCTTTCAATATTAACACCATTAGAACAATTATTGACAATTTCAATTCGAAGAAGAGATTGTCTAATTTGGGGCAAGTAATCGAAGAGATGGACAGTCTGACCCTCACATGTAAAGCCATGAGAGTAAACAAGATCGTTGGATTGACTTCCCCCCACCTAGCAGAACCAGACTGAAATTCCTAAGGAGACCTGTTAACCCCTCTGGTCTTCACAGGACGTATCCTTACTCCCCAGAATGGCACAGAGAATGCCTTCCAATGCATATATGCACCAAAATGAACTCCAAAAAGACTTCTAAATGGATATCAGTCCATTGCTCAACTCCATATGATACATGAACCCACACATTTGATTTTAATGTTTCTAATCACTTATTGTGTATGTCTTTTTAAATAACTCTTGAATAGCTTAAGGGATCATATTCATGTTTAGTATGTGTGTGTTCGAATCTTCTTGCTTGAAACGTTTCTGACCATCAGTTATTTGTCAAATGTATCATATTCTTGTTATAGGAATCATGTCCAAATTATACCCTGCAAGAGCGGGAAAATTCGGACCTCGTGCTTGATAAGATAACATATGATTTATGAATGGGTGGGACAAACAATGCAACACCACGAGAAAAGACAATATCTAATTGGTCAAGACAACATTTGAGGTGTGGCCAAAATGCCAGTTTAAATACTCAGGACACCATCAAATTTTGCTTTTAGCTTTGAGCTTTTGTTTAGCTTTTGCTATCAGTCATGCTGGCTTTTAGCCTGCTTTTAGTCATGCTTTGTCATCACTTTTAGCGTTCTTTGAGCGCGGTTCCAGCGTGCTTCGGCCTGCACGCCTGCTGCTACTTAGCCACGATGAGAAGAAACACCACCTAGTCTCGTCAAACTTTACTTCTGTTCTTTTACTTTAGTTTCTTTTCTTTTCCGTTTGAGAGTTCGTGTTCTGAGTTAAGTTTTGTAACGCCGTGTCTCCGAGTCTGACCTCGAGTGCCCGTTCAACTTCAGCCAGCCCACAACTCCGCATCTTCAGCCAACGCCCAACCACGGGCTTCCCAAGACGTCACTTCAACGACTACTGAACTTCCAGCCTATCAGCAACTTCGGGAAACCCCCTTTTCAGCGACAACAAAAGGGAACCCCGTTAAACAGGCAATGCAAGTAACCTCCAGACTCACATCTGTACTGGTGTTATCTAATATAATTTTAACCTCATTGAGAAACTCAGTGCGAGGGTTAATTAAGTGATTAATGGTTGTTCATGTCTATGCAATTTCACGTATTGCTGTAAACTTGGGATTTCACATTTTCATCCTCTTAAACTCATTCTTTCCTAACTTTCTATCTTCCTGCAACTTGTGTGAATGTGTGAGTGCGTGTGCTTATGTGTTAGATTAGTTTATATGTCTTAGATTTATCTAATAAAGCCTTATTCATATTGAAAAGAGAAGTATCTTGTGTTTTGTGCTCACAAGTTAATGTCTTAAACTGCCGATCTTGTTACTGTGCTAATTAATAGTGTTTTCACTATACTTTGGATATTAATATCCAGCGCAGATTTGATGTTAAATGGCTCGTTCAGTGAATCGCTGGCCGTTTCAGTGATCAGCCGTGAAACAGTGATTCTGTTCAAATTCCCTTTAAAATCTTAAATGATTCCCCTTTGAGCTAAATTGACCTGTTTCCCTTACACCAGCACTCAGGCAGTGGCTGAAGAATCCAGCATCCAAGTAGAACTCCTTCTGTGGATTGGGGTAAGCCAGACATGGGGTGGTGCACAGATGTTGTTTCAGTTAATTCATGGCATTTTGCTGATTGTCTGTCCAGACAAAGGGGCAATCCTTTCTCAGAAGGGCAGTAAGAGGGTGTGCAATTTCCGAACAGTTCTCAATGAACTGCCATGAATAGTTGTACATGCCCAGAAAATTTTGGAGTTTTGAGATGTTGGCAGGTGGCTTGATGTTCTGAATGGCTTGGATGCAGCTGGTTTGTGGCTTAATGCCCGTGGTTCTATGAGTAAGCCCACATAGTTGACCTTGGTTTTGCAGCATTGTTCTTTGTGGAGGGAAATCTTGGCACTGGCAATGGTGCCTTTCATAAGCATGTCATTAACATAGATGAGGTTGCCTCTTACTCTGGTATCTGGGCATTCTTTGTTGAGGAAGATGTTAAATTCAGCTGATGAGTTGGCATAACCGAACAGGCACCTGGTGAAGGTGTACTGCCGATTGCAGAAGGTGAAAACCAGCTTGTGTTGGTCATCTGGATGTACTGGTATAGTCCAAAATCCTAAAGCCACATCAAGTGTGGAGAAGTTTGCAGCTCCTCTAAATCTTATCTCATGTTCCATCTGGGTCATGGGCCACCGCGACAATGGCACTTGCTGTTTAAGTTTCCTGTAGTTGATGGTCGGCCGCCACTTGCCATTTGGTTTGAGGACAGGCCAGATGGGGGCAGAATAGGTGCCGTTACACGGACGGATGACCCCCTTCTCAAGCTTGGAGTTGATGAACTCCTGCACAGGTTTGTACAATTTGCAGATGGTGATAACCAGCTTGTGTATGTCATCTTGATGTACTTGTATAGTCCAAAATTCTGAAGCCACATCAGGTGTGGAGAAGATTGCAGCTCCTCAGATTCCCTGGTATGTCATGTTCCAGCTTGGTCATGGGCCACAATGGCACCTGTTATTTCAGTTTCCTAAAGTCAATGGTCATCCGCCACTCTGCCTTTGGTTTGAGGACAGGCCAGATGGGGCAGAATAGGTGCTGTTGCATGGATGGATGACACCCTTCTCAAGCTTGGAGTTGATAATCTCCTGCACAGGTTAGTACAATTCAAGATGGATCTTGTATTGCTTGACGAATGTGGGCAGAGCTTTTGGGTGTGTTGAGACATGCATGACATGAAGGTTAGTGAGGCCACAGTCTAAAGGGTCCTTGGCAAATGATGCTTTGTATTTGTATAGGACTTAAAGTTTGTGGTGGTTTGCATTATGGCTGGACCAGAATATTCGATTAAGCTAAGCTGCGTTCAATATAAAAAAAAAAAAAGTCAGACCGTTTGGTCTGTGGAGGAAACATTTGCACTTATTGATATTATACCCATCGTCGTCTACTGTTTATTTTATTTTTTCACGTCAAGAGTTTTTTTTTCTTCTGTTATTTAACGAAGTAAATATCAGATAAAAAATTTGGAATATCTTAAGGTTAAGCAAAGAACCGTTTGGCCCGATAGTAGAAAAGCAGCTTATGAATCACCCATAAGTGAAGGTCATGATTCAGTTCATCTGGAAGAGAGGACAAAAATGCCGAAGACCTCAGCTGTGTGGGAGCACTTTAAATTGAGTGAGGACAAGACAAAGGCAGTGTGCCAGATATGAGATTTGAAACTGGCCTACCACAACAGCACATCAAGTTTGAAAAATCCCCCGAGTTCTGTTAGTAGTACGCTATAGTATATTGTTGGTGTAAAAAAAGAGCTACTTTTATCAATGAGTAATTTTACAAATGATTAAAACGTGCACTTAACTTGCTTGGAAATTACTTGCGAATATGGCAGCCATAAAAAAAATAAAACGTACAGTAGCCCAGCCTAATAATAATTTGTCTATATTTAAAGTATTGCTCTTAACAGACCTGTGTGTTTTGTATCACTAGTGCAGTGTCTGTTCTCAGAGCATATAAGCCCTGCCCCCGTGAGGCATGTCGCTTCCGGCTCACGCTGTTCTGTAGCTTATTAAAAGTTGATTAGTTCTGAACATGTTGCGTGTCCATATTGCACCAAAATGCAACACTGCACTCCCTTGGGTCCACAACAACACACCCGGCATGCATGAAGTCGATTGGATGAACGGTTCTTGACATAATATAAATTCAAAAAGACACACAGACACTCAGAGATTCCTGCCTTCATTAGAGAGAATATGTTCAGCCCCTCCCTCTGAAGCTTTGAATATTCAATGTTGATTACTACCAAAGCTTCAAAGCTCAAAAAATGGTATTCGGACCA
The DNA here is from genome assembly GCA_024542945.1 of allo-octoploid hybrid of Carassius auratus x Cyprinus carpio. Classification (NCBI taxonomy): domain Eukaryota; kingdom Metazoa; phylum Chordata; class Actinopteri; order Cypriniformes; species allo-octoploid hybrid of Carassius auratus x Cyprinus carpio. The sequence goes on along the minus strand of JANHFF010000189.1, from coordinate 7,159 downwards.
GCCCTAGTTTGCATCATCTTATATGCCATCAGCATCTTTTAGATTTTGCTGGGTATGGCTCTTCTATAGTTAATTCCTCTGTCCCGTGTACAGTGGTCAGAAGTGCAGTAACGTTGTCATTCTCGCAGGTGGGATGGTTTGTCCTTTGTTAGCTCTATTCTGCACACCTGCTCCTTGACCACTGGCATGACTGAAATGATGGTGATGACCTTTAAGTATGTTGTTGACATTATGTGACCCGAGGTTCCTTCTGGGATCATTGAAGCTGGGATGGGTCTAACTATTGGTAAAATGAGTTCAAAGTCATGGAAGTCATAACTCACCAGCCAGCCCAGTCGGTAGGCCTTAGGCAGTCTGACATCCGTTGCTGTGCAGTTGTTGATAGTGTTGCTTTCGTCAACGAAAATTATGACTAAATATCATCGTCAACGAACCTTTATCATGTGACGAAAACGAGACAAGACATAACGTAAATGCTGGTCATGTGACAATGACTATAATCAAATGTATAATGCAATATTGTTGACGAATAAAAACGAGACTAAATGAGGTTTTTAAAATAAAAACTATGCTAAAATGTCTCTTCATTTTCGTTAACGAAAACGAGACGAAACAAAATGTTATAACGTTATTTCGTCTCGTTTAGTAACGTTATTATTATTATTTTGCAGTATTTGTTTCCTGCATCTCACTTCAGGGCTGCATCAGGTCTCATTGTGCAGACACGACCGACATCACTTCCTCGCGGCATTATTAAGAAGATGACAACAAACAAAGTTAAGCAGGATTTATAATTTCGCCTGGCTCTGCTGACTGCGAGCGAACCTTTCCAAACAGAAAAGGCTTTTATACTTATGCTTGCCGTTGTACTATTCTTTGAAACGACAGGGGAGCGACAAGGAGTAATTGTCCTCTAAAACCGTCAGGAATCACCGGTGAGAAGTCATTTGCCAGTACAAGTCTTGTGATGAATGAGTTGATGAATTAATCATTTCTTTATGTACAAACTTAAAACAATCTTAAACTATTGGCTGTATTTCTCATCAAACACAAGACAACTTTAAGCAAATAGTGTATAATTAATATCTAAATGAATTCTAATTCTATTTTATACTATAAAAATAAAATGTACTTTAAATAAGTAGCCTTAGACAAACTATGCAAAAAAAAAAAAATCCCCTTCACCTTATAGAGTTTGAACTTCATATTAAACTACTTCTGTTTCACACAAATGCCGGCACAGACGTGCATGTTCTGCTAGAATCACCCTGAACTAATGCATGTTCGGATACGTAGCTACACCGCGATGATGTCATATTTTCCAAGCTCACCCAAGCGCACTTGCGGACGCGTCAAGTATAAATCAGCCTTGACACAGAGAAAGGGACCAATGGCTGGCCAGCCGGGGTTCGTCTTTGGGAGAAAAATTTTCAGATTTTACAAACCCGATACCAAAAAAGTTGGGACACTGTACAAATTGTGAGTAAAAAAAGAATGCAATAATTTACAAATCTCATAAACTTATATTTTATTCACAATAGAATATAGATAACATATCAAATGTTGAAAGTGAGACATTTTGAAATGTCATGCCAAATATTGGTTCATTTTGGATTTCATGAGAGCTACACATTCCAAAAAAGTTGGGACAGGTAGCAATAAGAGGCCAGAAAAGTTAAATGTACATATAAGGAACAGATTGAGGACCAATTTGCAACTTATTAGGTCAATTGGCAACATGATTGGGTATAAAAAGAGCCTCTCAGAGTGGCAGTGTCTCTTAGAATTCAAGATGGGTAGAGAATCACCAATTCCCCCAATGCTGTGGCGAAAAATAGTAGAGCAATATTTTCTCAGAGAAAAATTGCAAAGAGTTTGAAGTTCAAGGCCGGAAAACCATACTGGATGCCCGTGATCTTCAGGCCCTTACACGGCACTGCATCACATACAGGAATGCTACTGTAAGGGAAATCACAACATGGGCTCAGGAATACTTCCAGAAAACATTGTCGGTGAACACAATCCACCGTGCCATTCGCTGTTGCTGGCTAAAACTGTATAGGTCAAAAAAGAAGCCATATCTAAACATGATCCAGAAGCACAGGCATTTTCTCTGGGCCAAGGCTCATTTAAAATGAACTGTCAAAGACTGGCAAAGTGGAAAACTGTTCTGTGGTCAGACGAATCAAAATTTGAAGTTATTTTGGAAAACTGGGACGCCATGTCATCCAGACTAAAGAGGACAAGGACAACCCAAGTTGTTATCAGCGCTCAGTTCAGAAGCCTGCATCTCTGATGGTATGCGGTTGCATGAGTGTGTGTGGCATGGGCAGCTTACAGATCTGGAAAGGCACCATCAATGCTGAAAGGAATATCCAAGTTCTAGAACAACATATGCTCCCATCCAGACGTCGTCTTTTTTGGGGAAGACCTTGCATTTTCCAACATGACGATGCCAGACCACATTCTGCATCAATTACAACATCATGGCTGCGTAGAAGAAGGATCCAGGTACTGAAATGGCCACCCTGCAGTCCAGATCTTTCACCCATAGAAAACATTTGGTGCATCATAAAGAGGAACATAAGACAAAGAAGACCTAAGACAGTTGAGCAACTAGAAGCTAGTATTAGACAAGAATGGGACAACATTCCTATTCCTAAACTTGAGCAACTTGTCTCCTCAGTCCCCAGACGTTTGCAGACTGTTATAAAAAGAAGAGGGGATGCCACACAGTGGTAAACATGGCCTTGTCCCAACTTTTTTGAGATGTGTTGATGCCATGAAATTTAAAATCAACTTATTTTTCCCTTAAAATGATAAATTTTCTCAGTTTAAACATTTGATATGTCATCTATGTTGTATTCTGAATAAAATATTGAATTTGAAACTTCCACATCATTGCATTCTGTTTTTATTCACAATTTGTACAGTGTCCCAACTTTTTTGGAATCAGGTTTGTATTTTATTTTATTTATTGTTTTTATTTATTTTATTTAAATGTATGTGTGAGTACTTCTAACATGTTTGGTTGGTAAAATAAATGTTGTAAATTTAAATCAGAGTGTCTTCCGTCTCTGGAATGGATGTATTCTTGAGTCTATAAGGTAACAATAATATAATCAGATAACCTTGTTTGAAATGGGTTTGGCTAAAAGAAAATGTTGGTTTCGTCTATACTACTAGGTACTTATATTGACTGGGTTAAATAGAATGGCATTACTAAAAAGTCATCAGTTTTCGTCGACTAAAACTAGACTAAAATGTCATCAGTTTTCATCAACTAAAACTAAACTAGACTAAAAAGAGTATGAACATGACTAAAACGAATAAAACTAAAATGACAGCTTCACACAAAGACTAGACTAAAACTAAAATTAAAACAGGCCGCCAAAAACAACACTAGTTGTTGAACAGGATGTATACTGCACTGGATGTCACTTTGATAAGGGGTGTGGCTTCCAGAGTGAGGACCAGTCACCCACATTCGGGTGAAGGCTGAAAGAAGCCTAGTATGTGGCTGAGAGCTTGAGTTGAACAGTGACCCCTTTGGTGTAAGCTGGTACTAGAGTTTCTTGTTTGTTGACTAGTGTACTGTTCTGGCCTCTGGAATGGTTTGGCCTGACAGGAGGTTCTCGAGGTTGACAGGAACAGTAGGACAGTACTGAATGAGAGCATGTCATTCATTGGGGGTCATATCACTTTATTGATCATGGCCACGTGGGCCCTGAAGTGAATTAAAATGTCAGCTCCGATGTAGACAATCTGCGCTGGGTCTAGAAGGACCAGGAAGTAATAGGTTAAACATTTGTCATTCCACTTCAAGTTCAGGGCACAGATGCCCTTGGCAGTCACCCTGGTTGACAGACAGGGATCCAAAGGGAATCGTGTGCGCTTGTTAGCAAAGGGGACGTATGTTGTGTGCTTTTTGAGGGTGTCAAATAGGAAGATTGGGAATGAAGTCAAGACAATGAAGTCACAGGTCTAAGCAATCGGGCTTGAGTGATCTCACGACAGCACAGGTCCCGCATGCTTATAGCACAGCACTATTGGATGCACTCCCATTGATCAATCAACATTTATTTATACAGCCCTTTACAACACTCAAGGTGAACCAGAGTGCTTTCCAATAAAACAAAAAACATTAAAAACAAAACAAAAAAAGCCAACAATACAAAATACATAAAATACACAAAAATTGCTAGATATTAAAAGTCAGTCTAAATAAATTAGTTTTAAGCTTAGCTTTAAAAAGGCCTAGGTCAGTAATGGTGCGCATATCAACAGGAAGCTTATTCCAGAGTCTGGGCCCAGCTACAGAAAAAGCCTGGTCACCCCAGTGTTTGTACCGTGACCTTGGGACCTTCAGCAAAAGTTGATTTGTTGATCTAAGACCCCTGTTTGGCTGAAGAAAAGCCAGCATCTCAGTTATGTAAGGTGGGGCAAGGCCATTGAGAGCTTTAAAAACAAACAAACAAAACATTTTAAAATCAACTCTAAAATAAACTGCAAGCCAGTGGAGTGAATAAAGAATTGGGGTTATGTGCTCATGTTTGCGTGTGTTAAAAGATGGGCCGCAGCATTCTGCACCAGCTGAAGGTGCCTGAGGGATGACTGTGAGACACTAGTATAAAGTGCATTACAATAATCTAATCTTGAACTGATAAAAGCATGAATAGCTTTCTCAAGGTCAGAGTGATTCAAAAATGGTTTGACCCTGGCCAAAAGACGTAGCTGAAAAAAAACTAGCTATAACCATGCTGTCAATTTGTTTATCAAATTTCAGGCAACTATCAAATGTCACACCGAGATTTCTGACAGTTGGTCTAAGCTTTGAAGTCAGCGCATCAAAGTCAGAAGTTACAGACTCTCCAAATAAAATATATTCAGTCTTTTCTGCATTTAGATGAAGGAAGTTTTGCTGTAGCCAAATTTAAGCATCAGTGACGCAATGGGTGAGACCATTTGAAAGGGAACGCTCTGTTTACTAATGTAAACTCTGTTCTCTGAGATAAGGGAAAGAGCGTTGCATAGTCTGCTATGCAATAAGGCTGCACACGAATCAATGATTGTCACTTAAGTTGAAAGATTCTGAAGAAATGGCTCTCAGAGAAGACTTATATAGCCGCCGGCTCCTCCCCTTTTGGCAGGTTAAAGAGCCATTGGTTCATGCAGTTACACAAACGTGAACAAATCAAAATTCAGTATCAAAGTAAACAGGAGTTTCCCCATAAGCATCAGTGATGCAAAGCTTTTTCCCTTCGCTGCAAACAGGGGATGTCCCCTGGACGTTCCGAACATCCGTTTTGGTCCGCAGTACATCCGATTTATAATGTTCGCGGACGGACTTTCGAAGGACGTCCGGATTTGGTCCGCTGTGTAACGTTCAGCCATTGTGGGCAGCCGTTTGGCGTAGAACTCGAAAAGGAAGAGGTGCCACCCAGTTGTTAGAGCTATCAATTAACATTTTCTTGTCTATCAGTTCCATGAACACTCAATCTTCAATGGAAGGGGCTACCCTTTCATTATCTTGTGTCCGTTTGAAGATATTGTTACCCAGCAAATCCTTAGGGCAAGTAGAGTAAAAATGATGACCTTGAGAAGAGACGGCATGATCTTTGTTGCTTAGCTTCTCTTTCAGATGTATCTGATTAGGACACGGCTTACAAAAGCTTGGGCATCCATTGTAAAGTATGTCTGTGCAGAACACATCAACTTTGCTAGGTTTGTGTGCTGACCCCAATCAAACATTTCCAACTATCACCCAACCGAAATAGAGTTTTTGGGCGATTGGTGCCTTGTTTGTACCATTGAGCTGTTTCTTTGGTTTGTGGACTTGTATAATGTCTCTCCCCAAGAATAAGCAATATTTGAGCACATGGATCGATCTCAGTTATTTCATGAGCGATAGACATCAGATGGGGGAACTGATGCGCAATGGTGGGAGATGGAATCTCAGAATGGTCATCAGGCATGTAATTACACTCGATAAGTGTTGGGAGTAAAACGCATATTTTTCCATCCATAGATACAGCTTGAAACCCAGTGGCCCTTCTTCCAGAAGTTTCCATCACTCCAGCGCAGGTTTGAAGTGTGTAGGGATGCTCTGTTCCTTTTACTTTGAATATGTCAAAAAACTCAGATCTAGCTAGAGATCTGTTACTTTGCTTGTTGAGCACCGCATACATCTTCACCATAGCCTCTGGAGAACCCTCAGGATATACTCTTATCAGACATATCTTAGAGCATGATTTGGGTATTGGACTGTCTCCACAAATCTCGGTGCATTGTGAAGTGTCATTAGCAGAAGGGCCTTTATCCTCCCCGCCGTGATCTGATTAGGAGTCTTTAATGGCCCATGAAGGAGGACCGGGATGAAGTGCGGACACATGCTTATCACTCTCACATTCATTGCATCTAATTACTGCTTTGCAATTCTTTGCCAAGTGAATGGTGGAAGCACAGCACCTATAGCACACACCATTTTCTTGATGCAGTGTTTTCCTCTTTATGATTGTTTGGGCTTTATGTTGTGGGGATTCCTTAAGCCTTTTGACATTTGCATATAAATTACAGAATCTGGTCCCATGGTATACATTTATATGAGTGCTTAATGGCAATATTTACCCCCATTATCTGGAAGATACTGAACAGACCAACTCTCGGGGCTTCCCTATCCAACTTCAAATACAATCCGAGATAACTAGATAGCCATCGATGCCAGACACCAAATTCAGCCAACTCACATTCTCATAATACACAACACATACACACTTTTATTCATTTAGACTATAATTAATCAGTTACAAATGTATCTGGTATGTCTATGTGTTGTTTGTATGTTTCACTATTGTAGGAGCCTAGTTATAATACTTGATTTGTATTATTTAGACTCTATTCAGGTATATGAGTGTATCTCTGCTTTAAGATCTTTTACATGTTTCGTCCTTGGTATCAAAATGATCTGCTTTTTATTCCTCAAACAATTGTGTACACTATGTGATCCTAAAATGCATCATACTATTTGTACTATAGTTTGGGTTACCAGTTAACCAGTTAATCACGCCATGCAAATAGGTATCACTGGCACAAAGAAACACTTACCCGCTTAAACTATATGCCTTGTTACTGGTCAATCCAACCAAAAGTGGTGTTACTG